>JAEOAD010000001.1:108700000-109090000 GCA_036365145.1 Orientallactaga sibirica | reverse complement strand
AGTGTTTTAAGTTTGTGTGGGTTTTTTTCTTTTCTTTTTTTTTCAGGTCTTCACTTAAGTAAGCGTCTATGGAGACTGAGCGGAGTGCTCTTGGTCCATTTTCTTCAGTCTCCAAACTTTCTTATAGCTTAGAAAACTTAGATTCATTCTCTGAACATTTTTTATCATTTGGTTATTCTTCCATCGTATTTGTTACTATGTTGAGGTAGGGTCTTACTCTAGCCCAGGCTGTCCTGGACCTCACTCTGTTGTCCCAGCCTGGTTTGGGGCCCACAGGGACTTCCTCCTTGTCCCTCTTTTTAAAATTTTTCTTTTGTTTTTTCGAGGTAGGGTCTTACTCCAGCTCAGGCTGACCTGGAACCCACTATGTAGTCTCAGGGTAGCCTCGAACTCACGGCGATCCTCCTGCCTCTATCTCCTGAGGGCTGGGGATTAAAGTCGAGCGCCACCAAGCTGGGCAAAAATTTTAATTTATCATTTTTTTGTGTGTTTTACTCTTGTCCCTCCTAACCAGTGGTAGGAGCAAAGACATGTGCAACTATGGTAGGCTTTTTAAATTTTCCTTTTTTTTTAATTTTTTTTTGTTTTTTCGAGGTAGAGTCTCACTCTAGTCCGCGCTGACCTGGAATTCAGTCTCAGGGTGGCCTCAAAATCATGGCAATCCTCCTACTTAAGCCTTCCAAATGCTGAGATAAAAGCGTGTGTTGCCATGCCTGGCACTTTTTTTCATTTTAAGATCTGTTTACTAGTGACTTTGTTCATGTATGTATGTATGTATGTATGTATGTATGTATGTATGTATGTATGTTTGAGGCAGGGTCTCATTCTAGCCCAGCCTGACCTGGATAGAACTCACTCTATACCCCCAGGCTGAGCTCCAACTCACTGTTACCTTCTTACGTCTGCCTCCAGTGTGCTGAGATTAAAGGCATGTGCAGTCCCGCCTGGCTGCTTTTTTACTTCTAATTAGTTTTGCTTCCCTTGTCTGCGGCTTTGGGCTAGTATTAACACATAACTGTCCAGCTGGGTGTGGTGGCCCACATCTTTAATCCCAGCACTTGGGAGGTTGAGGTTGGAGGATCGCCATGAGTTCAAGGCCACCCTGAGACTACTTAGTGAATTCCAGGTTAGCATGAGCTAGAGTGAGACACTACCTCAAAAAACATATGTATGTATGTATGTATGTATGTATATATATATATATATATATATATATATATATATATATATATATACATAAATACACAAAAACACATTAGTATGGATATATATCTCTCCATACTAATGTGCTTTTTTGTTTTTTGAGGTAGGGTCTCAGTCTACCCCAGGCTGACCTGGAATTCACTATGTAGTCTCAGGCTGGACTTGAACTCAAGGTGATCTTAGTATCTCTGACTCAAGAGTGCTGGGATTAAACGCATGTGCCACCGCGCCAGCTTCTCTTTTATTTTGAGGTCATCATTTTTCTTCCTATTATGAGGGTCTTGTGAAGGTAGTTACCAGGCGCTGGGAGGTCATGGATTTGAGGCCAGTTTGCTGGGGTTTTCATTTTGGCCTGGAGGTACCTGGCTCAGCATTTTAAGTTCTTGGTCACTAGGAGTGTAATAGTAGTGTTTTAAGTTTGTGTGGGTTTTTTTCTTTTATTTTTTTTTTCAGGTCTTCACTTAAGTAAGCATCTATGGAGACTGAGCGGAGTGCTCTTGGTCCATTTTCTTCAGTCTCCAAACTTTCTTATAGCTTAGAAAACTTAGATTCATTCTCTGAACATTTTTTATCATTTGGTTATTCTTCCATCGTATTTGTTACTATGTTGAGGTAGGGTCTTACTCTAGCCCAGGCTGTCCTGGACCTCACTCTGTTGTCCCAGCCTGGTTTGGGGCCCACAGGGACTTCCTCCTTGTCCCTCTTTTTAAAATTTTTCTTTTGTTTTTTCGAGGTAGGGTCTTACTCCAGCTCAGGCTGACCTGGAACCCACTATGTAGTCTCAGGGTAGCCTCGAACTCACGGCGATCCTCCTGCCTCTATCTCCTGAGGGCTGGGGGATTAAAGTCGAGCGCCACCAAGCTGGGCAAAAATTTTAATTTATCATTTTTTTGTGTGTTTTACTCTTGTCCCTCCTAACCAGTGGTAGGAGCAAAGACATGTGCAACTATGGTAGGCTTTTTAAATTTTCCTTTTTTTAAAATTTTTTTTTTTTTTTTCGAGGTAGAGTCTCACTCTAGTCCACGCTGACCTGGAATTCAGTCTCAGGGTGGCCTCAAAATCATGGCAATCCTCCTACTTAAGCCTTCCAAATGCTGAGATAAAAGCGTGTGTTGCCATGCCTGGCACTTTTTTTCATTTTAAGATCTGTTTACTAGTGACTTTGTTCATGTATGTATGTATGTATGTATGTATGTATGTATGTATGTATGTATGTTTGAGGCAGGGTCTCATTCTAGCCCAGCCTGACCTGGATAGAACTCACTCTATACCCCCAGGCTGAGCTCCAACTCACTTATCTTCATATGTCTGCCTCCTGTGTGCTGAGATTAAAGGCATGTGCAGTCCCGCTTGGCTGCTTTTTTACTTCTAATTAGTTTTGCTTCCCTTGTCTGTGGCTTTGGGCTAGTATTAACACATAACTGTCCAGCTGGGTGTGGTGGGCCACATCTTTAATCCCAGCACTCGGGAGGTTGAGGTTGGAGGATCGCCATGAGTTCAAGGCCACCCTGAGACTACTTAGTGAATTCCAGGTTAGCATGAGCTAGAGTGAGACACTACCTCAAAAAACATATGTATGTATGTATGTATGTATGTATATATATATATATATATATATATATATATATATATATATATATATATATATACAAAACACATTAGTATGGATATATATCTCTCCATACTAATGTGCTTTTTTGTTTTTTGAGGTAGGGTCTCAGTCTACCCCAGGCTGACCTGGAATTCACTATGTAGTCTCAGGCTGGACTTGAACTCAAGGTGATCTTAGTATCTCTGACTCAAGAGTGCTGGGATTAAACGCATGTGCTACCGCGCCCAGCTTCTCTTTTATTTTGAGGTCATCATTTTTTCTTCCTATTATGAGGGTCTTGTGAAGGTAGTTACCAGGCGCTGGGAGGTCATGGATTTGAGGCCAGTTTGTGTCTGGAAGATTATTTTTATTTATTTGTTTTTCTATTTATTTATTTATTTATTTATTTATTTATTTATTTATTTATTTGAGACAGAGAGAGGGAAAGAGAGAGGGAGAGTGAGAATGGGCGTACTAGGGCCTCTAGCCACTGCAAATGAGCTCCAAACACTTGTGCCCCTTGTGCATCTGGCTTACGTGGGATCTGGAGAATCGAACCAGGGTCCTTAGGCTTTGCAGGTAAACGCCTTAACTGCTAAACCATCTCTCCAGCCCAGATTAAAAAATTAACTGTTGATGGGTCATGCTCATTTCTATTATGGTGTTTCTACTTAATTTATTTGGACAGAGAGAAAGAGGGAGACATATAGATGAGAGAGAGAGAAGAAGTGAGCATGGGGACACCAGGCCCTCCTGCCACTGCAGACAAACTCCAGGATGCATGTGCCATTTATGCATCTAGATTTATGTGGATTCTGGGGAACTGAACCTGAGCCATCGAGGTTTGCAAGCAAGTTCCTTTAACTGTAAAGCCATCTTTCCAGCCCTCTACTTAATTTTTGCCAATTTATTGGGAAAATTTTATCATGATTTTCTTTGCATTTAAAATTTTTTAATTTTTTTGGAGCTGGGTATGTTGGCACATGCCTTTAATCCCAGTACTCGGGAGGCAGAAGTAGGAGGATCACCGCAAATTCATGGCCACTCTGAGACTACATCGTGTGTTCCAGGCCATCCTGGGCTAGAGTGAGACCCTACCTTGAAAAACAAAAACAAAAAAATTATTATTATTATTATTTGCTTTATTGAAGTAGAGTCTCACTCTAGCCCAGGCTGACCTGGAATTCACTATGTAATCTCAGCTGGCCTCAAATCATAAGGATCCTCCTACCTATGCCTCCCAGGTGGGATTAATCCCTAGGTGAGATTAAAGGTGTGTACCACCATGCCTGACTTCTTTGCATTTTTAAATCATAAATGAATTTTAGAATCTTTTCATTTGAATATTATCTTTTCACTTAATTATTACTATCCCTTGACCCATTGATTATTTCCAATTTGTTAATTTTTTTTTTGAGGTAGGGTCTCACTCTAGCCCAGGCTGACTTGAAACCCACCCACTACGTAGTCTCAGGGTGGCCTCAATCTCATGGCGATCCTCCTACCTGTGCCTCCTGAGTGCTGGGATTAAAGGCGTGCCCATTTTGTTAATTTTGTTAGTTATGTTCCTTCTATTCTATAAATATTAATGCTTTACTGATCAATTGTTGCAAATATATTTGTCCCATTGTGTGTATGTGTAGTGTAGCGTGCCCTTTGTTGTTTTAGAGCCAGAACGGTTCTAGGCCAGCCCTGGTTACAGTGTCTGCTACAGTTTACATCCCAGAGTAGGGATTCAATGCACAGGCCCATTGCTATTAATTCCATCCTGTGAATGACTAGTTGATGCTTTGAGCATGCTCACCAGCCTGCTCCTTCCAAGTCCTTTAAATGCACCATTTACTGCACCCTTCTAGCTTATGTGGGAATCCATTCTTCTCCCTCCTCCCTTCTGCATCCGCGAGCGCTACTTCCCTCTTGTTTTGATATTCAGTTAACAAAACAAAAAAAAAATTTTTTTTTTTTTTTTAGTTTTTCAAGATAGCCCAGGCTTACCTGGATATCACTGAGTAGTCTCAGGGTGGCCTCAAACTCAAGACGATCCTCCTACCTCTGCCTCCCAAACGATGGGATTAAAGGCGTGCACCACCACGCCCACCTGAGTTTTAATCAATAGAAAATGATTCATACTAAAACATGATACTATTTATTTAATTAGTTAAGAGAGAAGGGGATGGGGAAAGGAGAGTGGGGGAGGGAGAATAGGTACACCAGGGCCTCCTGCTACTGCCTCTGCGACAAACTCCAGATGCATGTGCCACATGCAGCCTCTGAATTGGGGAGGTCAAGGCAGGAGAATCAGTAGTTTAAGGTCATCCTCAAGTACATAGCAAGTTTGAGACCACCTGGGCAACACGAGACCCTGTCTCAACGGAAACAACAAAATAAAGGCAAGACTCAGAAAGACAAATACCCCATTTTTTCCCCCCTGAGGAATCTAGATATTATTTTTTAAATATAATTTTAGTTATTCATTTGTGAGGACAGAAAACATGAATGAACCAGCATGCCAGGACCTCTTATCACTATAAATGAATTCTATTTCCCCAGCTCAAATCTAGATTTTGCACATATGTGAGATGACCTATTATTTAGGGAAAAGAAGGGATCTAAGGGAGGAGGGGAGGGAGATGGCAAGGGTAGTGGGAAGGAATAGGAATAAAGTATAATGATGTATATTATGAAAATGTCATGAAATTCACTGAAATGTTAGGGGTGTGGGAAGGGAATAAATTTCTTGTGTTTTCTTAAATTTTTGCCATCACGGGATGGAGGAGTGATATGAACACACCAGCGCCTCTTGCCACTGCAAAGGAACTACAGACATGCACCACTTTATGTATCTGGCTTTATGTGGGTGCTGGAGAATCAAACATGGGTCCTTAGGCTTTGCAGGCCTTAACTGCTGAGCCATCTCGCTAGCCCGTGTGTGTGTGTGTCTTTAAGACAGGGTCTTGCTATGTGGCCAGGGCTGGCCTAGAATTTAACTCAGAGCAGTCCTCTTGCCTCTGCCTCTGGCTCTGGGTTGTTGGGCCCTCAGACAAGCCTCCACCACATCCAGCTCTATCTTTGGTACTTAGATCACAGGTTAAAATTCAAAAACAGGACATGCAATCTTTGCTTGGTCATTTTTCTAGCCTTTTCTTCTTTCTTTCTTCTCTCTTTCTCGTTCTAAGGCCTTCTGGCTTCAGCCACTGGTCCCAGCTCACCTGTGCCTACCAGCGCTCACATTTCGCTGCAGGGGCGGAAATCAAGGGTCAGCAGCCCAGGCTCAGCCAGCGCTCCAGGCCCTAGGTCTTTGGGTGCATCACCTGAGCTCACAGGTAGGAGAGAGGCGGGGCCAGAAATAGCCCACTAGTGATTGGCTGCCCAGCCACCGTATGTTAATTAATGTGCCAACTCGAAATATCTTTCAAAATTCCAATTCCACAATGCTGTGTAAGCATTGGTAATGAATCGCGTGTCTTCGACACATACCATGATGTACACTGAGATGTGGGATTGCCAAAAAGAATCACATGATTACTCACCGTTCCCTTAATGTGAGTAATTTTCCTGCAGTTCGAACAGCCAAGGTTACAACCACAAGACTATACTTTCAGGGATCATTTCTATAGTTCATTACTAGAGAAGTTTCTCTGACTGTGTAGAGCACCAGAAACCACGAGGAGGAAGTGTAGTGTCTTCTCCTGAGCGTGAAGTTGGCCCTTTGTTTTGTCTTGTGCGACTATTTGTGGCCATTGATGATCGTTTTGCTCTCCCCTGGGAGAGTTAGAGGGAGAGGGCACCGTCTGAGTGGTTTCCGTTTTTATAGGCTGTCTAATGGAAGTTCTTAGCTTATCAGAAAGTTGTAAATATACTTTAGTTGCTTTTTTTTTTTTTTTTTAATATTTGTAACCTTAATGCTTGTCTTCAAGTCGCTGTTTTTTTTTTTTTTTTTTCCTTAATTTTCATGCTTTATAAAGCTTAAAGTTCTACCTCTACTTCCTGTGGCAGGATCTCACTCTACCCCTGGTTGACCTGAGGTTCACTACAAGGTCTTAGGTGGCCTCCAACTAAGCTACCCTCTTACCACTGCCTCTAGAGTGCTGGGATTAAAGGCGTGTATGTGTATGTATCATCACACCCAGTTACATTTGCTTAGGGGGATCTGTTTAATAGCTTCAGGTGGAATTTCAACCTCAGAGAAGTGGGTCTGAGACAACAGCCACACAGGGAATTTTGGTGACTCAAACTCAGAGATCAAAATACAAGAAACAGCCCGGTGTGGTGGCACACGCCTTTAATCTTAGCACTAGGGAGGCAGGGGTAGGAGGATGGCCATGAGTTCAAGAAGTTCAAGAACACCCTGAGACTACATAGTGAATTCCAGGTCAGCCTGGACTAGAGTGACACCCTACCTCAAAAAACAAACAAACAAAAAACAAGATCAAGAACAAAAAAATTCATGAAACTGTGAGTCCATGTTACATGAAAAGTGCTCTATTCCAAGCAGAGACAACCTACAGAAATGGGAGAAAATCTTTGCCGGCTAGACATGGGACCGAGGATTAATATCTAGGATATACAAAGAACTCAGAAAACTAAATAATAAGAAATCAAGCAACCCAATTAAAAATGGCTAAAATAGGCTGGGCATGGTGGTGCATGCCTTTAATTCCAGCACTTGGGAGACAGAGGTAGGAAGATTGCCATGAGTTTGAGGCCACCCTGAGACTACATAGTTAATTACGGGTCAGCCTGTGCCAGAATGAGACCCTACCTTGAAAAACCAAAAAAAAAAAAAAAAAAAAAAAAAAAAAAAAAAAAAAAAAGTGGGGGGGTGCTGCTACCGAACTAAATAGAGAGTTCTCAAAAGAAGAAATATAGATGGCATATTGTAGCAGACAGCTTCAGGTTCGCTGAGATGAACTTCCAGACCAGGCACAGTTATGGAGGAAGGGATTTATTAAAGCTTACAGATCGAGGGGAAGTTCCATAATGGCAGAAGAAGCTGGCCTGCTTTCATAGGACCAAACACAGAGAGCAAAGCCATAAGCCAAAAGCCACAGCATACCTCAGGAATTCCAGCTAGGCACACTTTGCATATCTTTAGATTGAAATCCTAAACCCACCACCACACCTTAAGATCTGCCCAGTGACACTGCCTCCAGCAAGGTGGCTGCAGATGCAAACTACAAACTAATAAAACACTGAATATATTGGGGGACATCTATTCAAATTACCATACATATAAACATTTTTGTAAAGCGCTACATCCTTAGCCATCAGGGAAATGCAAATTAAAACTACATTGAGGTCTGGAGAGATGACTTAAAGGTTAATGCACATGTTTAAAAGTCTAAGGACCCAGGTTCAATTCTCCAGGTCCCACACAAGCCAGATGCACATGGTGGCACATGTGTCTGGAGTTCATTTGCACTGCTAGATGCCCTGGTGTGCCCATTCTCTCATTATCTCTTTTTCCCTCTCTTTGTCTCTAATAAATAAATAATAAATATATTAAAAAAACCACTTTGAGATTCCATCTCACTACTGTCAGAATGGCTATCATCAAGAAAACAAATGACAATAAATGTTGATGAGGATTCAGAAAAAGAGGAACCCTTCTACACTGTTGGTGGGAATGTAATCTGGTGCAGCCATTGTGGAAATCAGTGTGGAGGTTCCTGAGACAGCTAGAAATAGATTTACCATAAGACCCAGTTATACCAACCTAGACTTATATCCTAAGGACTTGTCACATTACCTTAGAGATACTTGCATATCCATGTTTATTGCTGCTCTATTCACAATAGCTAGGAAGTGGAACCAGCCTAGATATTCCTTAACTAATAAATGGATAATGAAGATATGGTACATTTATACAATGGAGTTCTGTTCAGCAGTAAAAAAATGAAATTATGACATTTCAGGGAAATCAATGGACATGGAAAGGATTATACCAAGTGAGTTAACCCAGGCCCTATTTGGATCCTAGCTACAAGTGATTGGACTTGTATGTGAGTTGGAATAAAACTCAGCAGAAGCCAGTAAGCTAGAAAGGGGACAGAAAGGGAACAGAAAGGGAGGGAGTGGGGGACTTAATAGGAGGGTATTATATATATGTAAGTAGAAGAACAGATTAATGGGGGTAAAAAGGCCTAAATGAGATCAGGGGAAGAAACTGAATAAAGGAAAGGTGGAGGGAGGGCTAATCAAAATCTAAGAGGAAATAAATAAGTTATAAATAAGTCTGCTTTCCTGGACAATGGAACACTCAGAAGCTATAGATTATTACTAGAAAATTTTCAGTGCCAGGGATGGGATAGCTTCCAGTCAGATGTTGGCCAAGGAGGTCCCTGATAGCCCCAAAACATTACAGGCCATTCCCTTGGTTTACCACCAGGAATAGATGGTAAGACCCTATTGCTGAAGACTCCATATACTTGGGCTTCAAGGTCACTGAGAAATCCTGCTGGAGCTGAGCTGAAAACCTCCTCCATGTAGAACAGCTGACAGAAAGCTGGAAAAAGCTACACTGCATGCAGTTCAGTGGGAGAGAGAGAAATCATCAGTGGAGATACTCAACAGTGGACACTGCAAGCCTTAAATTTGGCCAGCCAGGCCAAATGAGCCAATGGGTGCAATAGTGGCATGTTTGTTATAGGGGAAACCAACCATTCTTTAATTGGACTAGAGGCCCACTCCATGGGAGGGAATACATCCCTGGTACTGAAAATCTACAACAGGGGTAGTCATGAGCCCTAGGGATGTAACATCTGCTGGTGTCTGGCTAAATGTATATACTATGCTCACCAAACTGCCCAGTAAGCACTCTTCTTCATGTCCATACCCATATATTAAAGTTACTCTAACTTTTGGTTAGAGAAGCTTTTCTTTTCAGATGGTGGTGACCTTAGGATAACTCAGAAGGCACCATAGTGCTGAGAAGTGACAGAGGAGTGCTCAGCACTGAAATATTTCTAACACACCTTCCAAGGCTCAGGGTCCATTGCAGAAGAGGGGGCAGAAAGAATGTAAGAGCCAAAGTTAGAGTAGGACTCCTTACAACATGCTCCTCCAGACACAAAATGGCCTGGATATCCATGACCTCACAGTGCCTGACACTACCTACACAAGACCATCATAATAGGAGGAAAAGATCATGACATCAAACTGAAAAGAGAGACTGATTGAGAGGGGGAGGGGATATGATGGAGAGTGGAGTTTCAAATGGGAAAGTTAGGGGAGGGAAGGAATTACCATGGGATATTGTCTACAATTAAGGATGTTGTCAATAAAAAAATAAATATTAAAAAATTATATATATACATATACCTGAGTGAGACCCTACCTCGAAAAACAAAACAAAACAAAACAAAACAAAACCAAAAAACACAGTCCTGATATAAGGCAATAGCATATGGAGCAGATGGTTTGCTATGGATGCTTGTACAGTAACAGGATTAAAAAAGCATTTCACTCATTTACTTTTTGGTACATATTTTGGAGGGCTCTTCAATAATATGCTGCAGGCATTCTGAGAGTGTTACAATGTTAGCTACATTACCTGCAGACCTGCTGATTCACTTATAGAGTCCATTCATTCATAAAGTTGAGGGTTGGAGAGATTACTTAGCAGTTAAGGCACTCTCCTACAAAGTGGGATGAGCGGAGTTCAATTCCCCAGTACCCATGTAAAACCAGATGCAAAAAGTGGCTCATACATCTGGAGTTCATCTGCAGTGGCTGGAAGCCCTGGCACACACATTCTCTCTTCTCTTTCTGACTCTCTCTGCTTGTAAATAAATAAAAATAAATTTGAAATTAGGGCTAAGATAACACAGTTAAAAATAATACATAGGAGCTATGTATGGTGGCACATGCCTTGAATCCCAGCATTAGGGAAGCAGAGGTAGGAGGATAGCTATGAGTTCAATGCCAGCCTGAAAATACATAGTGAATTCCAGGTCAGCCTGGGCTAGAGTGAGACTGTGCCTCAAAAAACCAAAATAATAATAATTATTATTATAGAGGTTAGAGACATGGCTTAGCAGTTCCGGTGCTTGCTTGCAAAGCCTAACAAACTGAGTTTGATTCCCCAGTACCCACGTAAAGCCAGATGCACTAAGTGTCACATGCACCTGGTCTTGGTTTGCAAGCAGCCGGAGGCCCTGGTGTGCCTGTTTTCTCTGTCTCTCTTCTCTCTATCTCTCTTTGCTTGCAAATACATAAATTAAAATATTTTTAAAAATAATAATATATGTCCTTTAAGCCCCTGTGCTTAGCTTACAGGCTCAGCATGGCAGAGATGTTTGGATCATAGTTTGTAGATCCATGCTCCAAGAAATATGCAGGATGCCGCAGTTTGGTGGTGAGGAATGTGAACTCAGAAACCAGATTTCCTGGGTGTGAATCCATCTCTATCATGTGCTTATGTGGTCTTAGGTTTGTTACTTATGCTATTTATATCTCACACATTTCCCCCACGTCAAATGGGAATATTAAAGGAAACTGAGTTTCTGTAAAAAAAAAAAAATGATAGTAAAAGTATGGTACAGCTCAGTGGCAGAGTGTTTGCCTACCATGTGCAAAACCCTGGGTTCAACTTCTAGCTCCTCAAAAAATACGTAGAATAAGCCTGATACATAATAAGTACTTAATAACTATTATTATTGATTTTATTTGGATTAACATTTCTACTGTATTTGTATTTGTACAAAGTCTTGACATAATTTCTTAACAGCATAATTTATTCCCTGTAATTAAACTCAGCATCTTTTCTCATGTAAGTTAATAGACACTATCTCTGACTGACAGCATATATTTAATACATAATGTGATATTTTAATTGTGAAATGATGTTCATCACCAAGTCAGAGTTAAATAAATATGTGTTTTAAAGTCTTGATTATAAGAAATAACTGACAAGTAATTAATAAAATTGCATAATAAAAACCACAACACAAGATAATGAAGCCAATTACCTTTTTTTCTTTTATATGGTGATGACAACTTTGTCTAGAGAATGCCAAACATGTAGTGTAGATGAAAAGTAAATATTTCAGATGAGGCAGTCATTCAGATCATTGAGATTGAATTAAATTTAATGTAAAGTTACATTAAGTTTCTTTGAAATATCCTTTCTTGGATAAGTACTTAGGTTGAATAGTATTTAGAATCTCTCCTAAATACATAATATACAGAAAATTGTATGAGTCATAAAAATTACAGGAAAGAACTTGATTTCCGCTTTTCCTCTGTATTACTTTATGGGTGATAAGATTCCTTGGTCCCTACCAGGACATAACAGATATTCTCTCCCATTGAGTATTACAGGAAAGGAAAGGCTATCGCACAGAACTCTGTATTAGACTACAGTGGAAAATCCACCCCTTAAGTATCAACCCTTCATCCATTCTCTGATGAAGTCAGACTTGAACACACATGAGTCACAGATATTTTTATTTTTATTTTTGGTTTTTCAAGGTAGGGTCTCACTTTGGCCCAAGCTGACCTGGAATTCACTATGTAGTCTCAGGGTGGCCTTGAACTCACAGTAATCCTCCTACCTCTGCCTCCCTAGTGCTGGGATTAAAGGCGTGCGCCACCACGCCCAGCAAGTCACAGGTATTTTTGTCTAGGTACAATCCTGCTCAACAAGTAACAATGGGCCAGGCATGGTGGCACACGCCTTTAATCCCAGAACTTGGGAAGCAGAAGTAGGGGGATCACTGTGAATTTAAGGCCACCCTGAGGCTACCAAGTGAATTCCAGGTCAGCCTAGGCTAGAGTGAGATGCTGTAGCAGACAGCTTCAGGTTCGCTGAGATGAACTTCCAGATCAGGCACAGTTATGGAGGAAGGGATATTATTTATTGAAGCTTACAGATCCAGGGGAAGTTCCATAATGGCAGGAGAAGCGGCCTGCTCTTCACAGGACCAGGCAAGAGAGAGAAAAAAATCCAACCAGGCACACAGCACATAGAGCAAAACTACTGCCCAAAGCCACAGCACACTTCAGGAACTCCTGCTAGGCACACTTTGCATATCTTTACAATGGAATCTCAAATCCACTACCACACCTTAAGATCTGCCCCCAGTGACATTGCCTCTAGCAAGGTGATTGCAGTTGCAAACTATAAATTAATAAAACACTGAATATATTGGGGGACATATATTCAAACTACCACAGATGCTACTTTAAAAAAAAAAGAAAAGAAAAAAAGAAAGAAAGAAAAAAGAAGTAACAATGGGATGGATTATTGTCAATGGATCAGAATTACATTGAGACATTGTAACCATCAAGGCAAATTTGTGCCCTCTGACTCATTTTGTAGTCCCCAAGAGCTGTTTCAGATCATGAGATCATAGATGAAACTGAAGCAAATTTAAAAAGATAAATTCATTTAGACAACTCTGACTCTATCGATGGATTATCTCAATTACTTCAATGAAATATTTATAATAAATATACTTTCTCCATAAGGTTGTGTTTTTTAATCTTCCCTCGCCCCAATAGAGCACTCAACAGAACACTGGATGTCTTTTAAACAATATCTGAAGTCTTTTCATATTAAAGAAAATAAGAACTAGATGACATCAAATATTCACTGAAGTGGATAAAACTTTAATATTTTCCTGGGGTAATCTCTCCATACACATAATGGTTTCACATTCTCAGACTCAGTCTGTCTATGGAATGAAATAATTGTTTTTGAATATAATATTTCTTTTTTTTTTTTTTTTTGATTTTTCGAGGTAAGGACTCACTCTGGCCCAGGCTAACCTGGAATTCACTATGTAGTTGCAGGGTGGCCTCAAACTCATGGCGATCCTCCTACCTCTGCCTCCCAAGTGCTGGGATTAAAGGCGTGCGCCACCATACCCAACTGAATATAATGTTTCTTTACCTCTATTTGGAAAACTATTGTTGGGCTGTATAGATGGCTCAGTTGTTAAAAGCACTTACTTATAAAGCCTAATGTCCTGGGTTCAATTCTCCCTACCCAGCTAAAGCCAGATGTACAAAGTGGTGCATGGGACTGGAGTTCCTTTGTAATGGCAGACGGTCTTTAAGCACCTATAAACTGTTCTCTCTGTCTCCCAAATAAATATATATTTTTTAAACTTGCCATCCACAAACCCTCATGGCATAGAAAAGTGCTATGAGAGCTACTGGGTGATAATGGTCACCAACAGCATGAATAAGCAGGAGACCCTGCAAGCTAAGCAATCTACCAGCCAGACAAGAAGAAAACACTTGTGCAATAGTGGCATATAGCCTTTGTAGGTAACCAAGTGCCCTCTGATTGGATATGAGGCCCGCTCAGTGGAAGAGAACTCATAACTGATCTGGGAACCAAGTCAACTTCCTACAGTCAAAATCTCACAACCCCCAGAGAGAAGCCCCCACGGTTCTTTGGACAAGTTGAGTGGGCATACGTTTCAAAACGTCTTGGGCTCAAATTTCGATGCATATCCCCCTTACTTGGAGTTCCTCTCATCCTTGGTTGGAAAAAATCTGTTTGATTTTACCAATGGCAGAGAATAGTGGGGAGATCCAAGATCCATCAATACAAGAAAACACAGCTAACTGCTCACCATAAGATGTGCCACATTTACCAGGGTCTATAAGAAACTGTAGAGGAAGCAGAGACATGAGTATTGCTCCCAATGCTAGCCTGACAACCACCTCCAGGGAAATAGCAGCAAACACTGTGATGAACTGAAACTCATTGTAACAAAAATACAGAAGCTACAGAGAAGTCAACACGAAAACAAACTGCTAACACACCAGCCAAGGACCAGGGATTGTTGTGGAAGAAGAGGCAAGAAAATTAGAAAAGCCACATGGTGGTTAGAAATATCCTGAGACATAGACCCCCCCCCTCAGACAGACAAAGGCTCTAATCACCCCACAGTGAGTACCAATAACCCTACTGAGGAGGGCCCTCAGGGAAAGGGGGAACAGGAGTGAGGTGGTATAAGACTATAACCTACATATAAATAAAAATATCCCCAGTATCCACATAAAGCCAGAAGCACAAAGTAGTACATGCATCTGGAGCCCATTTTCAGTAGCTAGAAGCCCTGGCATGCCCATTCTCTCTGACTGTATCTCTTCTATCTCACTCTGCTTGCAAATAAATATATATATTTGAGGGTTGGAGGGATGGTGCCTGTAAAGCTAAAGGACCCAGGTTCAATTTCCCAGGACCCATGTAAGCCAGATGCACAAGGTGGCCCATGCTTCTGGAGTTCGTTTGCAGCAGCTGAAGGCCCTGGTGCACCCATTCTCTCTGTCTCTGATCTGCCTCTTTTTCTCTCTCTCTGCCTCTTTCTCTCTCAAATATAAACAAAAATTTAATATATAAAAATATCTATTTTTGAAAAAGAAAAAAAAAAGCCATCCAGCCAGGCATGGTAAGTATATACCTTTAATCTCAGCACTTGGGAGACAGATGCAGGTACCAGGCTGGGACTAAAGAGTGAGTTCCAGGTCAGCCTGGGCTAGAGTGAGATTCTACCTCGAAAACAAGAAGAAAAAAAAAAGCCATCCAATGAATACTAGTTAATTGCACTTGGAAATGAAAATGGAGGAGCCCATCTGTCCGAGGATTAGAGTGACACCCACAGGACTTGCAGTTTCTGCAGACAAAACACTGATGACATTTTCAGGCTTCTCAAAGTCAGTTCCAAGTTGTATAGATCTGACATTGACACAATATTCACACCACTGGAAAAACAGCCATTGCAAGAGCAGCGTGCTTCTCCGTGAGTTTGACATTGTTCTGGGCATGGAACATTCCTCTATATGGCAGCCTGATGTTTTTCTCTTATCAAGAAAAGACCTTAGGGATAGAGAGATGGCTCAGAGGTTAAGGCACCTGCTTGCAAAGTCTAAGACCTGGGTTCAATTCCCCCAATACCGATATAAAACCAGATGCACACAATGGCACATTCATCTACAATTCATTTGCAGTAGTTAGAGGCCCTGGTGTTCTCTCTCTCTCTCTCTCTCCCTGTTTTGTTTTGGTTACAAATAATAAAAATATTTTTAAAAAGAAAAAAGAAGCCACACATGATGGAGCTTGCCTTTTATCCCAGTACTCAGGAGGTAGAGGTAGGAGGATCATCATGAGTGTGTGGCTACCCTGAGATTACATAGTGAATTCCAGGTCAGCCTGGGCTAGAGTGAGACCCTACCTCAAAAAAGGAAAAAAAGGAAAGAAAAGAAAAGAAAGAAAAAACAAAAGACCTTCTCCATTCTGGGTGTCCAATGAACTTCCTTGGATTGTTTGAGTGTATGCAACAAATTTGGGTGTCTTCAGCAGCAACACAAGGAGGGCTACAGGCAATTCATGTCCCTATGTGGACCATCAGGAGGGATTTTCCATCTTCACATTGGTGGGATAAACATCCCAACCAGGTACAGTTTAGAGGAGGAAGAGATTTATTTCAAGCTGATTTCAAGCTGATCCAGGGGAACGTTCCATCCATGATGGAAGAAGCTGCTTCCATACATCCAAGCAGAGAGAAACAATCAACAAAAACCCAAAGCACATGGGAAGAGAATGCGTAAAAGAAGGGCAGGGGGAGGGTCAATCTAAATTCAAGATAGTGTGTGTGAATAAGACTTATGTAAACCTACTTTTTTGAATAAGGGCACATCTAGAAGCTGTAGACTGTTACTAGAAAATTTTCAGTGCCTGGGATGGGATACCTTCCAGTGAGTTGTTGGCCAAGGAGGTCCCGGTAACCTCCAAAACATTAAAGGCTTTTGCCAAAGCCCTTGGTTTCCCTTGAGAAATAGATGGTAAGACCCTATTGCTGAAGACATCTCTTTCCTGAGAGGCAAGGTCACTGAGAAAGCAAGCTGGTGCTGAGCAGAAAACCTTCTCCCTGTAGACCAGCCAAATGAAAGCTGGAAAAAGCTGGACTGCATGTAGCCGTATGGGAGACAGAAGTCATCAGCAGTAAAAACAGTGGACACTGAATATTCAAGTTTGGCCAGACAGGCCCAATGACTGAACAGGTGTAATAGTGGCATGTCTGCTCTTGAGGTAACCAACTGCTCCATAATTGGACTGAAGGCCCTCTCTATGGGAGGGAATACATGACTGGTACTGAAAAACCTAAGCAAAAGTCAATGGTAGGTGAGGTCATGAGCCTTAGTGGTATAAAGCCTGCTCTTGTCTGACTAAATGTATATATTATTCCCACCAAGCTGCCCTGAAAGCACTACACTTAATGTTCATATTCACATATTAACGCTACTCTCACTTCTGGTTAGAGAAGCTTCTCTTTTCCGATGGTGATGACCACTGGGATGACCCAAAAGGCAACATAGTGCTGAGAAGAAGGGATGGAGGAGTGCCCAGCACTGAAACACCTCTGTCACACCCTCTAAGGCTCAGGGCCCATTGCGGAAGAGGGGGCGGATAGAATGGAAGAGCCAAAGGAAGGGTACGACTCCTTACAATGCAACTGCCCAGACAGAAATTGGCCTCGCTATCCGTGACCTTGCTGTGCCTAGCAATACCTGCGCAAGACCCTCAAAATAGAAGAAAAAGATGATGACATCAAAATAAAAGAGACTAATGGAGAGAGGGAGGGGATATGATGGAGATTGGAGTTCTAAAGGGGAATGGGGGGAGGTAAGGGAAATATGTGTTTTTTGTATGTAAGTATAGAAGTCAATAAAAAATAAAAATAAATATAAATAAATAAATAAATAAATAAATAAATAAATAAATAAATAAATAAAGAAAGAAAGAAAGAAAGCCCAAAGCCGCAAACATGAACGGGCAGTAAGCAACAGGAATCCCACCGGAGCTGACTGCTCTTTATTCCTTTTTGCTAGAATTCCAATCCTCCCCCAGTGATACCTTAGGGCTGGACTCCAGGATCTGCCCCCAGTAACATCTCCTCCAGCCAGACGGCTAGAGGTCCAAGTTACAAGCATTAATAAAGCACCTGAGTCTATGGGGGACATACATTCAAACTATCTCACTCTCAAGGAAGACAGTGACTCAGGTCTGTGGGCTGCTGCTGCCAGAGGTTAGCATGGTTATGACCTTGCCTGTCCTCATGTGGGATCAGTAGCCAGATCTTTTTCTTCAATATATGATTCATGTTCCCATAACAGGTGCACATGCTTAGGGCCATGGCCTCTGCAGGGTGAATATGCCCACAGATATCGGCAGTAAATGAAATCTATGACATGGGATAAGACTCCCCTATACCTTTCCAAAGCAAAATTCCTACATTGATTTTTATGTTACAGAAGAAATCCACAGAAATTGCCTCTTAACATTTTCTTGTAAAAATGGGAACAACTGTGGTAAAACTTCACTGCAGAGGATAGGAAATAATGCATGTGAAGGCCTATCACAGTCCCAACAATGGCAGCTGCTGCAAACATGGAGGGATGCATGTCTGTGAGGGTTAGCAGCTGAAAGGCCCTGGCACATCCATTCTGACCCTCTCTTCCTCTCTCTCTGTATCGCTCTCTCTCAAATATAAAATAATAATTTAAAAAAGCATCTCAGAAAAAAAAAAAAAAAAAAAAGAACCAGCTCAGCGTGGTGGAGAGCTCCTCTCTTGAGCAAATTCTCCAGAGAACAGAGCTGTAAATTTCAAACAAATTTCCTCATGAAATAGAAATATTTTGGGAAACCACTCGAAAGAAGACAAATTCACGTAAGTAGCAGGGAGATTGTGGCTGCTTTCAGAAATGCTCTCACCCATCTTACGCGAGTAGCAATCATTTGATTTGAATTGACAAAGCTGACATCACATTCCAAAGGAGTAAGTAGCTACTGGTAACCCGCAGGAAGAAATTTCAGTATTACATTCAGTGTATATATATTATCTTATATATTTTAGTATTAAATGAAAACTAGATTTCTAGCCCGAGTAAGAATTTGAATCTTAAGAAATTTACTTTTGTATAGAAATAAATGCTTTAATCTGGGTGTGGTTGTGCACACCTTTAATCCCAGCACTCAGGAGGCAGAGGTAGGAGGATTGCTGTGAGTTCGAGGCCACCCTGAGACTACATAGTGAATTCCAGAACAGCTTGGGGTAAAGTGAGACCATACCTTGAAAAAGCAAAAGAAATAAAAAATAAAAAAGGAGCCGGGAGTGGTGGTTCACACCTTTAATTCCAGCACTTGGGAGGCAGAGGTCGGAGGATCACCATGAGTTTGAGGCCACCCTGAGATTACATAGTGAATTCCAGGTCAGCTTGGGCCAGAGTGAGACCCTACCTCGAAAAATAAAATAATAAAAAAGGATTTTTTTTTTTTTTGGTTTTTCGAGGTAGGGTCTCACGGTAGTCCAGGCTGACCTGGAATTCACTATGTAGTCTCAAGGTGGCCTCGAACCCACAGAGATCCTCCTACCTCTGCCTCCTGAGTATTGGGATTAAAGGCATGCGCCACCATGCCGGCTTGGATGCTTTATTGTTTAATGACAAATAGGCTATTAAAGTTTAGGATGCGGGAGTTGTCGTGCTATATGCAGCTGTTTCCACTAGAGGGCCCCTCAACTAAACATACTGAAGGAATGTGTGAAAGCTGTTGTTTATGCTGAAAAGGTAATTTTTTTTAAGCACAAGACTGAGTCACTAGCATTACTGTGTTCAGGGAAAAGCCATTTCATACGAAAGTGTGTAGCTAGTCAACAGAGATGCAGAAGGTGGATTCTCTATGATCCGAGAAGTCAGGGACCAATAAGAAAGAACTGTCAGTATTAGTGCAAGATGGCAACTTTGAAAAGATAATAAAATAGCTGACGTAGAAACCCGTTCACTTTATGACCAACATTCCTTTTTAAAGACAGTAGTCCTAGAAATAATGTTAAACCAGGCATGGTGGTGCACGCCTTTAATCCCAGCACTCGGGAGGTGGAGGAAAGAGGATCCCTTTTGAATCTGAGGCTAGCCTGGGACTACAGAGTGAATTCCAGGCCAGCCTGGACCTTTCCTCACACCTTTCACAGATGGAGAAACAGATTTTAAGAGAGGAAATAATGGCCCAGTCATCACAGTCACATTCTTTAGTCCCAGTCCCAGTTCTGTTCACTATTCACTAGTGAAACAGCATCCTCTGTATCATCCAGTCATGTATGTATGTATGTATGTATGTATGTATGTATGTATGTATCTATCTATCTATCTATCTATCTATCTATCTATCTATCTATCTATCTATCATCACCTATCTACCCTGTATCATATCTCTCATATCCATCATGTGTATCTCTCTCATTCTAACATCTTCTTATAGATATTTATGCCTCCAATTCTAAAATGCTGGAAAAAGTTTCTAAATTTCTTAGAGTTTGAGCTAAGTATAAAATAATACTTCTGGTTTTTTTTCATGGTTAAGTAGAATCATACTTCTACCACACACCTCTGGCTTCAAATTATGTCCCAGGCTTCTCCAAGTGTCTTTTAGCAGCAATGGAATAACACTCAATATAAAAATATTAGGCAGGTGTGGTGGTGCACACCATTAATCCCAGCACTTGGGAGGCAGAGGTAGGAGGATCAGTGTGGATTAAAGGCCACCCTGAGACTACTGAGTGAATTCCAGGTCAGCCTGGGCTAGAGCAAGACCCTACCTCAAAAAAAAAAAAAGTCCTATAGTAAATGCAGATTGTTGAGAAATTTCTAAATCACCATGCTGAATGAAAGCAGGCAGAAACACATGAATACCTTTTAAAAATAAATTTTTTTTTTTTTTGTTTTTCGAGGTAGGGTCTCACTCTGGTCCAGGCTGACCTGGAATTAGCTATGTAGTCTCAGGGTAGCCTCGAACTCACGGCAATCCTCCTACCTCTGCCTCCCGAGTGCTGGGATTAAAGGCATGCGCTACCACGCCCGGCTAATAAATTTATTTTTTATTGACAACTTCTTTAATTGTAGACAATATCCCATGGTACTTCCCTCCCACCCCCCCAATTCCTCCTTTGAAACTTCACTCTCCATCATATCCTCTCCCCCTCTCAATCAGTCTCTCTTTTCAGTTTGATGTCATGATCTTTTCCTCCTATTATGATGGGCTTGTGTAGGTAGTGTCAGGCATTGTGAGGTCATGGATATCCAGGCCATTTTGTGTCTGGAGGAGCACATTTTAAGGAGTCCTACTCTTTCTTTGGCTCTTACATTTTTTCCACCCCCTCTTCTGCAATGGACCCTGAGCCTTGGAAGGTGTGTTTGAGATGTTTCAGTGCTGAGCACTCCTCTGTCACTTCTTCTCAGCACCATGGTGCCTTCTGAACCATCCCAAGGTTGCCACTTTCTGAAAAGAGAAGCTTCTTTAACCAAAAGTGAGAGTAGCATTAATATATGGGTGTGGACATTAAGAGAAGTGCTTACTATGCAGTTTGATGACCATAGTATATACATTTAGCATGACACCAGCAGACAGTACACCCATAGGGCTCATGACTACCCCTGTCATAGGTTTTCAGTATCAGGGATGTATTCGCTCCCATGGAGCTGGTCTCTGGTCCAATTTAGAGAGCAATTGGTTTCTCCCATAACAGACATGGCACTATTGCACCCGTTGGATCATTTGGCCTGGCTGGCCAAATTTAAAGCTTGTAGTGTTCACTGTTGAGTATCTTCACTGGTGTTTTCTCTCCCTCCCATTGAACTGCATGTAGTGTAGCTTTTTCCAACTTTCTGTCAGTTGGTCCACCTGGAGGAGGCTTTCAGCTCAGCTCCAGCAGGATTTCTTAGTGACCTTGCAGCCCAAGTATGTGGAGTCTTCAACAATAGGGTCTTACCATCTATTCCTGGTGGAAAACCAAGGGCCTTGGCAATGGCCTATAATGTTTTGGGGGTATCTGTGACCTCCCCGGCCAACAATTCACTGGAAGGTATCCCCTCCCTGGCCCTGAAAATTTTCTAGTAACAATCTATGGCTTCTGAGTGTTCCATTGTCCATAAAAATAGGTTTCCATATGACTTATTTATATCCTCTTAGATTTTGATTAGCCCTCCCCCCACCTTTTCTTTACTCAATCTCTTCCCCTGACCTCACTTAGGCCTTTTCACTCCCATAAATCTGTTCTTCTACTTACGTATATACAATACCATCTTATTAAGTCCCCTCTCCCTCCCTTTCTATTCTTTTTATATGAGTTTTATTCTTCCTCACATAGAAGTCAAATCATTTGTAGCTAGGATCCACATATGAGAGAGAACATGTGATATTTGGCTTTCTGGGCTTGGGTTATCTCACTAAGTATAATCCTTTCCAGATCCATCCATTTTCCAGCAAATTTCATAACTTCATTTTTCTTTACTGCTGAGTAGAACTCCATTGTGTAAATGTGCCTTCATTATCCACTCATCAGTTGAGGGACATCTAGGCTGGTTCCATTTCCTAGCTATCGTGAATAGAGCAGCAATAAACATGGCCAAGCAAGTATCTCTAAGGTAGTGAGATGAGTCCTTAGGATATATGCCTAGGAGTGGTATAGCTGGGTCATATGGTAGATCTTTTTTTAGCTGTCTCAGGAACCTCCACACTGATTTCCACAATGGCTGGACCAGATTGCATTCCCACCAACAGTGTAGAAGTTCCCCCTTTTCCGCATCCTTGCCAGCATTTATAGTCATTTGTTTTCATGATGGTAGCCAATCTGACAGGAGTGAAATGTAATCTCAATGTAGTTTTAATCTGCATTTCCCTGATGACTAGGGAAGTAGAACACTTTTTTAGATGTTTATATGCCATCTGTATTTCTTCTTCTGAGAATTCTCTATTTAGTTCCATAGCCCATTTTTAATGGGGTTGTTTGATTTCTTATTATTTAATTATTTAATTTTTTGAGTTCTTTGAATATCCTAGATATTAACCCTTGTCAGATGTATAGCTGGCAAAGATTTTCTCTCTCCTATGTAGGTTGCCTATTTCCGTTGAGAATAACATTGGAGTTTTGATGCAGATTGCATTAAATGTGTACATTGCTTCTGGTAGGATTGCCTTTTCACAATATTGATTCTTCCAATCCAAGAACAGGGGATGATTTTCCATTTCCTATTGTCTTCTGAAATTTCTTGCTTGAGTATTTTAAAGTTCTCCTTGTAGAGATCCTTCACTTCCTTGGCTAGGTTTATCCCAAGGTGTTGGGCCCCACGTTGGGCACCTGTTGCCGGTTTTTTTTTTCTTCACCATCGGCAGGTAGAGCGGATGAGAGAGAGAGCCGGGCCAGCTGCCTCTCTCTCGAGGCTGAGCGGGAAGGCAGGTGTCGGCGACTCAAAAAACCTCCCCAAGCCACCAGGGAAAAGAAAACCACACTGAGCCAGAAGTCTGATGGCAGAAATCTCCCTTTATTGTCATGGGGAGGTATTTATATATTTTGAGGAAGAGGGTGGGAAGAGAGGATGAGAGAAAGGTATAAGAGCCAATATTATTTCACCACGTCAGCAGTAGCTGGGCGGAGGCAGTTTCAGCTTAGGTGCTGAGTCACTCCAAGGACAGGTCGTGAAACTCTACTCAGGCTCCGGAAGTTCGACTAGGCCTCACCAGGAGCCAAGTACAGGTAAACTCTGGCTGGGCTCAGAACCACTAGGCCTCACACCGGGCAGGGCCCAACACCAAGGTACTTTATTATTTTTTTATGCAATTGTGAATGGGAGTCATTCTCTGATTTCATCTTCTATGTGTTTGTTGTTAGTATGTAGGAAGGCTACTGATTTCAGTGTGTTTATTTTGTATCCTGCTACATGGCTATAGGCATTTATTAGCTCTAACAGTCTGCTGGTAGAGTCTTTAGGGTCCTTTCTGTATAGAATCATATCATCTGCAAATAATGATAACTTGATCTCTTCCTTTCCAATTTGTATTCCTTTTACGTGTGTCTCTTGCCTTATTGTTATGGCTAAGGCTTCCAGTACTATATTAAATAAAAGTGGGGACAGTGGACATCCTTGTCTTGTGCCTGATTTTAGGGGAAAAGCTTCAAGTTTTTCTCCATTTAGTATTATGTTGCCTGTGGGTTTGTCATAAATAGCCTTTATCATGTTGAGATATGTTCTTTCTATTCCTGGTCTCTGCAGGACTTTTATCATGAAGGGATGTTGGATTTTGTCAAATGCTTTTTCTGCATCTAATGAGATGACTGTGCGATTTTTGTCCTTCAGTCCATTTATATATGAATTACATGAATACTTTTTGAATGATCCAATCTATCTAAAATTATAGGAAATGCTAACTAATACTCTTGCACAAAAAGAAAGTATGTGGTTGCCTCATGTCCAGGCAAAAGGAAGAATGGATTCTTGCCAGCAAAGAATTTTAAACCACTGAAGGATTGGACAGGGACAAAGATCAAGAGAACATTCTAAGGTAGATATGCCTTGCTATGGCAGTGGTTTCATAGGTGTATACATCTGTCAGACCTAATCAGATGGTACAATTTCAATGAGTGCATGTTACTTTAAAATATTTTATTTAATTATTTGACAGAGAGAGAAAGAAAGGCAGATACAGAGAGAATGGGCATGCTAGCGCCTCCAGCCACTGCAAGCGAACCCAAGATTCTTGTGCCACCTTGTGCATCTGGCTTTACATGGGTACTAGGGAATTGAACCTAGGTTGTTTGGCTTTGCAGGCAAGTACCTTAACCACCGAGTCATCTCTCCAGCCCAAGTGCAGGTTAGTTTAAATAATTTAAATAATCATTACGGGGCTGGAGAGCTGGATCAGTGGCTAAGGTGTTTGCCTGCAAAGCCTAATCCCCAAGTTTGATTCCCTAGTATCTGCATAAAGCCAGATGCACAGTGGTGCATGCATCTGGAGCTCATTTGCAGTGGCTGGAGGACCTGGTACACCCATTCTCTCTATCTCATTGTCTCTCTTTTCTCTATTTCTCTCTGCTTGCACATAAAATAAAAGTATTTTTTAAAATAATAATGTTCAATACAAAGTTGATTTTAAAAAAAAACCAAAAGGACAGATGCCATTCAATTCTTCATTTCATAGATAATGCAATTTGTGATATACAATAGAAATAAATTACATAATGGTACATGGGCTCACTGGCTCTAAAGACATGAAAATAAACTTTTTAAAATTTAATTTTTTATTTTATTTTATTTTATTTTATTTATTTTTTTTTGTTTTTGCCCTGGTCCAGGCTTTGAGGTAAGTCTCAGGGTGGCCTCGAATTTAAACCTTTTAAAATGGGATTATTTTTAAATTTTTTAAATTTCAAAAAGTTTTAGAGAGAGAGGGAGAGAGAGAGAGAGACAGAGGGAGATAGAATTGGCACACCAGAGCCTCAGACAGTGCAATTGAACTCCAGATGTTTGCACCACCTAGTAGGTAGGCATGTGTGACCTTATACTTGCCTTATCTTTGTACCGCTGGCTTATGTGGGACCTGGAGAGTTGAACATGGGTCCTTAGTCCTCACAGGCAAGTGCCTTAACCACTAAGCCATCTCTCCAGCCCATGATTTAAACTTTTTAGTACATTTCAAATGTTAGGGTTTATGTCCAGTAAAGTACACACATACTAAATGTGATTAGTTTATGTGATTGATTAGTTTTCATTCATACATACACCCATGAAGCCATTTCTCAGATCAAGAGATATATAGAACATCCTACCAGCCAGGCCTCCTGCCAGTCAGTAACGCCTCCCAGAAGTCACTCTTCTGACCCCCTTTGATTACTCACTTTGTACTTCATGCTATGAAATCATATGATTGCTGCTTTGTGTCTGGCTTTTTTTTTTTTTTACCAAGTATGTTGGTGTCTGTGAGAATCATGCCTGTTGTTGCATGTATAAACAGTGCTTCTCCCCCATGGTGGTCAGAATTTCACAGTGTAGATCCAACACAATTCATTTATTTATGCTGTTGCTGATAAACTTTGGGTTGTTTTGTGTTGGGAGCTACATTGATAAAGCTACTATAAACATCTTGACACGTCCTTTGGTGAGAAGAAATCATAGTTTCTGGTGAGTATATATCAAATTTGGACTTTCAGAGCTATAAATTTAAGACATAAGACATTGCACGTTAAGTATTATTTTGATTAGATAAAACATGTACGCTTGTAATAAATAATTTTACTTGGAAGTTGCCTTTATTACCGTTATTCAAGCACATGTCAATATTGTTCCCACAGGAAAATTGCTATCTATGGAAAAAATGTAGAGAGCCTTCCAAAATTCAAGAGTAATAGTTTATCAAAAATATGAACTGAGAATCTATCTTGATCAACTGATAAGCTAAAATAAAGTTCAGGTATATCTTCTTCCTCCAGCTTCCCCCTAGTAACTCACATCAAGCCTCCACACAAATGCCTCCAGGATTACCTCCACTGTTTTCCTAAGGGAGTGAGAAGTCTTTCCTGCCATTTCTCAGACCAGTCATATTTGAAAACTTACTTTTTCACTCAAGGCTGGCACATGTGGCTATTTACTCATTCAGTTCATTTTTTTTTTTTTTTGAGAGAGAGACACAGAGAGAGAGACAGAGAAAGAGAGGGAGAGGAAGACAGATAAGAGATGGGCGCCCCAGCAGCCTCTCAGCTGCTGTGAATGAACTCCAGATGTGTGTGCCCCCTTGCGGTCAATGCGGCATTGCGCCTTTGCGTCACTTTGCATCTGGCTAATCGTGGAACCTGGAGATTGGAACCGAGGTTCTTAGGCTTAGCAGGCAGGCACCGTAACACTAAGCCATCTTTCCAGCCCTCAGTTCATTTTTTATAATGAGCTTCGGGCTCCTATCCTGACCAGAATTCCTTCCTTTTCATGCATGTCTGAGCTTTTCTATTTCAGGCCTGAGTCGGAGGCATTTCCAGAAGGTTCCATATATCATACTAGGGTATAAATGTATTTTTATAGGTAAATATTTCCTATAATGTCAGAGAAAAAGTAACAAAGACAGAGAGAAAGTTCCAAAAATATGTTTCCAATTTTAACCACTAAAAAGCTTTTATCAATGACATTTGAAGGGAATTTATAAATGCACACGTAAGGTTTATCTTTGAGTCTGGGTAATTAAGTCACCTTTTTTTTTTTTTTTTTCGAGGTAGGGTCTCACTCTAGCTCAGGCTGACCTGGAATTCATTATGTAGTTTCAGGGTGGCCTCGAACTCACAGCAATCTTCCTACCTCTGCCTCCCTAGTGCTGGGATTAAAGGAATGCATTAAGTCACCTTTTTATTTTGTGATGCTTTTTATTATTCCACAGTTCTGATTATGTACATATTTATGGCTGAAAAGGCAGATATTGTTAGGGGAATCTGGCAAAAAAATTATCTGCCCACATGTTTTTACTATGAATAGCTTGTTTAACCCACAGTAAAGTTAAAAAAAGAAAATGAATGATAATTCTTTACTGTTGTTCCAAGATCATTCAGTCATTCTAAATAAATGGGTATGATGTGGGCTTAGAATAAAGTCTGGCCCATTTACGTCTTAGTAATAATATAGAAGAAAAAAATGAGCCAAACGAGGAGCCAGTTAGATAAAGTATGAAGGAAGTTTAAGTTGTGGGCCACCAGATAAAAAATGAGAAAGAGAGAAAGCTGATCTTCAACTTGGAAAATTTTCAGTAAGAGCAGGTCAGGACATACTTTCTTGAGAAAACTGGAGCTACTTGTATGATCTTTCTCTCTTTCTCTCCATCTTTCTCTCTGCTTGTAGTATGAATGGTATGGGGGTGTATGCATGTGTATGCATGCAGATATGCACCCCATATGTATGTGTTTGGACTCCAGAGGGGAACATTGAACATCTTCTTCCTTCAGTCATCTATGTGTTTTCTTGAGACAGTTGCTCACTGGTTCCAGAGCTGTTTTCACAATTCTCCAGTCTTTACTCCCCACACATATATGAGTGCGGTGGGAGCAAACTTAGTGGTCTCGGCCCTCGTGCTTACACGGGAAGCATTCTTAGCTGAGTCATCTCTCCCGACCCTACTTGGACAATTTCTGTCCCATCCAGAAGCTTGTCAGCTCCAGGAGGACAGGAGCAGGGCTTCAGGGAACATTATGAAGAAAAAGGTCAGTGCTGTTAAAGCCTGACTATGTGTCTGCAGAGGAGACAAGCCACTGCACAGATAAGATGGCAGAAGCAGCAAACAGAGAGGGCAAGGCAGAGATGTTAGCAGCTGGTCACGAGGCTGGCTGATCACGTGGTGTGCCTTGTAATGACACAGTATGGAGAAAAGAACTACCTCTGGTCTAAATCAGATTCATTAAGGAGATAGACGTGTGAAGATCCTGTCCAGTGGGCCTTGTAATAGCCACCGCCTATAAACTCTTACTTCCACTGGGATATTAATGAGCTCTCAAAAACCGGAGAAAAGGCCTGGAGAGATGGCTTAGTGGTTAAGGCACTTGCCTGCAAAGCCAAAGGACATCGGTTTGATTCCCCAGGGCCCACGTAAGCCAGACGTACAAGGTGCTGCATGCATCTGGAGTTTGTTTGCAGTGGCTGGAGGCCCTGAGGCACCCATTCTTTCTCTTTCTCTCTCTTTCCTCTGCCTCATTCTCTCTCTCAAATAAATAAATAAAAATAAAATATTTTTTTAAAAACTGGTAGCTGGGTGTGGTGGCGCATGCCTTTAATCCCAGCACTTGGGAGGCAGAGGTAGGAGGATCACCGAGAGTTCGAGGCCACCCTGAGACTACATAGTGAATTCCAGGTCAGCCTGGGCCAGAGTGAGACCCTACCCTGCAAAAACAAAAAAAAAAAAAAAAAAAAAAAAAAAAAACTGGTGAAAATATGAGAGAACAGATACATCTGAGAATCAGAGTCCTTATTTTTCAAAGCACTGGATTCTCTGCCAAGTCAACCCTTGGGTTACACAGAGAGACCAAGTTTCCACCACAGCTCCTCACTGCTGTCTGGCAATGGTGATCCCCAAGCTCGAATCACTGCAGCCTTTGCTGTTTATACTTGTGTTTAAGCTTTCTAACTAAGCAGAATATTCGAGCAATATGTGTGCACACTTCCTCTCCTATAAACCCATGGGAATAAAGCAGAGAGAAAGAAGGAAGAGGAAAATCTATTTTAGTCTTCCAACTGTTATTGAAAGATATTATTAAAGATAATATTAGATTGTCAGAAAATAATACTTGTCTTCATCCACTTGGGCTGATGTAACAAAATATCATAAATTGGGTTGTTTGTAAATAGCAGAGATTTATTATTCATAGTTCTGGAAGCTGGAAGGTGCCAGAGATGCTAGCTTATTTTATATTATTTTATATTTTATTTATTTATTAGACACAGAGAGAGGGAAAGAGAGAGAGGGAGAGGGGGAATGGGCAGGCCAGGGTCTCTAGCCAGTGCAAACAAACTCCAGACGTGTGCACCCCCTTGTGCATCTGGCTTACATGGGTCCTGGAGAATCAAACCTGGGTCCTTAGGTTTTGCAAGCATGTGCCTTCACTGCTAAGTCATCTCTCCAGCCCAAGAGATGCTAGCTTTAAATATGATGTGACCTCTCGTAGTAGACGGGGTCCAGAGTCTCTCTGAGATCTCTCCCTCTCTTTTAAACTATTTTAATGGGTTTTTATTTATATTTGTTTATTTATTTGAGAGTGACAGACAAAGAGAGAAAGAGAGAAAGAGGCAGATAGAGAATGGGTGTGGCAAGGCCTCCAGCCACTGCAAACGAACTCCAGATGTGTGTGCCACCATGTGCATCTGGTTTACGTGGGTCTTGGGGAATTGAGCCTCGAACTGGGGTCCTTAGGCTTCATAGGCAAGTGCTTCCCCACTAAGCCATCTCTCCAGGCCCAGGGTTGTTTTTTTTTTTTTTTTTTTTTTTTTGAGACTGTCTCATTCTAGTCCAGGCCTAGATCACTGACAGTGATCCTTTACCTCAGCCTCCTCACTGCTGGGATTAAAGGGGTGTGTCACTATGCCTGGTTTTCTTTTTAACTTTTTATTGACAATTTTCATACGTGTACATAGTATATTTTTCTTTTTTTTTTTTTTTTTTATTATTTGAGAGAGACACAGAGAGAGACAGAGAGGAAGAGGCAGAGAGAGAGAGAGAGAATGGGCACACCAGCAGCCTCTCAGCCTCTGTAAACACACTCTAGATGCCATCTTGTGGTCAAGTGCGGCATTGCACCCTTGAGTCACTTTTTGCTTCTGGCTAAACGTGGGACCTGGAGAATCCAACGGCATTCTTAGGCTTGGCAGGCAGGGCCTTAACCACTAAGCCATCTCTCCAGCCCTGTGTAGTGTATTTTTATTATAATCCTCCTATTACCTTCTTTTGCTGCCCCCCCCACCATCACTGTGCCCTTTCCACTGAATCCTTTCTTCATTCCAGTGAGTCCCTCTTTTTTTTTTTTTTCGAGATAAGGTCTCACTCTAGCTCAAGCTGACCTGGAATTCACTGTCATCTCAGGGTGGCCTTGAACTCACGACGATCCTCCTACCTCTGCCTCCTGAGTGCTGGGATTAAAGCGCATGCCAGCAAGTCCCTCTTTTCTAGCATTCTTTCTGTCCCCTCTTCTTCCTTGCCCACAATGTTCCCTGGGATCTCTTTGGTAAGAGATGAATTCCATGATGTAACCACCTGCCAAAGGCTCTGCTTCCTAAAGAAAGTGTTACCTTGGGGGTTAGGATTTCACAACATTAGTGTTGGGGACACAAACATCTGGGCCATAAAGTAAGTTCTCACAACATACATGTAAGAATCAGACTTGAGTGACGGATGCTATTTGTTCAGAACCTCCCAGTAGCCTCACCTCTTCCTTCAAGTCTCCATCCAGACCTACTCCCCAACTTAGCACCTTAGACGTAGGCTCCTACCCACACCCCCCGCTGGGCTTTACTCCCATCTTAGGGTAGATCCCACAGCAGCTTCTGTCTCCTGCCTTTGCCCTTGACCTTCCTCTGCTTGCAGCTCTCTTAGCCCTCTCAGGCTAGAGACTCATCCTTCAAGGCTTCCCCAAAGTGCCACCTCCATGGTGAGTTCTTCCTTGGCCATACAATTTCATGGCCCACTGTGGCCTAGACTTCCTTTACTCCCTACTCCCTTTTAAAAAAATCCCTAGCATGTATCCCTTACAGAACATGTGCTATCTATTTTTAAAATATTTATTTAAGTGAGAGAAAGAGAGAGTATGTGCGCAGCAGAGCATCTTGCCATGCAAATGAACTCCAGCCACATGTAGCCGGTTTATGCAGGTCTGGGAACCTGAACCAGTGATGGCAGGCTTTGCAAGCAAGCAGGCAACTTTAACTGCTGGGCCATCTCCCTAGCCCCAGAATAGGTGTGGTTCCTGGGTTTCTGGGCCTGCAGTTCCCCGTGGGTGTCCAGGGAATGGCAGGGCAGGTCTTGAGTAGCTGTGAGTGCGACAGGAAGAAACACCCAGGAGACAGCTTCAGAGAACAGCTCGTTTATTCAACAGGGAAGTGGTTTTTGTTATAAGCAATTGAGAGAGAAAACGAGAAGAGGGCCCCAAGGGGATTGGTGGGTTCAAAGATTGTTTGCTCATGCCTAGTTGGCATATAAAGACATTCATTCCAGCATGTAGGGAGAGGGTCAGGTGGACTACATAGTGGTGGGAAGCGGTATATGGTATGAGTCATAGGGGATGGGTTGTGTAAAGGCTGTTGGCTGATACCATATAAGGAGTTTCCTAGGTAACTGGCCAAAGGTCACAGGGCTATGAGTGAAGCCTAAGTCTTATCAGGATGTCCAGGCATGCTGGGCTGGGGGGAGGGAACAGCCTCCTCCTGCCAGTCTCAGGCCTGAGAAATGTCCAGGATTCAGGTTCACTGTGATCCCCAGGAGGGGGGAGGAGCCTTATTCCTGCTGTCCTGGGATCTGAGATTTGCCTAGAGTCCAGGCTGCTGCGGCCTCTCTGTAGCCTGGGGCCCTAGACGTGTCTAATAGCTTAAGCCTCCTTTTAACCCAGGGCCCTGCCTGTGTCTGACAAACAGGTACCATTTATGAGTCACGCTTGGCACCTAGGTTTCGGCACCTGAAGTTAGCTCTGGTGGGCAGAGAGTCTACTACCTCTCCAGACAGAGGGGAGCTCGGAAGATGTTTGTCAGATGCATGCACAGACAAGCACCCACACATCTATTACTCAGCTGAAGTACAGGACAAAGCCCCTGTGTGGCTCTCCTCTCCTGCATCCTCTTTTCTTGCAATGAGATCTAGGTGGCCCCAAGTCTTGGCCACAAATCTCCCCTTTTTCTTCATACTTTAATATACAACATGCATTTGTACCCATAAAATAGTTTTGCATATTTTTGACATAGGTGAAGTCATATGCTCATCTACTTTTGGCCATAATTTAGCTTTTCACTGATCATATTCTGAAATTCACCCATGTTGTATGTAGCTTTGCTTCAGGGTTCACCACAATATAGTATTCTCTGATATGACCACACTACTGTTAACTTATTCTTTTGCATATATAGAAGTATATTTGTATTACTTCTCATTTTCCATATTACAAATATTGTTACTGTGAACATTCTTTTTTTCTGTTTTGTTTTTGGTTTTTTGAAGTAGGGTTTTGCTCTTGCTCAGGTTGACCTGTAATTCACTATACCAGTTAGACTCCCTCTCCTAAAGGCTCCACAATCTTCAAAATATCACCACCAATAAGGGAGTAAGAATTGCAAACATGAGACTATAGGGACATTTCAGGGTCAAACCAATGGGTTGGGAGTATTATAATTACAAAGAGACATGATTTTTCTGCCTATAATGACCTTATTAAGGTATATGTATATTTTTTATTTATTTGCAAGCAGAGAGTGATAGAGAGAAGACAGGCACACAGAAAAAAATGGGTGTGCCAGGGACTCCAGCTGCTGCAAATGAACTCCAGATGCATGTGCCACTTTTGTATATCTGGCTTTACATGGGCACTGAGGAATTGAACCTGGTTGGTAAATCTTTGTAGGCAAACACCTTAAGTGCTGAGCCATCTCTCCAGCCCCAGGATTTTCTTTTCTTTTCTTTTCTTTTCTTTTATTTTCTTTTCCTTTCTTTTCCTTTCTTTTATTTTTTCTAGGTAGGGTCTTGCTCTAGCCCAGGCTGACCTGGACTTGTGCAGTATTATAGGATGCTCAGTAGTCTGCTTGTGCAGCATTATAATGTGTGCAGTAGTGTGTCTATACAGTATTGTAAGGTGTCCAGTAGTGTGCTGTGCAGTATTATAGGGTTTCCAGTAGGATGCCTGGCCTCTTTCTGTTGGTTTCAGCAGCACACAACCCTTTAGTTTTAACTATCAGAAATGTGTCTAGACATTGCCAACTGTCTTTGAGGGACAAAATGTCAATGGTTGGAAACGCTGGTCTGTTTCTATAACAACATAGCATTATTGCAACGACTGAGGCTTTCTAGTGTATTTTAATATCAGATAGGAAAATTCTTCTCTCTGAACTTCCATATTTAAGCTTTCAGAATTTAGAATTGTTCCATCAAGTAAGAAAAAATCCTAATGTGAATACACATACCTTAATCACTTGGTAATTAAGAAAAAAAATCCTAGGGCTGGAGAAATGGTTTAGGCATTTGCCTGTGAAGCCAAAGGACCCAGGTTTGATTCCCCAGGACCCATGTTACCCAGATGCACAAGAGGGCGCATGCGTCTGAAGTTCGTTTGCAGTGGCAAGAAGCCCTGGCATGTCCATTCTCTCTCTGTGTCTCTCTTCTCTCTCTCGCTCTCTCTGCTTGCAAATAAATAAATGAATTAAAAAAATCCTAGCTGGGCATGGTGGTGCATGCCTTTAATCCCAGCACTTGTGAGGCAGAGGTAAGAGGATCGCCATGAGTTTGAGGCCACCCTGAGACTACATAGTGAATTCCAGGTCAGCTTGGGCTAGAGTGAGACCCTACCTCAAAAAGCCAAACAAACAAACAAACAAAAAAATTCACAGGCATGCTACTGTACACCTTACAATATTGCACAGGTACACTATTGGACACCTTACACTAATACACAGAAGAGAACACCATGCCTAGTCTGACAATAAAACTTATCTTGAAATAAGCACCTGAAACTTATTAAAATAAAAATATTGGTTGGTTTTGATAAAAGATGCCTTTAATTTCAGCACTCAGGAGGCAGAGGTAGGATGATCGATGTGGTTGAGGCCAACCTGGAACTTCAGAGTGAATTCCAGGTCTGCTTGGGTTAGAGTAAGACCCTACCTCAAAAAAATATATACAAGTAAAAAATTAAAATATTCATAGGGCTGGAGAGATGGCTGGGTGGTTGGGGGGACTCGCTTGCAAGGCCTGGTGGCCCTGGTTCAATGCCCCAGTACCCATGTAAAACCAGATGCATAGAGTGGTGCAATTGTCTGAAGTTTGTTTGCAGTGGCAGGAGGTTCTGGGGTGCCCATACTCATTCATTTATTCTCCTTTTCATATTCTCTCTTTCAAATAAATTTTTAAAAAATAGATAAAAATGTTTGAACTATTTAAGAACAGAATGGAAGCTGGGATGTTGGCTCATGCATATACTCCTAGGCCGAGGGAGGAAGATCTTCCTGTGAGTTCAGGCCAGCCTGGGGTTTTAGAGTGAGTCCCAAGTCAGCCTGAGAAAAGCCACACACTACAGGATCTGAAGCTCGAGTATTTTACTATTAAACCTAATACTTTTGGGGCTTATTTTTTTTTTAACAAAACATTTTTCTTTCTAAGCAAAATGGTTCATTTGTTGTGTTAAATAAAAGTGGTTAATTTGCATTTTATTGGTTTTGTATTTAAAAAAACACTTCATCTTGACCCTCAAATACCAATGTCAAGACTGAGAAAGTACTTAAAAGTGATACATGATCAGAACAGAGAATTTAATACTAACCCTAAGTATCTAAGATATGTAATCTAATATAAAGATATCATTTAATCATTGCACAAAAGATGGACTTTCGGGAACTGGATGTGATGGTTTACATTGACTGCCAGCTCTGACAGGGTCTACAGTCTAGCCTCTGGGCATACCCATGAAGGATCATCCAGATGAATTTAGCCTCTGAGCAAGCCTCTGAGGGGTATTCTTGATTAGGTTAATAAAGATGGAAAGCTCCACCTCAACTGTGGGTGACCTACTTCATGGGTTGGGGTCTTGGACAGAATGAAAAACAGAGAGATGGCTAAGGACCAGCATTCACCGCTCTCTGCTTCCCGACTGTAGACGACGCAATGTAAGCAGCTTCCTGCTCCTGCCAGCATGCCTCCTCTTCTCTTGAACTATAAACCAAAATAAACCCTTTATCCCCTAGACTTTTGTCAGGCATTTTGTATCAGTAAGAAGAAAGTTATATTAAGTAATATACTATTACTAGACTACTTGAAAAAGAAAGATAAGCTAATTCTGACCTCACTTCATCATCATGAAAATAAAAATAAGACTTTACAGCACAAAAATGCACATAAAAAGACAAAATATAGGGCTGGAGAGATGGCTTAGTGGCTAAGTGCTTGCCTGTGAAGCCTAAGGACCCTGGTTTGAGGCTTGATTCCCCAGTACCCATGTAAGCCAGATGCAGAAGGTGGCACATATATCTGGAGTTAGTTTGCAGTGGATGGAAGCCTTGGTGCACCCATTCTCTCTCTCTCTGCCTGTCTGTTACTAATACATAAATAAAAATAAACAAACAACAAAAATGACAAAATATAAACCGAAACCTGGGGAAAATATTCACAAAGCACATATCCAAGAAAAAAAAATCAAAAACACTTGTAGATCATAAAAGCAGACATCAAAGGAAGACAAAAAACATAAGTCATAACCTGGGGAAAATATTTATATTATAATACATAAGCCAGAGAAAAATTAATATTCCTAATATATGAAGAGTTTTTAAAAATCAATAAGGAAAAAGATAAGACAGATAACATAGATACAGTATACAAATGTAAATTCAGAAATTAAAAAATATATATACTAATGAAAATTTCATATAAAATATAATTAAGTATAGTCATGAAAGAAGCAAATTAAAATGAGATCTTGTTTTGGTAAGGCATCAAACCAAAGGCCTGCAGTGACTGAAGCTGGGACGACCCCACAAGAATTTCCCTTCCAGCAGCATCAGTATCCCTAGCCCTCCATTCTCTCCTCTCATAGGAAAGCCATGAAGGGCACACACAGCAGGTGTGGATACCAAATGAATAGTCTCAATTTATGTTTCCCAAATGCTGGATAAACAGCTTGCCTTTATCTAGACTGACCTTGTTTGACTGTATAAATCTGAACAAATTCAATCTTCCTGGTACGAATTCAGTAGAGGCAGTACCAGGAAATTTTATTAGCTGTAATGATTTATTCAGGTCTCTCGAGTGCCATTTATTTCCCAGTAGAAAAATAGTTTAGAGTATTTCAGTATTTCATTATTCACTGATTTCCCCCTAAAGTCCATTAAAAGTTCAAATTTAAAAAAACAAAACCCTTCTACTGGACTGCAAACATCCCTAATGGTTTGGGAGGGACTTACAACTGGCTGTTTCTGAAGACGTTATAAGTGTGCGTAGTCCTGATGTCCTGAGAGGAACTTTGCTGTATTGGAAGAGTAGACCCTTCCATTTGTTGCCCCTAAGTTACTCTGAATTCATGCTCTGGAAGAGTGCTTGAACACAACCTTTAAGTTTGAAAATTCTAGAAGGGAAAACTGTGATGGAAAATGGTTTGATCCCTAAGATTTTATTCTTTCTTCTCACCGGATCATTCTCTTGACACCTGCTACACCCTTTAACCATAGCAACCAAATGGGCACATTTTAAGAATAAAGAAATCTGCCGTTTATATACTGAGTATGTCCATGACTAATAAAAAGCAATTAAAAACAAACAAAAAGGATAAGAAAAATAAAGAAAATGTCACAATAACACTCACTGTTTGTGTAATTAATGTATACTAATAATAAAGCATAGTCAGAGAGCAAAAAAAAAAGAAGAAAGCAATCTCAGAGCTGGGGAGATGGTTCAGTGGTTAAAGGCACTTGCTTGAAAAGCCTGCAGCAGCCTGGATTCAATTTCCCAATGGCCACATAAAGTCAGACACAAAATGTGGTTCATGCATCTGGTATTTATTTGTTTATTTATTTATTTATTAATTTATTTTGGTTTTTTCGAGGCAGGATCTCACTCTAGTTCAGGCTTACCTGGAGTTCACTGTGTATTCCCAGGGTGGCCTTGAACTCACAACGATCCTTCTACCTCTGCCTCCCGGGTGCTGGGATTAAAGGTGTGTGCCACCACGCCCGGCTTCTGGTATTTATTTTCAGTGAGCAGCACAGGACCCTGGTGTACCAGTGCACACATACAAATGCAAGTAAATAAATAAATAAAATATATTAACATGCTCAATTTAGAATGCTCAAAATGATAGGGTTCTCTTTTTCTTTATCTTGGTGTGTGTGCATGTAGTATATGGTGTGTGTGGTGTATGACCATGTGTATATGTGTGTGTGTACTTGCACACACTCCACGTGCACATGTGTGGAGGCCAGAGGAAGCTGTAAGACAGCCTCATCTATCGCTCTTCTGCCTTATTTCCCTGCAACAGAGTCTCTCACTGAACCCAACTGGCTGACCAGGCAGCCCCAGGGATCCTCCTGTCTCCTTTCCCCCGAGCACTGGGGTCACAGGCCTGTAGAGTCATGCCAGGCTTTTTAGGTGGGTCCTGGACAGTGAACTCAGGCCCTCAAGCTTATGCAGCAAGCACTCTTAGTCAGAGCCATCTCCCAGCCTGGGACTGATTTTCTGATAGTCTTTGGTCTCTCTGTAAAACTGCTCATGCCCAAATATGCTTGCTGGTTGTCCTTATTAAATAGATACAAACTTCTGTCAAACATGACACCAGCTGAGGAAATGAAGATGCACCCCAGAATCTCTCAGGAAGCTTGGAGAATCCTGTGCAGGCCACTGTCCAGCCTAGCTGTCTCATCACCTGCACGGCATCAGTGTACTCTGGCAGATGTCCCCAGGCGCACTCAAGGTTGAGGAACAAAGGGCTTTCACTGAGCTCTCTTTGGTGTAAAACAAAAGAGAAACAGCTTGACACAAATTATAAACACGGGCTTTTCTTTCTTATCATAACTCACAGCTGCAAAACTGTCATTTCTGGTTCTGAAGGATTTTACCTCTTTTCCCTCTCATTCCTTTCACTAAACAGTGGCCCTGGAGAAGCTGTGTGACTTACTGTTTTAGGACTGTAGCACATTGCTTACCTGTCTAAAACAGCAGCAATATATTTTTTGTTTTGTTTTTTGTTTTTAGATATTGTGAAAGAAAAACCTTTAGGCTGGAGAGACGGCTAAATGGTTAATGTGCTTGCCTGCAATGCCTAATGACCCATGTTCTGGTCCCCAGTACCCACATAAAGCCAGATGCACCAAATGCTGCAGGCATCTGCAGTTTGCTTGCAGCAGGTAGAGGCCTGACATGCCCATATTCAATCCTTCTCTCTATCCCTCTCTCATCTCTATCTCACTGTCTGCAAATAAATAAAATAAAGACCTAGTACTTAAAAAAAAGCCGGGTGTGGTGGCGCACGCCTTTGATCCCAGCACTTGGGAGGCAGAGGTAGGAGGATCGCCGTGAGTTGAGGCCACCCTGAGACTACATAGTGAATTCCAGGTCAGCCTGAGCTAGAGCGAGACCCTACTTCGAAAAACCAAAAAAAAAAAAAAAAAAAAAAAAAGGAAACCTTTTCATTTGTCACTCTAAACACCCACGAGGTCCTGAATGTGGAGGCATATTCCACTGCCTTGATAGCCCTGTGACACACAGAGACTAATTAAGGGAAGGTAAGAGGGTCTCTGGAGAGATGGCTTAGTGGTTAAGGTGTTTGCCTGCAAAGCTAAAGTACCTAGGTTTGATTCCCCAGTACCCACGTAAGCCAGATGCACAAGGTGGTGCATGGATCTGGAGTTCGTTTGCAGTGGCTGGAAGCCCTGGTGTGCCCATTCTCTCTCTCTGTGCCTCTCTCAAATAAATAAATAATAATAATAATAAAATAAAATGTCTACTTTTAAAAAAGGGAAGGTAAGAGAATAAAACAAACAAAAGGGGCTGGAGAGATGGCTTAGCAGTTAAGGTGCCTGTCTCCTAAGCCTAAGAATGCTGGTTCCAATCTCCAGCAGTTCCAATCTCCAGGTCCCATGTTTAGCCAGATGCAAAGTGACGCAAGGGCGCAATGCTGCACTTGACCACAAGGGGGCGCACACATCTGGATTTTCTTCGCAGCTGCTGAGAGACTGCTGGCGCGCCCATCTCTGTCTTCCTCTCCCTCTTTCTATGTCTTTCTCTCCAAAAAAAAAAAAAAAAAGTACAAGGGAATTATGACAACAGGTGGGACCATGTCCAGGACAGAAGTACTGAACTACAACTATCTGGAAGGTTATCCATGTCACTTCCAGAGTTGCTTGATGTGTGCAAGCAGCAAAAGGAAAGCCGAGTCGCCAGGTTCACTGGAACTTTCACTGATCTACTGAACATGGTCATGGAGTCTCCCCATTGTAGTTTCTCTGGTCCACATGGGAAGACACAGGGGTTGTTTCTCTGGAGTCTTGTTTCCCTTTCAAACAAATACTCATTTATTCATTCAGAAAATATTTAACTGAAGTAGGAACCTGCTTATCCTGTTTGAAGAATGGCCCGCGTGGCCAGAGCTGAAGTGGGAGGAAAGCCAGTGGAGAGCAGAGACCAAGCCCTGTATGGAACTTGGAACACGTTCCCAGGAAAGTGGGAAACAGTGGAGATGCTGAATATTTCCTATAAGCTAACTTCCAGAGAGGAACAACTTTCCCTTTAATTTTTGCAGAGCTCTTGGCTAAAGATGTGCCCTCATTTTTGTAAATGATCACCATTAAAAGACTAGGCAAACTGGTGTCACTGGTCATCTTGCATATTTTCTTCTGTGGACAGCTGCGTGGTGTGTTAACTAACAAATATGCTTTTCAAACAAAGGACTTCCTTGCAACTTCTTAGCAAGGAGATGTCTTTTCTTTCCTAAATGTCTTGTGTCTGTGTAACTGCTCTCACACAGGCCACAGGCTCAGCATGAGTTCGGGGTTCAGGTCATAGGCTCAGCATGAGTTTGGGGTTCAGGGAGGACACACTCCTGAGGCCTGTCTTCTCTCTCTGATGTGAGTGGCCAAGGGTGCCATAATCAGCTTATCTTGGAGATCAAATGTGCAGTGGAGAGTGGGAGATAAGTCTTCTTAAAAATATTTTTATTTGGGTTGGAGAGATGGCTTAGCAGTTAAGGTGCATGCCTGTGAAGCCCAAGGTACCAGGTTCGATTCTCCAGGTCCTATGTAAGCCAGATGCACATGGTGGCTGTTGTGTCTGGAGTTTCTTTTCAGTGGCTAGAGTCCCTTGGTGCACCCATTCTCTCTCTCTCTCTCTCCCCTCTTTCTATCTCTAATAAATAAATAAATAAAAGTAAATCTTTAAAAAATATTTTTTTGAGAGGGACAGAGAAAGGGAGGGAGAGAGAATGGGTGCACCAGCAGCCTCTCAGCTGCTGTGAGTGAAGTCCAGATGCATGCATCCTCTAGTGGGCACGTGTGGCATTGCGCCTTTGTGTCACTTTACATCTGGCTAAACGTGGGACCTGGAGAATTGAACGGGCATTCTTAGGCTTGGCAGGCAGGCACCTTAACTGCTAAGCTATCTCTCCAGCCCTAAAAAAATTATTTATTTATTTATTTGAGAGAGAGAGAGAGAGAGAGAGAGAGAGAGAATGGGCCCACTAGGACCTCCTGCCACTGCAAATGAACTCCACTCTGTGCATCTGGCTTCATATGGGTGCTGAGGAGCCACCTCTCTTGGTGACAGAGACAAGAAGCACCTGTGGCCTATGAGTACGTGTGTGTGTGGTCCCATCTTGGCAGACCATGTCTGGGACCTGTGCAGCCCTGTGGAAATCTGCACCATGTTCTGACTTCCCCTGGACCTCAGGTCACCTGGGAATCACAGTTCCCATAGAAAAGACACATCGCATGGGGATGTTTTCAAGAGCACAGTGATGTGGGGCCTGTCCCTGGGGGTGATGATACAGCTAGGCTGGACCAGGGCCTGTACAGAATTCTTAAAGCTTCCTGAGAGATTCTGGGGTGTATCTTCATTTCCTCAGCTGGTGTCATGTTTGACGGAAATATATATAACCAGCAAGCATATTTGGGCATGAGCAGTTTTACAGAGAGACCAAAGATTATCAGAAAATCAGTCCCAGGCTGGGAGATGGCTCTGACTAAGAGTGCTTGCTGCATAAGCTTGAGGGCCTGAGTTCACTGTCCAGGACCCACCTAAAAAGCCTGGCATGACTCTACAGGCCTGTGACCCCAGTGCTCGGGGGAAAGGAGACAGGAGGATCCCTGGGGCTGCCTGGTCAGCCAGTTGGGTTCAGTGAGAGACTGTTGCAGGGAAATAAGGCAGAAGAGCGATAGATGAGGCTGTCTTACATCTTCCTCTGGCCTCCACACATGTGCAGGTGGGGTGCGTGCAAGTATACACTCTCAGGCCTACACCACACAAGAAAGAAAGGGAGGAAAGAAAGAAAGAAGGAAGAAAGGAAAGAAGCAAAAGAAGCTGGGTGTGATGACACACAGCTTTAATCCCAGCACTTGGGAGGCAGAGGTAGGAGGATCTCTTGGTAATTTGAATAGATGGCCCCCAATATATTCAGTGTTTTATTAGTTTGTAGTTTGCGCATCTGCAGCCACCTGGCTGGAGGCAGTTTCACTGGGCAGATCTTAAGGTTTGGTGGTGAGTTTGAGATTTCAATCTAAAGATATACAAAGTGTGCCGAGCTGGAGTTCCTGAAGTGTGCTGTGTGGTGTGGCTTTTGGCTTGGGCCTTCTCTCTCTCTCTGCCTGGTTTTATAAGAGCAGGCCAGTTTCTTCTGCCATTTTGGAACTTCCCCTGGATCTGTACCCTTCAATAAATATCCCTTCCTCCATCACCGTGCCTGGTTTAAGTTCATCTCAGCGAATCTGAAGCTGTCTGCTACAATTGCCATGAGTTTGAGACCAGCCTGGGACTACATAGTGAATTCCATCTTGGCCTAAAGCAAGACCCTACCTAAAAAAAGACAAGAAAAGAGACAAGAAAACTAGCAAAATAAATATAAAGCCCTGTCATTCTGGACATCTTAAATAGAGAATGTGAAGAAGATTCTTTATTCCTGGAATGTGCCCATCTGATGGTAATGGTAGGGGTGCAGCTGGTGTAGAGTTATCCAGTAGAGGAAAGAAGAAAATCTTAGGGACCAAGCCTCTTCCCATGGCAGTTTGCCCTTCTAGAATTTGTAAAATTTAAGTTGACATTTAAAATTATGGTATGTTTTCCCACAAGAAGTAAAAAATTTAGACTATTCCAGAAATTGAACGTATCTCTGGGGAACCCCACTTGAAACCATGGATTAAATGTCATCAAGGCTACCAGAAAGGGACATTGAAATGCTTTTGTCCCCTTCATTGAGGACACGCTTCCCTCAGCACCACAGCTCATTCATTGTGCATGCAGGGCACATATTCGGCAGCTACCATACTGTCATATGCAAAATGTCACAGTTTCTCTGAGCACTGTGTCGGGATCAGAAGGCGTTTCATTGACCGACTGTCCTTTAGGGATTCAGCCATGCATGCACTGGCGCTCTGTGCAACACTGTCCCCTGGGTCCTCCCAGTTTCTTTGTGACAAATACAACAGGTGATGTCCGTACCCATCCCGGGTGCATCGTTTCCATTTATCCAACGACACACACCCCAATCACTTAGCTGATGCAAATCTTTGCTCCAGCAGCAGGCGCTTTCAGAGATGGAAGGGAACAGGGGTCATCCGGCATTTCTTCCTCGTGTTCCTTCAAACAGCCATGATTTTGAGCAGCTGGACAAGCTTGCTGGTGCACAAGCGATAGCAGTCCCACGCAGTATACCAGGGATATGGTGCAGCAGCCACCAACTGCATGTGATAAGGAAACCGCTAGCTTATGCTGGGTTTAAGTGTGTTTATCACTGACTTTGAGGCTAGCTCTCCAGGCTCCTCTGGGATAGGGTGACATACACCTGTTTTTGCTACAAGAAGCCCAATAAGTACTACATGATATCATCTTCATCAATAAGCCTTATGCTGGTTTTATATGTATACACATATGTATGTGTGTATTTAAGAAATTTTGGGGCTGGAGAGATGACTTAGCAGTTAAAGCACTTGCCTTCAAAGCCAAAGGACCCAGGTTTGATTCCCCCAGTACCCACAAAAAGCAGATGCACAAGGTGGCGCATGCATCTGGAGTTCATTTGAGTGGCTAGAGACCCTGGTGTGTCCATTCTCTCTCTCTCTCTCTCCCTCTCTCTGTGTGTACTCCATTCTCCATCAAATGAATAAATAAAAATATTAAAAAAAAGAAATTTGGGGGCGAGAGAGATGGCTTAGTGGTTAAGGCACTTGCCTGCAAAGCTTAAAGACCCAGGTTCAATTCCCCAGTACCCATGTAAGTCAGATGTACAAGGTGGGGCATGTGTCTGGAGTTTGTTTGCAGTGGCTAAAGGCTCTGGCATGCCCATTCTCTTGCTCTCTCTCTCAAATAAATAAAAAAAAGAAAAGAAAAGAAATTTGGGCTGGAGAGATGGCTTAGTGGTTAAGGAGCTTGTCTGTGAAGCCTAAGGACCTATGTTGGACTCTCCAGATCCCATGTGAGCCAGGCACACAATGATGCAAGTGCAAGGTCACACATGCACACAAGGTGGCATATGCATCTGGAGTTCAGTTACAGTGGCTAGAGCCTTGGTGCACCTATTCTTTCTCACGTTCTATCAATCTCTTTTGCTCTCCCTCTCATAAAAAAAATTACAAAAAAAGAAATTTTGGTCACGTGTGTAATGTGGGGTGGGTGTGGTGTGTGCATGTGTAAGTGTCAGTGCACTGGCTTGCAATGGCTAGAGCAGAATGTCAAGTGTCCCACTCTGTCACTCTTTGCCACTGTCCTTATTTGAGCCAGCGTCTCTTACTGACCACGGAGTTTGTCATTTGTTGGCAAGCTCTGGCAATTTTCAGGTCTCTGCTTCCCTATAGGACTGGGGTTACAGACATGCATGGCCATGCTAAGCTGTTTATGTGGGTCCCGGGAATTAGACTTGAGGAGTCTCTTTTGCTTCCTCTGACCCGTATGCTTGCACAGGAAGTGCTTTTGACCAGTAACCCATCTCTTCAGCCCTAAATTTGTATGTGTGTATGTGGGGGGGGCACACGAACTTTGGAGCACATGTGGAGACCAGAGTAAAGCTCCCCTTTCCCCTTCCGCCTTGTTTGAGGCAGGTTGTCTGTGTCTTACTGCTGCATTCAGCAAGCTAGCTTGCCCATGAGCTCTCAGTTCTCTGTCTCTTCCTCCCACTCAAACACCAGTACTCACACTTGGGCATGCTATATCCACTGAGCCAACTCCCCAGCCGGCCTCAGCTGGGTTTTTAAAAGTATTTATTTGTTTATTTATGTCATTTGCAAGGAGAGAGAGAAATAATGAAAGAAGAGAGGGAACGGGTATGCCAGAGGGTCTCTTGGCACTGCAAAGGAACTCTAGAAACATATGTCACTTTGTGTACTTGGCTTTATGTGGGTAGTGGGCAATCGAACCCAGGCCACCAGGCTTTGTAACAAGTGCCTTTAACCACTGAGCAATCTCCCCTGTCCCCTCTGCTGGTTTTATATCGAATATTTGTTATTTCACTGCTAGATTTCCTTTAAAATGTCATGACAGGGCTGGAGAGATGGCTTAGCAGTTAAAATGTTTACCTGCAAAGCCTAACTAAACTGGATACAACCCATTTAAACTGGATACACACGGTGGTGCATGCATCTGGAGCTGGTTTGCAGTGGCTGGAGGCCCTGGTGCTCTCATTCCTTCTCTCTTTCTCTGCTGCTTTCTCTCTCTCAAATGAAAGAAAGAAGAAAGAAAGAAAGAAAGAAAGAAAGAAAGAAAGAAAGGAAGAGAGAAAGAAAGAAAGAAAGAAAGAAAGAAAGAAAGAAAGAAAGAAAGAAAGAGAAAGAAAGAGGTGCAAAATATCATGAGAATGTCAAAAACTTTATGCCACTTCTGGGAAAATATTTGTGCCCCAGGGACCTGGTAGGAGATGAAAGAAGGTTTGCTGTTCCGTTTGTTCCCCTCTCATATGTCCAGATTCCCCTGATCCTCCGGGCCGGTCTCCGGTCTGTTGTATTATCATTCTGTGCTGTGATATTTATGCTGCTATTGTCATCTCTGATTTTTCAGCTCAGTGAACAATTTTGGAATCATTGATTCTTTTTAGTGAAATTGGAGACATAACAAACACAAGAATAATGACAAATTGTGCAAATTAATGAGCTCGATTGAAGAACTATAAATGCTGTGAGAATAGGCTAGCTGAGGAGGATGTTCCTGTTAAATACAGTGCTTCTGAGATCGGACAGAAGGTTCCTTCCTCACGACTCAGGGTACGGCTGTTATGAAGGGAACAAGGGGCTGTAGAGATGGCTCAGTGGTTCAAGACGTTTGCTTGTAAAGCCCGTCAGCCCGAGATTGAAACCAAGTTCAATTCCCCAGCACCCACCTAAAGCCAGATATGCTCAGCAAGAGACCCTGGCACCTTCAGTCACTCCCACACATGATATACATATGTGCAAATAAATTTTTATAAAAAAGAAAGGAACAGGAGTTTCACGGTGACGGTTATGCTTAGTATTTGCTGTGTATGAGTGCGTTAGCTAGGGTTCTCTGGAGGAACAGAAACAATAGGAAGAATACATATTATGAATACAGGGGAATTATTAGATTGGCTTACAAGATAAGGGCTGGGCAGTCCAACAATGGCTGCCTGCATGCTGGAGAGCTCTGTAGCTGCTCATTCCTCAAGGCTGGATGCCTCAGACATTCCAATCTGGCACTGAAGGCCTGGAAGGTTCTTGGAGAGATGCTGCTCTTTGACCCACATTGGAAGACTGAGGAAGCTGGGCTCTGCTGTCCCGGAAGTAGAACAGGGTCGATGCATGCACCAGCACGTAGCTCTGGCAGTCAGGCAAGAGGCACAGCATTTTCCCAGAACCTGTTAGTGTCCAGGCTGTCACAGGAAGGGTTGTTCACTCTGGGGGAAGAGATTCCTTCCTCCCTCCATTAATCCTTCTTAGAAACACCCTCGCAGGCCTGCCCAAGAGACATGTCTGTCCCTTGATTCCTGATCTGACCAAGTTGACAATAGAAATCTAACTGTCACAGCAAGCAGCATTGTTTTGTCCCTTTCTGTCTCTGAAACCACCAGAGGCTTCCCTTGGCTCAGCTCTTGCAGAAAACCCTCTGGAACAGGAAACCCTGTGAAGCCAGGGACATGTGTCTGTGGCTCTGGCATGGCAACTCCAGCAATATGTGTTGAATGAGCCCTTCTGGTCATTGTCAAGTCCAAGGAAGGCTCATGATTTTCCCACTTCATCCTCATCTTCCACTCTTGGGCTCCTGCAGCATGCTAACAAGCAGATGTGAACACGTCATATTTTTCTGCCTCCCTGATGTACACAGGGGTAATGGCGATGCCAGAGCCCGGGATGACAAATCGTTTCGGATTGGTGTGTCAACAATAATTAACTGGCGGGGACTGCCTGGAGCACTGAAGTGAGAAGGATTCTGAGGTCACATTTGATCTCTGTGGGAAAGAGGGTGGTGATCAATAGGCAGGGGCTATGGGCTGGGAGTGAAAAATGATATCGTGTTGGCTCTGCATTTTCGGTTCCCATCTTTAGTTAGTTATTTTGACAGTAGAAAGCTAAACGCTTTAAATGCAGGGGGTGAAATTGAAGGTGGCAGTGGTAAGGCTGATGGGGTGATGGAAGATATTATCTTTCAGATGGATTTCTCCGAAATATCCCAAGGCTTCATCTGCCCATAGCCTGCTCCATACAGGGCATGACTGAGACCTTGAGAACAGTGACAGACAAGGCTGTGGCCCTGTTCCTGGTGAGACACAAGAGATCTGTGGACCTTTATAAAATCAGTTCCTCTGGTTCACGCCTTTAATCCCAGCACTCGGGAGGCAGAGGTAGGAGGATCGCCATGAGTTCGAGGCCACCCTGAGACTACATAGTAAATTCCAGGTCAGCCTGGACCAGAGTGAAATCTTACCTCAAAAAAACAAAACAAACAAACAAAAAAATCAATTCCTCAAATGATACCTATTGGATCACATGCTCAGGGTTAGGATTTGGGGTTGAGGGTTTTAAAAAACTATATATCCCTTGATGATGGATGCACACAGGTTTGAGAAACAGTGATTTAAAAAAAATTAAAGGGGCCGGGCATGGTGGCACATGCCTTTAATCCCGGCACTTGGGAGACAGAGGTGGGAGGATCACCGTGAGTTCAAGGCCACCCTGAGACTATAAATTCCAGGTGAGCCTGGGCCAGAGTGAGTCCCTACCTCAAAAAACCAAAATAAATAAATAAATAAATAAATAAATAAATAAATAAATAAATAAATAAAAAATAAAAAAAAATTAAAGGGGGCTCTGGAGAGATGGCTTAGCCATTAGGGCACTTGCCTGTGAAGCCTAAGGACCCAGGTTCATTCCCCAGAACCCATCCAAGCCAGATGCACATGGTAGCACATGCATCTGGATATTGTTTGCAGTGGCATGCCCTAGCATGCCCATTCTCTTTCTCTTGCCTTTCTCTCTCTCTCTCAAATAAATAAATATAAATATAAATAAATATAAATAAATTTAGGGGAGCTGGGGAAATGGATCAGCAATTAAGGCACTTGCCTGCAAAGCCTAATGATCAGGGTTCAACTCCCCAGTACCCATATAAAGCCAGATCCACAAAGTGGTGCATGTACCTGGAGTTCATTTACAGTGGCTAGAGGTCCTGTTGAGCCCATTCTCTCCCTTTCTCTCTTTTTCACTCTGTCTCTCTGCTTGCTAATTAATCAATTAATTAAATAAAGAAGGCTGGCGACAGACACTGACTTTTGACTCCTCCCAGCAGGAGAACTAGAAAGTTATGTCAGAGCTGCTCTGTAGGAATCCACACAGAAATAATGATGGGTAGTGGATTTAGACACGCATGTTCAGAAGTCTGTTTCTATTTCTCTCTCTTTCCCTCTTAAGCTTTTTATTGTGTTTCTCTTTTTGTGAAGTTCCCAGCCATTGATAATGATTGCTTAGATCCCTGAATTCAATAGGGTTTGAAAATAATGGCACTGCTTATCATATCATTCCTTTTTCATACATTATTTAGAGTATTATCTATAATGAAAACTTGCTTCTATAATAGCTATTAATTTCCTCTTTAATAATTAATGACCTTGAGTTACAGTTTATATCGGAAACACAGGATCAATGATTGATTTCTCATTATCTGTCAAGTTTCAAAGCAGTGAACTTAGCATCATTCAAGGCTAACCAATGAGATTTTTGTTCTGTTTTTTTTATTTCAGTCTCATTGCAAACTTATAGATAAAAACATTTCTGAACTGTTTTGACCCCTTGCCACATCTCTAATGCCCACTGATGTTCACAGGGCGCCACATGCCACAAGTCAGAGCTTTTAATGTCAGCTCCTCAGTCCTCAGAATGTGGCCCTCGCAATCCTTGATGGTCTCCCTTGCTTTCAGGTCTGACAAGAGGTGCCAGCCTCTTCTTTTCCCTGGACTACACATTTCTCCAAGGTACCTTGGTTCTTTTTTTTGGGGGGGGGTGCATTTAGAGGTCACATTCTAAGTACTAGGGTATTCAACACTAGTGAACTGGTCATTGTTTCTAGGGCTGTTAAAATGGCACTTAAAAACTCTTTATAGAATAAAAAATGATAAAAGATAAGAACACAAAATGCTTGTTTTTAAGGTTAAATTTATAGGGGGGAAAAGTACATGAAGAAAAATGCTTTGTCTTTCCTTTGTCCTTTCCACTCTATTTCCCTCTCCACCATTGGCAAGTCACATTGGCAATCTCTTAAAAAATTATTTCTCCTTTCATAGCCCTTTCTAAGGGGAGTTGTTTTCTGCCTCAGCGTCTTTACCTCACTAATACTTCACTTGCACAGTATGCACCGCCCCCTCACGACCTGCATACTCTATTTTGTCATTATTGTCATTCAAGTGGGTCAATGCCAGGGCACATTGCTCTATTTGATCAAGTTCCAAGTATTTGCTCAGTATCCATCACTCCTGTGGTCCAAAATGGGTAAAGCATTTGCTTGTTGCTGCTGACTGTGGGTCTGAAGCATGCTTCTGTCGGGGATGAGCTGTGATTCCGGCCTCTCTGTGCACCTCACCTGCGTGTAGTTGTTACCTCACAGACTGCTGTGAAAGCTGAACCAGAGGATGTGCAAGACTTTGAAGTTAGCGGCACATAGTGTGTACCTGATAGATTTCAGTTCCTCATTATTTGGCTAACTTGTTCTGATTTAGATTGTTTCTGTGTGAGGTTATGTTGGCCTGTTTAATTGTCCTTGAATGTCTTAAAGGTATTTATTTTACTTCAATTGACCAAGCCTAGTAATTTTCCTCTTCTACTGCAATTATCTGACCAATATTACTCACTCAACAAGTGATCTAGTGATTTATTTGCTAAATAGAAATATTGGCAACCTTGAGTTTTTAAAAATATTTTAAAACAAGTGACATATGACTAACATTTTATTTTCAATGTTAAGTTAAATGATTCAACACTAAGTAAAATCTATATTTATTATTTAGATGCAAAATTCTATCTCTGTAAATTCATACGCAGAATTTCCAATAAAGTGAATTTTTTTCAAGTGAACTCCATTTTAAAAAGATATTTTCCCAAAATAAGCTAATTCTAGTCATATAAAAACATATTTTAGTGTATTGAGTAGTTAGGAAATAGTCATGTAATAAAGATAAGTAGGTAGTTAATATTTAAAGTAACTGCTATGATTATGGTGTTTAAGAAAATAGATAAAGAACAGAGGCATATGGTGGTGTACGCCTTTAATCCTACCACTCAGGAGGCAGAAGTTGGAGGATTGTTATGGATTCAAGGCCAGTCAAGGACTACAGAGTAAGTTTCGGGTCAGCCAAGGCTAGAGTGAGACCCCACCTCAAAAAAAAAAAAAAAATAAGCAAACAACAACAACAAAACTCAAAATAACAAAAAGGAAAGTAGATAAAAAAATGAAGTAATGTGCTGGAAAGATGGCTCCGTGGTTAAAAGGTGCTTGCTTATAAGCCTGATGACCCCAGTGGTGCACGTGTCTGGAGTTCATTTGCAGTGGTAGGAGGCCCTGGTATGCTTATACTTTCTCTTTATCTCCCTCCCTCCCTCCATCCCAAACTTTCTCCCTTCCTCCTTCGCTTCCTCCCTCCCTCCTTTTCTCTCTCTTCCTTTTTTTCTCTCTGTTGCTCTCAATACATAAATAAAAATACTTTTTAAAAAATAAATGAGCCGGGCTTGGTGGTTTATGCCTTTAATCCCAGCACTTGAGTGGCAGAGGTAGGTGGATCACCATGAGTTCAAGGCCACATTGAGAATACATAGTGAATTCCAGGTCAGCCACAGCTAGCTAGAGCAAGACCCTACCTCAAAAAAAAAAAAAAAAAAAAAAAAAAAAGCATTGCATGAGAAAACTGAGATTTATTAAGTGGGACCAAGCAGAAAGAATAAGAAATGCAACAACTGAATTTACAACTCCATAGACAGGCTCAATAGCGGCTCAGAAATAATAGAAAAGAAGTGAACTGGAAAATATATTTTTTAAAAACGTATCCAGCTTAAAAGATAAAGAGGAGGCTGAGAAGATGGTGCAGCAGTTAAAAGCACTTGCTTGCAAGCCTGCTTACCCAGGTTTGATCCTCCTCAGCACCCACGTAAAAACTGAACACAAAGTGGTGCACATGCATACTTCTATATGCCCAACATGTCTAAGGCAATGAGGGGAGGAGAGCCAGAAGAATCAAGAAGCTTGCAAGCAGCGCAGCAAGATCCTGTCTCAAAAGAAGCTAGAAGGGCTGGAGAGATGGCTTAGCAGTTAAGGCGCCTGCCTGCCAAGCCTAAGAACACCCGGTTGACTCTAGGTCCCACGTTTAGCCAGACGTAGTGATGCAAGCACGCAATGCTGTGCTTTCCCACAGGGGGCACACACATCTTGATTTAGTTCAAAGTGGCTGAAAAGGCCCTGGTGCACCCGTTCACTCTCTGACTCTCTCTCTCTCTCAAATTAAAAAAAAAATAGAGAAAGAGAAAAAAAGAAGCTAGAAGGAGAGCAGAAACACCACGAAGCTGTCCTCTGACTTCCACATGTGTGCCATGGGCACATACACACACGCCCATACACACAACACACACACACGCCCATACACGCAACATACACACACACACACACATGTCCATACACACAACATACACACACGCCCATACATACAACATACACACATGCCCAAACACATAACATCCATATTTGCACACACACACACACACACACACATCCATATCCGCACAAATAAGTAAATAACAAAAATTGAAAAGAAAGATGGGCGAAAAGCTGGAAAAAGAAAACATGAGGAGAAACATGACAAGATACAAAACCTCATATATTTATAATTGCTGTTCCAGAGGAAAAGAGAGAGAGAGTGAAAGAAATAGAATACTTGAAGAAGTACTGGCTGAAAAATTACCAAAATTTATGAAAAACCTTAAGACGCAGATCAAAACCTTTATGGGTCAGACATGGTGGTGCATGCCTTTATTTATTTATTTATTTATTTATTTATTTATTTATTTATTTACAACTTCTTTAATTGTAGACAATATCCCATGGTAATTCCCTCCCTCCCCCACTTTCCCCTTTGAAACTCCACTCTCCATCATATCCCCTCCCCCTCTCAATCAGTCTCTCTTTTCAGTTTGATGTCATGATCTTTTCCTCCTATTATGATGGTCTTGTGTAGGAAGTGTCAGGCACTGTGAGGTCATGGATATCCAGGCCATTTTGTGTCTGGAGGAGCATGTTGTAAGGAGTCCTACCCTTCCTTTGGTTCTTACATTCTTTCCACCACCTCTTCTGCAATGGACCCTGAGCCTTGGAAGGTATGTTAGAAAAATATTTCAGTGCTGAGCACTCCTCTGTCACTTCTTCTCAGCACTATGGTACCTTCTGAGTCATCCTAAGGTCACTGCCATCTGAAAAGAGAAGCTTCTCTAACCAAAAGTGAGAGTAGCATTAACATATGGGTATGAACATTAAGAGAAGTGCTTACTGGGCAGTTTGGTGAGCATAGTATATACATTTAGTGTGACACCAGCAGACATTATATCTCTAGGGCTCATGACTACCCCTTTTGTAGATTTTCAGTACCAGGGATGTATTCCCTCCCATTGAGTGGGCCTCTAGTCCAATTACAGAGCAGTTGGTTTCCCCCATAACAGACTATTGCACCCATTGGCTCATTTGGTCTGGCTGGCCAAATTTAAAGCTTACAGTGTTCAGTATTGGGTATCTTCACTGGTGTTTTCTCTCTCCCATTGAACTGCATGCAGCGTAGCTTTTTCCAACTTTCTGTCAGCTGGTCCTCATGGAGGAGGCTTTCAGCTCAGCTCCAGCAGAACTTCTCAGTGACCTTGCAGCACAAGTATGTGGAGTCTTCAGCAATAATGTCTTACTATCTATTCCTGGTAGGAAACCAAGGGCCTCGGCAATGGCCTATAATGTTTTGGGGATATCTGTGACCTCCCCGGCCAACAACTCACTGGAAGGTATCCCCTCCCTGGCCCTGAAAATTTTCTAGTAACAATCTATGGCTTCTGGTTGTTCCATTGTCCAGAAAAGTAGGTTTCCATATGACTTATTTATATCCTCTTAGATTTTGTTTAGCCTTCCCTCCACCTTTCCTTTACTCAATCTCTTCCCCTGACCTCACTTAGGCCTTTTCACCCCCATTAATCTGTTCTTCTACTTACATATATACAATACCATCCTGTTAAGTTCCCCCCTCAATTTCTATTCCCTTTAGATCCCCTTTCTAGCTTACTGGCTTCTGCTACTGAGTTTTATTTTTTTCTCACATAGAAGTCCAATCATTTGTAGCCTTAATACCAGCACTAGAGAGGCAGAGTTAGAAGGATAACCATGAATTCAAGGCCACCCTGAGCCAAATAGTGAACTCAAGGCCACCATGAGCCTACATAATGAATTCCAGGTCAGCCTGAGCTAGAGTGAGACCCCATCTCAAAAAAAAAAAAAAAAAAAAAAGTGAAACTTGCTGTCAGGGTGCTCAGAAGAGCTATGCAGCATGTTGGAGGAGAAAAGTCATCAGTGGTCTTAACCAGCAGGAACCCTGTCAGCTTTGCAGCTGCCGTCCAGACAAAGATACCAACTGGTACAATGGTGGCATGTCTGTTATGGGGAAAACCAATTGCTCTCTGATTGGAACTGAGGACTGCTTCATGGAAGAGAATTCCCCTCCTGCCTGGTACTGAAAACCTAAATCAAAAGTCTATGGCTGGGGATGACCCCAAAGGCAACATTGTGATGAAAAGGAGGGATGGAGGAGTGCCCAGCACTGAAACACCTCTGTCACACCCTCCAAGGCTCAGGGCCCATTGCAGAAGAGGGGGCGGATAGAATGGAAGAGCCAAAGGAAGGGTATGCTCTCTTATAATGCAACTGTCCAGACAGAAATTGGCCTTGATATCCATGACCTTGCAGTGCCTAGCAATACCTTCACAAGACCCTCAAAATAGAAGAAAAAGATGATGACATCAAATTAAAAGAAAGACTAATGGAGAGAGGGAGGGGGTATGATGGAGATTGGTGGTCTAAAGTGGAATGGGGGGAGGGGAGGGAAATATCATATGTTTTTTGTATGTAAGTATAGAAGGTGTCAATAAAAAAATAATAAAAAGAAAAAAATAAACTAAAAAAATGTCTATGGCTGGGGACATCATGTACCCTAGGAGGGGAGCTTCTACTCTTGTCCAGCTAAATGGATATATTATGCCCACAAAACTGTCCTCTCGGGCTAGGGGGATGGATTAATAGGTTAAGGTGCCTGTCTGTAAAGCCAAAGAATCCAGGTTTGATTCTCCAGGACCCACGTAAGCCAGATGCACAAGGTGGCATATGCATCTTGAGTTTATTTGCAATGGCTGGAGACCCTGGTGTGACCATTCTCTCCCTCTATCTCTCTCCCCCTTTTCTCTTTGTCAAATAAATAAATGAATAAAAAAAATATAATAAAATTTGCCCACTAAATACTTATGTTTGTGCCCATACTTTAATTCTACTCTCCCTTTTGGTTAGAGAAGCTTCTCTTTCACATGACAGTGACCACTCATGTGACTCAAAACTCACCTAAGTGCTGAGAAGAAGTGACAGTGGGGTGTTCAGCACTGAGACAGACCTGTCACACCCACCAAGGCTCAGGGGCTACAGCTGAAGAGTGGTTGAGAAAGAATGGAAGAGCCAAAGGAAGGGACGACTGCTTACTATCTTCTAGACAAAGTGGCCTTGATGTTCATGTCCTCACAGTGGCTGATGTGACCTAGACAAGACCTGCATAATAGAAAGAAAAAAGTATTCCAGTACTCGGGAGGCAGAGGTAGGAGGATGGCCATGAGTTCGAGGCCACCCTGAGACTACATAGTGAATTCCAGGTCAGCCTGAGCTAGAGTGAGACCCTACCTTGAGAAACCAAAAAAGAAAAAAGTGATGACATCAAAAGAGAAGGAAGAATGATTCAACATCACTAGTCACCAGGAAATTTTCAATCAACCCAGTTAAAATGTCTAACGTCAAGGGCTGGAGAGATGGCTTAGCAGTTAAGGCACCTGCCTGCTAAGCCTAAGAATGCTGGTTCCAATCTCCAGCGGTTCCAATCTCCAGGTCCCACGTTTAGCCAGATGCAAAATGATGCAAGGGTGCAATGCCGCACTTGACCACAAGGGGGTGCACACATCTGGATTTCATTCGCAGCAGCTGAGAGGCTGCTGGCGTGCCCATCTCTATCTGTCTTCCTCTCCCTCTCTCTCTGTCTCTCTCCAAAAATATACATATATCTTTTAAAAAATTGAAATCAATAATTGGTAAAATTTTGTTTGCAACAGTCAACCTTGTTGCTCCACTAAAGTGCCCTTGTCACTTTAAAAAAATAAAACCCGGCCACTTAATCGTGTTAAATTGGTTTGGAGACATCACTTGAATGTTGCCATCACATGCTTTTAGTTTGTGTCCAACCAAGGGGAAAGTTCAGGGTCTGGAGAGAAATATTAAATCAACTTATTGATTACTGTATCAACAACAATCCCATCAAAGCAGGCTAGTAAGACAGAAAGTGTTCAGTTACATGATGACAGATACCTGGAAACAACTAGAAGGTGTATAATGGTCCTTCTACTCCCACACCAGAGGCTAGTGTTCCTCTATTAGAGTTAATGTTCCCCATCGCTGTCACACAAATACTGTCCCAGTCCCAAAAATGTATTGGGAACTACACAGAAAACAAGAAAAAGTTGGGAGTCCTGAGGTCTTCTCTGTATTGAGTGCAGTTCATGTATTTAGTGGGCACACAAGGTCTCTTCCGTGTGTTAGGCCACCCAACACTGGGGTTCCGAGAGTAACAGTAAGTGGTCATTATCATCCATGCAATTTTTATATTTCAAGCCCAAGGCCAACAAGCACAGAGCGTTATCTTGAGATCTGGAAATGGATTCCTTTATATACACTGGGGACGCAGTCACATAAGCTCATTTGTCCACTAGAGGGCACCCCACTACATTAAACTCAAGCAAAGCTTTGCACAATAAAATACTCAAACTTTTGGAAAAAATGAATTTATTTGGAATAATCAATGAACATCATTAAAAAAACAAAGAAATCTCTAACTCTAGACGTGTATGGTTCAGGACCACAAGAGAAAACATGCAGCTCATTTTGTATTAATTGGTGGTCGACGGACTCCTCCATTTACCCAATCATGTGTACACATGTCCTTCCTTAATTCCAACAGTGCGTTTCAGAATGAAAACGTAACCTCAGCAATGATGAACTCTGTCTTGTTTTTATGCATAAGTACCAAGACTCAAGGAAGAAAACAACTTCCCCAAGTCCTCAGTGAATTAATGCTGAAGTCAGAACCAGACCGCTGACTCTCTAATTCACAATTTCGTGTTCCATTCAGTGTGTTAAATTTTAAGACATTACAGAAGCTCAAAATGAAACAAATTTCTGCTTCTGAGACTTCAGAAAACATCACTTGCATTGCTGTATCAAACTGCACATGCCCCGTGTTCTCCATATTTCTTTTTTTCCAAGATTTGTTTTGGACTCATTTGGTCTGGTCGATCCTCTCTGTAATAACTAATCAGGTTTAGAAATCCAAAGGTTTTTTTTTTTTTTTTTTTTTTTAAGTGCTGGCGCAAAAAATAACTTCCAGGTATAAAACAGAAAAAAAAATGTTGCACTTCCTCCCTGCAGCTTCAGGGGAAAGCAAATGGCATTGCACACAGGTGCTGTGGATGTCATTTCTAAATGCTGCAAGGAGTTTGGCCTGCCACTTGGACGTCAGGTAGGAAGGCCATATTCTGTATTTCCATGTATAAGACGGAAGAGAATCTAACATTTCCTTATCCTCCCACTTGCACATTTTATACTAACACGGATAGATCTCTCGCTTAAACAAAGAGCTTGAGAATCTAACGTAAGCGAACCACACTCAGAGCTATTGCCTGCTGCCCCCACACTCTGAGCTGAGTCACCAATAATAGTGTTTTCTTACTGTAGTGACACTATTTTCTTCCACACGCCCACATTTCTAGCCTTGTGATAGACAGGGTTACTGTGGTCTTTCCTGAATGATGGATTGAAGTTTGGTAATTGTATCTATATTCATGTTGGTTGGCCATTGTTCTGCAATTGACTCATCGGAGTCACTAGACTGTCAGCGAGGAGCTGCAGGCGAAGATTAGTCACGCTCTGGTTGGCTTCTTCCTAAATCTCGCGTGCATGGTCTTTGCTTCTCGGGTCTAGGACTCTCCAGAAATGACTGCTCCTCTGGCTGCAGATGACAGTCGATGCAACCTTGACGGATAGATGTATGTGTGTATGTATGAGTGAAATGTCAATTCCATTCCTCCAGGACTGTGGTTACTGGAAAATAGAGTCTTCTAAATTCCAAAATGCAATTGCTTATGACAGTATGTGTGTGGCAGCCAAGAATTTAAAATAAAAACATACTCGTTTCTCTGTCTTTATTCATTACTTCCATAGGAGATCAATGAGTTGGGGACCAAGGTCTTTAATAGGCTCTTCTCTGTGTCCCTCACCATGTGCCTGCTTCCATTACAATTCCTGTCTTGCTGAATCGTCAATGGTTTCTTCTTCGACCTCAAGCATAGGAACCACATCTTGTTCACATGACCTCATTACTTACCACAAAGTCTGCCACAGAAGGACAAATCAATGTTTTTTTTTTTTTACTTATTATTTATTTGAGAGTGAGAGAGAAAAAGAGGGAGAGAGAGAGAGAAAGAGGGAGAGAGAGAGAAAAGAGGGAGAGAGAGAGAAAAGAGGGAGAGAGAGAGAAAAGAGGGAGAGAGAGAGAGAGAGAGAGAGAGAGAAAGAGGGAGAGAGAGAGAGAAAGAGGGAGAGAGAGAGAGAGAGAGAGAGAGAGAGAGAGAAAGAGGGAGAGAGAGAGAGAAAGAGGGAGAGAGAGAGAGAAAGAGGGAGAGAGAGAGAGAGAGAGAGAGAGAGAGAGAAAGAAAATGGGCTCACCAGGGTGTCTAGCCACAGCAAATGAACTCCAGACACATGTGCCACCTTGTGCATCTGGCTTTATATGGGTACTGGGGAATCACACCTGGGTCCTTAGGCTTTGCAGGCAAGTACCTTAACTACTGAGCTATCTCTACAGCCCCAAGTGAATGCATTTTTTTTTTTGTTTTTTGAGGTAGGGTTTCACTCTAGCCCAGGCTGACCTGGGAGACTATGTAGTCTCAGGATGGCCTTAAACTCATGGTGATCCTCCTATCTCTGCCTCCTGAGTGCTGGGATTAAAGTGTGCTCCACCATGCCTGGCCTCCAAGTGAATGTATTTTTAAGGTCTATAGAAGAGAAGAAAAATATAGGACTATATAAAGGCCAAATTTTTGCAAAATTCAAACTATACAAGGAAGAAAACATTTGCCAGAAATGTTTGGCCCAGTCTGCACAGACTTCAAACATCCTTTATGGCAATGAAATCTGGAGGAGAGACTCAATTCTGAGTGTAACACTTAAATCCTTTAGAGTACAGCAAGACAGGCATGCATAAAATATAGAACCCATCTGACAGTATAATATAAGCATGCATTCTGGGGGAAAAGACACACCATAGCACAATAAAAATCACACCTGTCATTTTTCTTTCATAGTCTCCAGAAAGCAAAGATTTACAAAATCTTCTTGGCCAAAGGATCTATGGAAAAGAGACAGATTTTCCCAAGTCGAAAAATGAAGATGCTCCCAAGAGGAATATAAGATTTTTATATTGATCCAACATGAGCTTGGGTTTTAAAAGGAAGCAAAACAATAACTTGGCATAAACTATTCTGTTCCCATGACCCCTTCCTTCTGGAGATTTGCAGAGTCGACACAACCTGGGGCTCCACTTGGCTAGGAAATTTCTAATACTCCCTTCAAACTGAGGGGCCCGATCTCTGGGTTTTTCTTGACTTTTAATAGGGGAGGCTACTCTTAACTTCTGTGGCCCTAGGCTTAGTGCAGATGAGTGTCACACAGCTGTCGGCCCCTTTGTTGCAGTCTTCCCTCCTCCTAGCCTCCAGGTTCCAAGGCAGTCAATATTGTCATGTTATCTATGCCTTTAGTTCAGATAGCCCTTCCAATTCTATAAAGTACAGTTATATACATGGCCCCTTAAGGAAGAAAAGAGAGAGAGAATGAGAGAGCTGTAGGCAGTGTGGAAACTGCCCACGCTTAGGTACCACGTATGCTCGAGTCTCAATCTAATTAGTGAACACATAAGACAGAGAGAAAGAGAGCTGCGGAGAGGCATGGTTGCGGGGGGGTTACAGTCAGTGAAACCAAGGGGATTCCCTCAGCTGAAGGTGAGCATTTTACAGAAAACATGAGCTGGTTTATTTGACAACTGGTGTAAAAGGGGGGAAGGCTTTTTTTTTTTTTTTTTTTTTTTTTTTTTTTTGCCAATGGCCCTTTTATTTTCTACATGTCATTATTAAACAATAGTAGATATCAAACCCCACACATCCTGTGCCATTTTTCTTCAAGTGGTGGTGCTGGAGATCTGACGCAGGACTTTGTGCATGCTGTAGAAGAACTAACATTGTGAAGTGGCTAATGCTATAATGGGAACCTGGGATGTTAAAGTCACAGGCTATGTTATGAAAGTTCAAAGAGGACTGGAGAGATGACTTAGCAGTTAAGGCACTTGCCTATGAAACAAAAGGACCCAGGTTTGATTCCCCAGTACCCATGTAAGCCAGATGCATGTGGTGGTGCATGCGTCTGAAGTTTGTTTGCAGTGACTAGAGGCCCTGGTGTACCCATTCTCTCTCTCTTTAAATAAAAATAATTAAAAAAAAAAAAAAGCTCAAAGAAACAAGGCTGACCTAAGTTTTGAATGGAAGGAACTTGGTGTTCATTTAGATGAACATTTATGGAACACTTAACTCTTTACAAGACACCGTAGGAAACAGAAACCTGTAAGTCGCACTTCCAAGTGTTCACAATCTAGATGAGAAGCGGATACATTAATATAAACTGTAAGACATGACTGTGGTGGTTTGATTCAGGTGTCCCCCATAAACTTAGGCGTTCTGAATGCTACGTTCCCAGCTGATGGAGATTTGGGAATTAACGCCTCCTGGAGGCAGTATATTTGGGGCGGGTTATGGGTTTTATAGCCAGTTTCCCCTTGCTAGTGTTTGGCACACTCTCCTGTTCCAGTTGTCCACCTGATGTTGGCCAGGAAGTGATGTCTCCCCTCTGCTCATGCCATTGTTTTCCCTGCCATCGTGGAGCATCCCCTCAAGCCTGTAAGCCAAAAATAAACCTCTTTTTCCCACAAGCTACTCTTGGTTGGGTGATTTCTACCAGCAATGCGAATCTGACCGCAACAACAACTTAGGGCATAGTGCTAAAATTAAAACACTTTGAAGACATATTCATTCTCAAGGCCTGTCATTTTGGGCATGTTAATGTCTTTAAGCTTCAGCATGCCCATCTGTGAAAGGCAGACATAAACAGCATTTACTTCATGGAGTGGATCAGTTAGCCCTTCTTGTAAAATTCTTTGCTGGGGCTGGAGAGATGGCTTAGCTGTTAAGGCATTTGTCTGCAAAGCCAAAGGATCCTGGTTCGACTGTTCAGGACCCATATAAGCCAGATGCACAAGGGGACGCATGTATCTGGAGTTCGTTTGCAGTGGCTGGAGGCCCTAGTGTGCCCATTCTCTCTCTCTCTCTCTCTCTCTCCTCTTTCTCTCTGTCAAATAAATAAATAATATAAACAAAAGTTTAAAAATTCTTTGCTGAGTGCTTCTCCACAATAAGTGCTCAATAAAGCCATCAGTGCATGTACTAAGGATCTAAAGGCTGGGACCCAAGAGAACAAGATCTGTGTCCTAAAAAAGCTCCGAGTGCTATCAAAACACTGTCCTAGAGAAATGGTGCTACTCTTATATAACTGCACTCACCACCCCTACCCCACCCGGCATGGAGCAGCCTGCAATTATTTTAAGTGTACTAGTAACTGGAGCCTGTGTCCTGACAGGAGTGTCTAAGAATCCCTTTCTGCACTGCCAGAGATCCAACTACAGAGTTCCACACATGCCAGGGGGTTATATCCCCAGCCCCTGTCCAAAATTTAGACTCTGTAGAGTCATGTCTTCATTTCAGCACTGCACATCAGCTTGGTAACGGAGCAGTTTTTCATATGCTGTGGGGCAGAGGCAAGGCAGGAGAACAAGGGTCGGATGGGCAGAATGAGTACATGCTGGGATTAGAGATAACTGGTAGACCTACCAGGTTAGAACTTTGTCTGACTAAAACTTCCACCCAGCTAAGTCTCTCCCCTGTTTTGTGTGGCACCAGTGATGTTGAAGGTCTGAGTACTTGAGTGCTTCATGCTGAACTCACCCCCAGTGTAGTAGTTTGAATATATGTCCCCCAATATATTCAGTGTTTTATTAGTTTATAGTTTGCATCTGCAGCCACCTTGCTGGAGGCAATGTCACTGGGAGATCTTAAGGAGTGGTGGTGGTTTTAGATTCCATTGTAAAGATGCAAAGTGTGCCTAATGGGAGTTCCTGAAGTGTGCTGTGCTGTGTGGCTGGTGGTTTTTCTCTCTCTGCTTGGCCCTGTGAAGGGAGGCCAGCTTCTTCTGCCATTATAGAGCTTCCCTTGGATCTGTAAGGTTCAATAAATAATATCCCTTCCTCCATAACTGTGCCTGGTCTGGAAGTTCATCTCAGCAAACCTGAAGCTGTCTGTGCTGAACTCACTCCCACACACTGCACTCTTAGGGTTTATCTCCAACACGAACACTCTAACGCCATGTTAGCCAGCAGCTCTGGATTAACTACTATAGATTTAAAGAGACATTTAAAGAAATTTTTAAATGGACTTTGCTTGGATCTCACAGAAACTGCCAAAAGAAAGCCAGTGGCTCACGCCTTTAAACCCAGCACTCGGGAGGCAGAGGTAGGAGGATCACTGTGAGTTCGAGGCCACCCTGAGACTACATAGTGAATTTCAGGTCAGCCTGAGCTAGAGTGAGACCCTACCTCGGAAAAAAAAAAAACAGGACCTTGGACACTAAAATACATCCTGAACATAAACTGACTACTCATTCCTTACAATCAATCTAAAGTTTATTTTAAAATGATTATAACCAATTTTTGTAAAATCAATTTTCTAGTTATGTTTATTTAACAAGTTTGTTGTTTAGAGACACATACTGAAGTATAAATTGGAGAAATAATATTTTGTATAGAATTTAATTTAAAATACGCCAGAGGGGCTGGAAAGATGGCTCTTTCTCTCAAATAAATAAATATATATTTAAAAATAAAATATGCCAGAAAAGACAAGACAAAAACAAAAAACAGGTAATTATGTTTGTGTGTATATGCATGTTGCAGGCAAAATGTAAATGAAGTTAAGCAGGCTCATAGGTGCTATTTTTTTCTAGTTTCTCTCCAATCACATAAAAAGTAAAAGTAGTAAAGAGAAGGCGAGTACATGGAATAGATCACAAGGTTGAGTAACAGGTAACTTTCCCGCTCAGCTTGGTTGGTGGACACAGGGATCTTGGTAAGAGATGTTCTGAGGTCAGATGGGAGGAGAGGGGAATTTAGAATTGAAGATTTTTCCTCCAATGGAAGAGACATGGAACTATTGAAGTTTGATGCAATGAGTAATGAAATACACAAAAGGGAATAAATAAATAAAATATATATTAAAAAAAGAAAGGATGATGTATGAAGAACAGAGATCAGAGCTCATCTGAATAGAAGAAGTATGTTCCTTAGTAGGGAAAAAAATGGGTAGATGGAGGGAGATAGCCTATATGTTTGAATTTAAAAGAAAAGAGATTTACTATCTGATGACTTCCATTTTATATGTAAAGTAGAAGGAGATCTGGGGTAGGGAGTGTTAAAAAAAGAATATCAGAATTGTGTTGCTCACCATTTATACTTTGCTCAATCCTCTCCAGTGAAAACGCCCACACGGTAGCACCTGGCTGTGAGGTTGCTGGCCCAGATCAAGGGAAAGAGAATATCTGGGTACATTCAAGGTTGAGGGTTTGTCCAACAAGGTAAGAAAGAAAATAAAACAACAGAGGGAGAGAGAGGGAGAAACAGAAAGAGAGACATATCTGGGTGCATTCAAAGTTGAAGGTTTTTCCAACGGTGTAAGAAAGAAAATAAAAAGCAAAGGGGGAGAGAGGGAAAAGAGAGGGAGAGAGACAAGGAGAGAATATGAATTTAGGACCCTGTTGGTAGAGCTGTTACGAAATGATCGTGAAACTTAAGTTATGAGTGTATTGATGGCAGGGGGAAGTGAGTCTACACTGTATTGGATGTCACTTTCAGTATTGGTGGCATTTCATTTCAGAAGAAGAATGTCCTAACAGGGCTTGTCCCAACAACTAGTTATAGATCAAAAGTAACATACAATAGTAATGTAGGGCGCTTGGAGGGGGATAGCACACAGAGGGAAAAAATAGAGCCATCTTAAACTTCTAGAATCCCTTTGCCTAGAGAGCTCATGTACTAATTTTCATCCTAACATTACAATACGTTCTTACAATACACAAAGAGACAGATCTTAAGACCTATGGGACAGAAAAGCTATGGTCTATTAAAATAGGGTTCTCAGAAGTTAATTCACTCCCATTTGTCTTTTTAAAAAATTAAAAAAAATTTTTTTTGTTCTTTATTAGAAAACAAACTATTAAAAGGCAATTTTTACTGGCACTTTTTCTCAAACGTTCATAGGTTCATTTAAAAGTTCAGAGGGCCTACAAAGTCAAGTTCAGTGTAGAGTTACAGCCAGGTGCTGGCCATCACCGAAGGCTCTGGGAAGTGTCTGTGGCTCTCAGCCCTTCCTCCTGCCTCCAGTCGGGAGCGTGGAGGACTCTTGTCTTTGTGCAAAGCTAACACACCACTAAGGAAAGCACAAACAATGCCTGCTGTGGTCATGGATACTCCAGCAGAGAAAGCTACCCGGTCAGAGGAGTGGACGGGGAGGACTAGTCCCAGAGTCACAGCCAGCACTCCCAGGCTGGTGACCAGTATGCGTTCGGAGAAAGCCGAGTACTCAGAGAGAGGAGAGCGGATGGGCTCCTGCTTCCTGCTCAGGAGGCTGATCCGGGAGCCGAGCTTCCCCAGAGACTGCTGCATTGCAGTCTTTCCCTGACACAACAGATAGCTAGCTTTTTAGTAAACAAACATCAGAGATGGTTTCTGCCCAGGCAGCAGCGATCCTTCAAGATGCAGTGTCCTAACGTCCATTTGTCTTTTCCAGCCTACCACAACCTGCTTAGCAAACTTTTGGTCAAAGAGGCGGGGAAGCCTCAGGGCACATGCCTCAGCCTGTTCTCTTACTTTTCCTCCCAGCTACCTGAGCTTGCTTGAGATCTCCCTTCCTGAAAGGTAAGGGACAATGCCACCATCTGGTTGCTAACGAGACCTGGAACTGTGACACCTGTACTCAGTTACTCAGTGTAGCTCAGTCCCTCCTATTGCCTTGGCTTGCAGTGACCCATTCCAGGCTGGCCAGGCCCAGGTCTAAGAACATCCAGCCGACCAGTGAGAGGATAACACTAAATGTTGCAGTTACTCCCACACGGCTGCTAGCTGGAGATCAAGCATTCAGAACACATGATTCAAGCCACCACATTCCACCCTTGTCCACCATAAACTGATAACTATCCATCATATAAAATGTAAAATGCCATGTATTCAGTCCACTTTTAAAAGTCTCCATAGTTTTTATCAATCAGAGTACAATTCAAATATCCCCACAGTCTGAGGTCTCTTAACTGAACTATAAAACAAATTTAAAAAAACCACATAATGGTACAGAATAAATATTCACACTGCAAAAGATGGCATTAAGCATAACAAGGAAAGGTTGAACCAATAATACAAGCTCCAAAACAAGCAGGCAAAATAATCAAGTTCCATAGCTCTAAGTCCACCATCTCTAACCAGAGACAGCATCTGGAGTTCCACTTCTGCCCCTCCAGCTGAGCTGCTCACAGTCAGGGAAAAACAATCCAGCCAGGGCCCACAGCTCTCCTTGGCAGCCATCCTACAGTCCTGGCATCTCCATAGGGTCTCCACTGCAACCCATGGTTCATACACATGGCTCCACTGGGCTTCTGTGCAGACTTCCAACAACCCTGTCTCACATTATCCATGGCCATTGTCCAAAGAAAAACAAACCAGGGGGCTGAGGAAATGGCTTAGCAGTTAAGACATTTGCCTGCGAAGCCTAAGGACCCCCGTTCAATTCTCCAGGACCCAAAGCCAGATGCCCAAAGTGGCCATGCGTTTGGAGTTCATTTGCAGTGGCTAGACACCCTGGCACACCCATTCTCTCTTTCTCTCTGCCTCTTCCTCTCTCTCTCTCAAATAAATAAATAAATAAATAAATAAATAAATAAGAAAAACAAAGCAGGCTGGAGAGATGGCTTACTGGTTAAGGCACTTGCCTGCAAAGCCTAAGGACCCAGGTTCAATTTCCCAGAACCCACATAAACCAGATACCCAAAGTGGCACATGTGTCTTGAGTTTGTTTACAGTGGCTAGAGGCCTTCGTGTTCCCATTTTCTCTCTATCTGCCTCTCCCTCCCTCCCTCCCTCTCTCTCAAATAAATAAATAAAAATAAAAATATTTTTAAAATATGTTGGAAACTCAATGATCCTCTCTTGCCTACATTTGTTATTCTCCATAATACCAGGTGCACTACCAAATGTGTTAATCCAGGAGGAATAAACCCAACTTTGAAGAGCAAGACACTCTTTTAGCAATCAGACCCCCTACTTTCAAAAGAGTCAGCATTCTTTCTACTGTCCCAATCTCAACAGTTGTAATCTCTCAAACAATTGTAGTTCAACAGGCAGCAGTTCCAGCCCAAAGATTTCATTTCTAGCTGTGCCATATCCATCTGCTCATACAAGTCCATTTCTACACAGTGCAACCTACACAAGTACTCCAGAGACAGAAAGAATGCATTTCACATGAGCTGCCTTTAACCCAGTCTGCACAAAGCTCTTTCTTTCCCTCATAAACCAAGTCTCAAAGTCCACATTTATTACTGCATTTATGTCTCTCAACTCTGATCAGAATGGTTCTTCAAACTCTGCCTTCAGCACTGCAAAGTGTCTCTTAGACCAAGATTTCAAATCCTTCCATATTCCTCCCAAAAATCAGTTCCAAAAGGCCAAATCCACAGAATCAGGTTTCTAGAGACACTGACCCTACTTCTCAGTACCAATATTACTGTTGCGATTATCTTTGCCCTGCCATCTGAAAACACCCGACCAAGAGCAGCTAGTGGGAGGAAAGGGTTTATTTTGGCTTACAGACTCAGGGGGAAACTTCATGATGTCATGGGAAAATGTGGCATAAGCAGAGGATGGATATCACTTCCCAGCCTGTCGGACCCTCCGACAGGTAGAGGCCGTAGTGAAGGGGGACTGGTCCAGCCGGTCCCTCTCCGGGGCTGAATGGGATGATGAGTGTCGACGACTCAGCCTTTCCTCCTAGGCGCCAGAGGAACTAAACACCACACTGAGTCGGGAGGCTGTCGAAGCAGGATCTCGTTTATTGTATATCAAGACAAGTGTATATAGGGAAAAACCAAAGACTAGAAAGGGACTTTCCAAAGGAACTTTTCCTGGTAGCTACAGGGGAGCCAATAGATGTAAAGGTCAGCAGTGACGTGCTAATCGGGAGAGAATTGTTTGTAGGAACTCTGTGGAGAAATGGGCTGTTCTAGTCAGGAGAGTATTGTTTAGGAGGAGACATGAGCTGTTACCATGCGTGTAACCCTCTAACAAACATTTAGAGGGTGTGGGGATGGTGCAGGGAGGGCAGGACTGCATCAGCCATGCAAGGTGCTGTGTCATGCTCAGCAGGAAGTTAGAGACAGTGCCTGAAACTTTGCTTTAGGCTTATCCATTTCCTCTAGGCCAGAATCTTTTACATAGTGCCCAACACCAGCCAATATCAGGTGGACAATAGCAGTAAGAGAGTATGCCCAGCACTGGCAAGGGAAACTGGCTATAATACCCATAAGCCCACCCCCAACAACATACTTCCTCCAGGAGGCGCCAATTCCCAAATTGCCAACAGCTGGAGATCAAACATTCAGACACATGAGTTTATGAGGGCACCAACTTCAAACCACCACACTAAGGCACTACCATTGTCCATGTGCGCTGAGCCCTCTGAGTGCCACATGTGTTCATACTTGTTTTTATTTGAGAGAGATAGACAGAGAGAGAGAGAGAGAGAGAGAGAGAGAGAGAGAGAATGGGTGCACCAGCGGCCTCTCAGCCACTGCGAATGAACTCCAGACACATGCACCCCCTTACTGGCAAATGCAGCATTGAGCCCTTGCATCACTTTTTGCGTCTGGCTAAACGTGGGACCTGGAGATTGGAACTGGCATTCTTAGGCTTGGCAGGCAGGCACCTTAACTGCCAAGCCATCTCTCTAGCCCGTGTCCATACTTTTTTTTTTCCATCTTCCACCTTGCATTAGGTGCTATCAATTTATTTATTTATTTATTTATTATTTATTTATTTATTTATTTATTTATTTATTTTTATTGACAACTGCTTTAATTGTAAACAATATCCCATGGTACTTTCCTCCCTCTCCCCACTTTCCCCTTTGAAATTCCACTCTCCATCATATCCCCTCCCCCCTCTCAATCAGTCTCTCTTTTCAGTTTGATGTCATGATCTTTTCCTCCTATTAGGATGATCTTGTGTAGGTAGTGTCAGGCACTGTGAGGTCATGGATATCCAGGCCATTTTGTGTCTGGAGTCCTACTCTTCCTTTGGCTCTTCCATTCTTTCCGCCACCTCTTCTGCAATGGACTCTAAGCCTTGGAAGGTGTGTTAAAGATGTTTCAGTGCTGAGCACTCCTCTGTCACTTCTTAGCACCATGGTGCCTTCTGAGTTATCCCAAGGTCACCACTATCTGAAAAGAGAAGCTTTTCTAACCACAAGTGAGAATAGCATTAATATATGAGTGTGGACATTAAAAGAAGTGCTTACTGGGCAGTTTGGTGAGCATAGTATATACACTTAGTGTGACACCAGCAGATGTTACACCCCTAGGGCTCATGACTGCCCCTGTCATACATTTTCAGTATCAGGGATGTATTCCCTCCCATGGAGCAGGCCTCCAGTCCAATTAGAGAGTGATTGGTTTCCCCCATAACAGACATGCCACTATCGGTGCAATCAATTTTTCATCCATGACTTGCATAACAGGAGAAAGCTTAGCTCTTTGCTTTCTGCCACAATTCATTTATTTTTGTACATTCAGGGAGGGGTCTTTTCTTAAGGTTCAGTTAAAAATAGTGAACAAGGCAGAGAGTGAGGTCCAGCAGATCTTGCTTGAATGTTGCAAACTTAGCATGTGAAAGAATCCACTTGACAAAAAGGAATGCACACACACACACACACACACACACACACACACACACACACACCATTAGAGGCCCACTAGGCCTGACCCCAGTCACAAAGGCACTGCAGAGTATCTGAAGATGACCTATCTCATTATAAAACTAAAACACACACCTCTGAGGAGAGATTTATGATGCTACTGTGACATACAATGCATGAAGTTGTATGCAAAACCACAGGTAAAAGCTTGTATAAAATGATATAAAAACCCCAACTCTTGGGCTGGAGACATGGCTCAGTGGTTAAAGGTGCTTGCTTACAAAGTCTGATGGCCTGGGTTCAGTTTCCCAGGACCCACATAAAGGCAGATGCACAGTGGTGCGTGCATCTAGCATTTGTTTGCAATGGTGGGAGGTCCTGGTATGCTCATTCTCTCACCCTCTCTTCTTTGCTTCCTTCTTCCATCCCTCCTCCTGTGCTTGCAAATAAATAAAATATTAAAAAAAAACACACTCTTGGGGGCTGGAGAGATGGCTTGGTGGTTAAGGCGTTTGCCTGCAAAGCCAAAGGATCCCAGTTCGACTCTCTAGGACTCATGTAAGCCAAATACACAAGGAGGTGCATGTGTCTGGAGTTTGTTTGCAGTGGCCAGAGGCCCTGGCGCGCCCATTCTCTCTCAAATAAATGAATAAAATGTATTTTAAAAAACTTTTAGTCGGTCATGGTGGAAAACACCTTTAATCTCAGCACTCGGGAGGCAGGAGGTAGGAGGAACACTGAGAGTTTGAGGCCACCCTGAAACTACACAGTGAATTCCAGGTCAGCCTGAGTCAGAATGAGACCCTACCTCGAAAAACGAAAACAAAAACAAACAAACAAAAAACAAAAATCTCTTGGTACAGCTGGGCCATTGAGCTACTAAACTTTCTTTTCTTTGGCTGACTTGCTCCCTTGAAGTGTCCTTTTCATGTGTGGTATGCATGTTTGTGTGTGAGAACACACAGTGAATACACATACATGCACATATGTGTGCAAGTGGAGATCATAGGTTAACATCTCCTGAGGTTCTTTTTGAAATATTTTTATTTATTTACTTATATGTGAGAAGGGACAGAGAGAAAGAAGGAAGAAAAGTATGGGTGAGCCTCACCACTGTGCGCAAACTCCAGATGCATGCGCCACTTTGTGCAGCTGGCTTTACGTGGTTACTGAGTGTTGCAGTCAGGTTCACGTTGCTGGTAGAAATCACCCAACCAAGAGCAGCTTACAGACTTGAGGGGAAGCTCCATAATGTCAGGAGAAAAAAAAAATGGCATGAGCAGAGGTTGGACATCACCCCTGGCTAACATAAGGTGAGCAATAGCAACAGGAGAGTGTGCCAACCACTGGCAAGGGGAAACTGCTGTAATACCCATAAGCCAACAATACACCACCTCCAGGAAGCTTTAATTTCCAATTGCCATAAGCTGGGAACCTAGCATTCAGAGCACCTAAGTTTATGGGGGACACCTGAATCAAACCACCACATTCCACCCCTGGCTCCCATAAACTGATAACCATCCATGATATAAAATACAATGCATTCAGTCCAATTTTAAAAGTCCCCATAGTTTTTGTCAATCCTAATGATGTTCAAACATCCCCATAATCCAAGGTCTTTTAACTAAGCCATAATACCAAAAACTCCTCCCAAAACCCATAATGGCACAGAATAAACATTCACAATGCAAAAGATGGCGTTGGGTATAGCAAAAAAATATTGAACCAATACAAGATTTAAACAGGGCAAACATGAAACTCTGTAGTTCCAAGTCCAACAACTCTAGTCAGTGACAAATCTCCACGTCCGATAATTCTAACCAGCAACAAGTCTCTGGAGTTCCAATTCCGCCCCTCCAGCTAGGCTACTCACAGTCCTGGAAAACTTCATCTGGGGCCTGCAGCTCTCTTTAGCAGCCGTCTCATGGTCCCAGCATCTCCACTGGGTCTCCACTGCAACCCATGGTTCATCCTCACAGCTCCATCAGGTCTCCATGCAGGGAGCCAACAAACCTGCTTCATACTGCCCATGGCCATTTCCAAAACACAAGACCATGTTGCAAACTCAATGACCCTCTCTTTCCTGCATTTCTTATACTCCATAATACCAGATGGGGTGCCAATTTGTTAATCCACGGGGAATAAAGCAAATCTTGAAGAACAGGACACTCCTTCAGCATTCTGGCCCCTTCAGAAGACTGCGTGCTGTCTGTTGTCCCAATGCAGGTCAGCTGACTCAATCTCAATGGTTGTAATCTCTCAATTGCAGCTGAACAGGCAGCAGTTTTAGCTTAAAGATTTCTTTCTGTGACATAACCCTCTGCTCATACCAGTCCATTTCCATGCAATGCAACCCCGCACAAATTCTCAGAACATGAGAGTAACAGCAAGCCTCTCAAACAATTTCTAGCCCAGTCCAGGCAAAGCTCTTTCTCACCCTCACAAGCCAAACCTCGCAGTCCATAGTTCTTTCTGCATTCAGGTTTTTCAATTCTGACCAGCAAGCAGTACTTACAACCTGCAAGGTGTCTCTTAGGCCAAGGTTTCAAATCCTCCTGCATTCCTCTTGAAAATCAGCTTCAAAAGGCCAAAGTTACACAGTCAGGTGTCTAGCAGCAAATGACATCACTCCTCAGTATCAACATTACTGTTGCAGTCAGGTTCGCATTGCTGGCAGAAATCACCCAGCTGGGCTGGAAAGATGGCTTAGGGGTTAAGACACTTGCCTGCAAAGCCAAAGGACCTCAGTTTGATACCCCAGTCAGTACCCACGTAAGTCAGATGTACAAGGTGGCACATGCATCTGGAGTTTGTTTGCAGTGGCTGGAAGCCCTGGAGCGCCCATTCTCTCTTTCTCTCTCTCTCACTCTCTCTCCCTCTTTCCCTCTCTCAAATGAATAAATAAAAATTTAAAAATAAAATATTAAAAAAAGAGAACTGGGCATGGTGGTGCACAATTTTAATCCCAACACTCGGGAGGCAGAGGTAGGAAGATCACCATGAGCTCGAGGCCACCCTGAGACTACATAGTTAATTCCAGGTCAGCCTGGGCCAGAGTGAGACCCTACCTCAAAAAACAAAAACAACAACAACAACAACAAAAAAAAAAAAAAAAGAAATCACCCAACCCAGAGCAACTTGTGGGAAGAAAGGTTTATTTTGGCTTGCAGATTTGAGGGGAAGCTCCATGATGGCAGGGGAAAATGATGGCATGAGCAGAGGGTGGACATCACCCACTGGCCAGCATCAGGTGGACAACAGCAACAGGAGAGTGTGCCAAACACTGGCAAAGGGACCCTTGGCTATAATACCCTTTAGCCTGTCCCCAACAATACACTGCCTCCAGGAAGCTTGAATTTCCAATTGCCATCAGCTGAGGAACCTAGCATTCAGAACACCTAAGTTTATGGGGAACCCCTGAATCCAACCACCACACTGAGGAACTGAGGCCCAGGCTGGCAGGCTTTGCAAGCATGCACTTCTAACCACTGAGCAATCTCCCCAAATGCAACCTTCTTTATTTTTCTTGATTGCACTCCACCTTATTTACTGAGGCAGAATATCTCATTGGAGCCAGAGTTCATGATGGGGCTAGTCTAGCTGGCCACCTTGCCCTAGGAATACCCTGACTCTGCCTCTCAAGTGTTGGGATGACAGGCAGGCTGCCATGCCCACTGGCATTTATGTGAGTTCTGGGGGTCCCAACTCTAGTCCTCATGCTTGTGTAGCAAGTCCATTTCCCCAGCCCCCATAACAAATAATATTTGTTATTTGACAATGGTAAGTTTTTTTTTTCCCACTGAGAACTATTCTAAATATACGATGAAACCTCTGCCAGGCAGATGAATTTTCTCAGTGAGTTTCACTCCAATGCTTTTGCAACACCCTCTCCTTACTCGGGAAAGCTCCAGTGTAGCTCTGCTCTGTCAGTAATTCCCAGATGCCCATCCATCACAGACTTGTGCTCAGTCCTAGGACATAGTCTGTGTTCCAGGCACATACAAGAGTTTATCAAGGAGACTAGCCGTCGATACAGCAAAACAAGCCTGTGCTTTCCCTATCTCATCTCCTGAGAGCCATTCCGTCTGCATACAATGGGAAGGAGAGTCTGTCTCATCGCTTCTGCTAAATAAACCGATCAAGACTGCGTCTGGAATGACTGTGGTTCCAGGATCTGGACTACAGCAGACACTGCAATGCCCTGGGCATAAAAGAGCTCTGATCATCTTAAAGGGGAAATATAAGGAATTTTCAAAAACTTTTTAAGTTAGGGTCTCACTTTATCCCAGGCTGACCTGGAATTCACTATGTAGTCTCAGGGTGGCCTCAAACTCACCATGATCCTCCTACCTCTGTATCCCAAGTGCTGGGATTAAAGGTATTCACCACCACACCTGGCAAGGATTTTTTTGATGTAATGCCTTTTTCAAAAATTTTTTATTGACAACTTCTATAATTATAGACAATAAGCCATGGTAATTCCCTCCCCTCCCTCACTTTCCCCTTCACAAATCCACTCTACATCAGATTCCCTCCCTCTCTCAATTAGTCTCTCTTTTATTGTGATGTCATCATCTTTTCCTACTATTATGAGGGTCTTGTGTAGGTAGTGTCAGGCACTGCAAAGTCGTGGATATCCAGGCCATTTTGTGTCTGGAAGAGTGCAATGTAAGCAGTTCTACCTTTCCTCTTACATTCTTTTGGCTACCTCTTCCACAATAGACCCTGAGCCTTGGAGGGTGTGATAGAGATGTCTCAGTGCTGGACACTTCTCTGTCACGTCTCAGCACTGTGGTGCCTTCTGAGTCATCCCAGTGGTCACTACCATCTGAAAAGAGAAGCTTCTCTAACCAAAAGTGACAATAGCATTAATATATGGGTATGAACATTAAGAGAAGTGCTTATGGGGCAGTTTGGTGGACATAATGTATGCATTTAGCCAGATACCAGGGCTCATAATCTCCCTCACCTTAGGCTTTTGACTAGGTTTTCAGTATCAGGCATGTATTCCCTCCCATGGAGTGGGCCTCCAGTCCAACTAGTGAGTGGTTGGTTTCCTCCATAACAGATATGGCACTATTACACCAGTTGGCACATTCAGCCTGGCTGGCCAAACTTAAGGCTTGCAATGGCCACTGCTGTTTACCACTGTTGATGACCTCTCTCCCATAGGGCTGCATACAACATAACTTTTTCCAGCTTCCTGTCAGCTGGTCCACAGGGAGGAGGTTTTCAGCACAACTCCAGCTTCATTTCTCAGTTCCCAAATATGTGGCATCTTCAGCATTAGGGTCTTACCGTCTATTCCTGGTGGGAAACCAAGAACCTTGGCAATGGTCTGTAATGTTTTGGGGGCATCAGGGACTTCCCTGGCCAACAACTCACTGGACGGTGTGGTGGTTTGATTCAGGTATCCCCCAAAAACTTAGGTGCTCTGAATGCTAGGTTCCCAGCTGATGGCAATTGGAAATTAAAGCCTCCTAGAGGCAGAGTATTGTTGGGGGTGGGTTTATGAGTTTTATAGCCGGTTTCCCCTTGCCAGTGTTTGGCACACTCTCCTGTTGTCCACCTGATGTGGGCCAGGGGGTGATGTCTACCCTCTGCTCATGCTATCGTTTTCCTTGCCATCATGGAGCTTCCCCCTCGAGCCTGTAAACCTCTTTTTTCCCACAAGCTGCTCTTGGTTGGGTGATTTCTGCCAGCAATGTGAGCCTGACTGCAACAGAAGGTATCCTATCCCTGGCACTGATATTTTTCTAGTAACATTCTATGGCTTCTGGGTGTAACATTATTGAGAAAAGGTAGGCTTTCATACAGCTTATTCATAACATCTTAAATTTGTTAACTATTTTTAAATATTTTATTGTTTTTTATTTATTTGGGAGAAAGAGAGAGAGAGTGAAATTGAAAATGGGCATGCCAGGGCCTCCAGCCACTGCAAATGTACTCCAGATGCATGCACCCCCTTCTGCATCTGGCTTACGTGAGTCCTGGGGAATTGAACCTGAGTCCTTTGGCTTTGTAGGCTAGCACCTTAACCACTAAGCAATCTCTTCAACCCACATCTTAAATTTTCATTAATTGGGCCTGGAGAGATGGCTTAACGGTTAAGTGCTATCTTGTGAAGCCTAAGGACCTTGGTTTGAGGTTCGATTCCCCAGGACCCATGTAAGCCAAATGTATAAGGTGGCACATGCACCTGGAGTTCATTTTCCGTGGCTGGAGGCCCTGGCACGCTCATTCTCTCTCTGTCTGCCTCTTTCTCTGTTGGTTGCTCTCAAATAAATAAACAAAAACAAAATTAAAAAAATTTTTTTTGATTAACCCTCTTCCCAACCTTCCTTTACTAAATCCCTTCCTCTGACTTCACTTAGGCATTACACTCCCAGTTATCTGTTCATCTACTGACATGTATACAATACCCTCTCCTTAAGTCTTCCCCTCTCCTCCCTCCCTTTTATAGCCCCTTTCTAGCTGACTGGCCTCTGCTACCGATTTTCACTCCAACTCACATACAAATCTAAACATTTGTAGCTAGGATCCACTTAGGTTAGAGAACACAGCATTTAGCTTTCTATGCCTGGGTTATTTTAATATGCCTGAGAACCAGAAGGAAGCTTTCGTAGATCGTCCTCTGTTTAACACGTCGTTATTTTCTAAATACCTTTAGCATCTACAGCAATCATTTCTTAAACAGTTTTCTTTAATTGCAAAACATCAAGGCCTAGAAATTTTTATACTTGCTGCAAATATTAAAGTACCTAAGGGTTTAAAGACCAATCTTAACAATTAAAACATGTGTGGAAACAGAAAGAAAAGGGTAACGCTTATAACCACAATTCCCTGATAGATCCATCAACCCATTTTGGTTCCAATCTTATTTGAGGTCTAAACTAGCATTTCTTCCAGACGAACTCAGTACGGGTACTGTTTCCAATGTTACGTTCACATCAATTGATTTTGTGAACGTCTGGAAGTGCATCCACAGCATTCGCCAGACCCGCAGCCACTGCCGCCTCCCCACCTTCCCCACCCCCGGTGAACTTGGACATTCCCAACAGCCACCACTCCCCACCCCAGATGACTGTACTCTTAGCAATACACCTGCCCCGTCACCCAACTTCCCGGACGCGAGGGTCATGTTCTCCAAGCTTCGTGCCTCTCAGGGTCTGCAGAGTGGCAAGAGCCCCCTGGCAGTCGTGGCCTGCTCGCCAGCCCCCTGCAACCATCAGTCCCTCCTGGGCCTCATCCCCACCCAGCCAGCAGGCGCCCTGGATCCCGCCTTCCTCCCCCAACTCCTTCCACCGCCTCCACTGCCCACAGCTCACGTGGCCCCCAGTAGCATCGCAGGGAGGTGCCCAGAAGAAAGCCATGGCCTTCAGGATGGTCAGAGATGAGACTGCAAGCAGCAGTCCAGTATTGTTTGGACACAGACGTGGGCTGGGAAGGCAGCGTTCCTGAAGATCACACTGGAAGATCTTATAAAAGAATTTTTGTGGGTGGGGGCACAGTAAACGTCCTGGGCCACTTGGGTTCTTCAGGAGGTTTTGGGGCAAGTTTTTCCCTCTTTTAAATATATAACTATAATATATATGAATTTATTTATTTATTTTTTTTAATTTTTTGTAGAGAGACACAGAGAGAGACAGAGAAAGAGGGAGAGAAAGACAGATAGAGATGGGAGTGCCAGCAGTCTCTCAGCTGCTGTGAACCAAATCCAGATGCGTGCGCCCCCTTGTGGTCAAGTGCGGCATTGCAGCCTTGCGCCACTTTGCATCTGACTAAAAGTAGGACCTGAAGATTGGAACCAGAGCTCTTTAGGCTTTGGAGGCAGGCGCCTTAACCACTAAGCCATCTCTCCAGCCCTATATATGAATTTATAAATACAAAAACATTTGTTAACGTCAGGCCTGACTTAAGCTGTCCACTGTAAACAGAGAAGTAAGTCTCATAATCAGACAGTGGGTATTCAGACTGAATGATGGAAACTGCTGTGTGAACTGTGGAAGGAAGACCTGTATTTGCTGGCATTTCTTCTGGACTTAATGTTTCCGCACCTGTTAACCAGCATCTCAGAATAGCATGGCTCTCAAGTGTGTAAAACAGTGATGTAAACTGGAAATGGGGCCAGCTGATTTTTGGGGATGCCCTGAGAAGCATTGCTGTGATTTCTCCATGAGTGCAAGAGTTGCTATTGGGTTCAAATAGCACCAGGAAATGGGGTGGGGGGAAGTCTTAAAAAATGGACTAAACTCACACAAGACTGACCTACAAATCATGGATTATAATGGGAAAATGCTTCTCACCATGCTCTTTCCTACCTCCTCCCTGGTTCCTTCCTTTATCCACAGAAAAGAAAGTGTCCGTTGCACTGCTGGCCGAAGATGTTCCAGTGAGCATGGCAGTCGCTCAGAGAGACAGATTCTCTTGAGGCATTAGGCATGTTCTGTCCAAGCCAAAATGAAACCAGTAAAAGCTTAGGAAACATTGCAGAAGAAGGGGCAGAAAGATTGTAAGAGCCACAGGGTAGGAAGGAGTGTCCTGAGGCATTGTCCCCCCCCCCCAGAGACTGACTTGTGCATTTATGACTCCACACTGAATACCAATAACACCTCTGAGGACAGCTTCAGTGCAGTGGGGTAGGGGAGAAGAGCTATGAGAGTATAATTCAATGAGAAAATGAACTATATGCAATATGTTCACACAGTAAAGTTCACATTTTTTTTTTAAAAAAAGATATTACCTATGGGGCTGGGGACATGTCTCAGTGGTTAAAGGTGCTTGAAAAGCCTACTGACCTGAGTTTGATCCTCCTCAAGTGCCCATGTAAAGCTGGAATGCAAAGTGGTGTATATGCCTAATCCCATTGTGCCTATTGCATTGGAAGACAAAGCCAGGGGAATCCAGAAACTCACACTGCAGCAGTGGCTTAGCAGTTAAGACGCTTGCTTGCGAAGCCTAAGGGCCCATGTTCAATACCCCAGATCCCATGTAAGCCAGATGCACAAAGGTGAGGCAAGCATAAGGTCGCACATACCCACTAGGTGGCACAAGCGTCTGGAGTTCGACTGCAGTGGCTGAGGCCCTGGCATGCCAATTCTCCCTCCCTCTCTCTCTCTCTCAATATAAAAATAAAAAAAGAAGTGCCGGGTGTAGTGGCGCACGCCTTTAATCCCAGCACTCAGGACGCAGAGGTAGGAGGATCACCATGAGTTCAAGGCCACCCTGAGACTACACAGTGAATTCCAGGTCAGTGAGACCCTACCTTGAAAAACCAAAATAAATAAATAAAGAAAAATAAAAAAAGAAGAGAACTGTCTAAAAGAAGGTGGAAAGAGAGGAGAAACACCCTGTGATTGTCTTCTGACCTCCACCCATGAGCTGTGAAACACATACACTCATACAAACACATTATATACATATGCATATATATATATATACATACACACATATAAATACACACACAAAATAAAAACATCTGTAAAAGGTATGGTCTTCCGTGAAGCAGATTCTTAAAGTCTGGCTAGAGAATGGGAACAGGTTACTATGCAAACCTATTCAGCCAACTTCAAGATGAAAAACCTAGTATGAACCTTAAATGATGAGAACTTTGGGTAACTGCAGCAACTTCATACACAGTTTCTTCAAACAGTACTCAAGAAAGGTCAGATCTGCAAACACTCCTACAACTCTTCAAAGGGGCAGAAGCTGTGCACTCATAACCACCTTTCCCAGGAACCTTTGCACAGGACACAAACCATGCAATCCCACCCCATGTCCAGTGAATCTCAGAGCCTTAGGCACACTGTGATGTTGATCCACTCTTAGACAGATGTTTAATAAGACCTAGAAAACAGGTTGAGAAGGTGTAAGACCAGCGGATGAGCATGCTGAAGCCAAAGAGACAGAAAAGGCTGGCAGTTCCAGATGTGATGGCACACACCTTTAATCCCAGCATTTGGGAGGCTGAGATAGGAGGATTGCTGTGAGTTTGAAGCCAGCCTGAGACTACATAGTGAATTCCAGGTCAGCCTGGTCTAGAGTGAGAACCTACCTCAAAAAAGGAAGGAAGGAAGGAAGGAAGGAAGGAAGGAAGGAAGGAAGGAAAAAAGAAAAAGGAAAAAAGAAAAAAGGAAAGGACTGGAGAGATGGCTTAGTGGTTAAGGTACATGCCTGCGAAGCCTAAGGACCCTGGTTTGATTCTCCAGGTCCCACATAAGCCAGATGCACATGGTGGTGCATGCATCTGGAGTTCATATAAAGTGGCTAGAGGCCCTGACACCCCCATTCTCTCTCTCTACCCCCTCTGTCTCTAATAAATAAATAAAAATAAATCTTTTAAAAAAAGAAAGAAGGAAAGAGGAAGGAAGGAAGGAAGGAAGGAAGGAAGGAAGGAAGGAAGGAAGGAAGGAGGGAAGGAGGGAAGGAGGGAGGAAGGAAGGAAGGAAGGAAGGAAGGAAGGAAGGAAGGAAGGAAGGAAGAAAGGAAGGAAGGAAAAAGGAGGGAAGAGGTTGGAAACTATTCAATGCCAAGTAGAGCAAACATCATCAATTCACGAAACTTGAGAAAATTGTATTGGGGAAGACGTGGCTAGAAAGGTGGGCTGGAGCCTGCATGTCAACCAGGCCCCAAGTGATCACTGGCTGAATGAACATTTTCAGGCAATTGCATGGAGGCACAATGACGCACAGAAATTGTGCCAGAGAGATTACATCGATGCCCTGCTCAGCTCACAAATCACCAAGTCTGTGACTTGCGTGCCTGTGCTCAGGATTGGTGGCTGATGGAAATCTCGGAGATAAAACATCTAATCCATTCATCTGCTCATAATGCGCTTAGCAGCTCATTAGAGGGTATAAGTTAGTTCTGAAGTAAAATGCAGAATGCAGTAATAGAAGGCAAGTACACAAAACAAAACAAAACAATGCTAAGACTGATCAAATCAAACAATGAGGAGACTTCAAGGACAAGGCTTTAGAGGGAGACATGCAGTGAGCTTCAGGACCCGAGCGCTCCTACCTTCAGCCTTCTGGTGTATGTTTTGTATCTGCGGGAACTACTTGGTCCTGTATATCTTGTTTCCTAGAGAAAGTGTGATCACACAAAGAAAGCACATGCTTAAATGTGTGTAAAATTCAGTGGGTTAAAAATAGCAATTTGGTCCTGGGCGTGGTGGCGCATGCTTTTAATCCCAGCACTTGGGAGGTAGAGGTAGGAGGACTGCCTAGAGTTCGGGGCCACCCTGAGACTACATAGTGAATTCCAGGTCAGCCTGAGCTAGAGCAAAATCTTGCCTCAAAGAAACAAACAAAAAAGTAGCACTTTAGGGGTGCTGGGGGAGATTTCTCAGTGGTTAAAGGCACTTGCTTGCTACACCTGTCAGCCTGGGTTCAATTCCCCAGTACCCATGTAAAACCAAATACACAAAGTGATGCAAGTGTCTGGAGTTGGTTTGCAGTGGCAAGAGGTCCTGGCATGCCTATTCATTCCCATTCTCTCTTTCTTCCTCTTTTGCCTTTTCTCTCTCCTCATAAATAAATAAAATAGTATTTTTTAAAAAAGCAATTTTGGGGCTGGAGAGACGGCTTAGTGGTTAAGGCCCCTGCATGCAAAGCCTAAGAATGCTTGTTCAAATCTCCAGGTCCCACGTTTAGCCAGACACAAAAGTGACGCAAGTGCGAAATGTGGCACATGTGCACAAGGGGGCGCACGCGTCTGGAGTTTGTTCACAGTGGCTGAGAGGCCCTAGTCTCCCCATTCTCTGCCTCTTCCTCTCTCTCTCTCTCTCTCTCAACTAAAAAATATTTAGAGGCTGGAGAGATGGCTTAAGCAGATAAGGTGCATGCCTGCGAAGCTTAAGGACCGAGTTTGATTCTCCAGGTCATGTAAAACAGATGCACATCGTGGTGCATGCATCTGGAGTTCATTTGCAATGGCTAGAGGCTCTGGTGTGCCCATTCTCACGCATGCATTCTTTCTCTCTGTCTCTTTCTTCCTTTCTCTCTGTCTCTAATAAATAAATGAAAATAAATCTTAAAAAATTTTTTTAAAAAGCAGTTTTGGGGGCTGGGGAAATGGTTAAGGCATTTGCCTGAGAAGCCTAAGGACCCCAGCTCGATTCCCCAGGACCCACATTAGCCAGATGCACAAGGGGGCACATGTGTCTGGAGTTCATTTGCAGTAACTAGAGGCCCTGACATGCCCATTCTCTCTTTCTCTCTATCTGCCTTTCTTTCTCTCTCAAATAAATTAAATAGTTTTTTTAAAAAAGCAATTTTGAGCCGGGTGTGGTGGCACATGCCTTTAATCCCAGCACTTGGGAGGCACAGGTAGGAGGATTACTGTGAATTTGAGGCCATCCTGAGACTACATAATGAATTCCAGGTCAGCCTGGGCTAAAGCAAGACCCTGCCTCCCCTCTGACCCAACAGCTGGAATGATTTTTCTTTTTTTTTCTTTTTCTTTTTGAGACACAGAGAGAGAATCGGAGAATTGGCATGCCAGAGCCTTAGCCACTGCAATTGAACTCCAGACACTTGCACCACCTAGTGGGCATGTGAAACCTTGCACTTGCCTCACTTTGTGCGTCTGGCTAACGTGGGATCTGGAGAGTTGGACATGGGTCCTTAGGCTTTGCAGGCAAGAGCCTTAACCACTAAGCCATCTCTTCAGCCCTGGAGTAATTTTTCTTTTTCTTCCTTTTTTTTGTTTTTGTTTTTGTTTTTTTGAGGTAGGGTCTTATTCTGGTCCAGGCTGACCTGGAATTAACTATGTAGTCTCAGGGTGGCCTCGAACTCATGGAGATCCTCTGACCTCTGCCTCCCAAGTGCTGGGATTAAAGGCACCACCACGCCCGGCTTTGGAGTAATTTTTCACCTTTATACACCTCCGATGGCTTCCATTTACCCAGAGATGATGCCCAAACTGTCGACATACAGACCTGATTTACTGCCAGCTGTCCATCTCTCTCTTAGCCCTCTTCTTCCAGACTCCAGACAAGGCAGGGTCTGCTGCCTCCTGCCTCTAGCTCTCCGCCTTTCCTTTTCCTTTGATTTCTCCTACAGGAGTCTACTTAGAAATCATTTCCTCTGTAGGGATGAGGAAGTGGCTCAGTGTTAAAGGAGCTTGCTTGCAAAGCCTGCTGGCTTGAGGTTCAATTCCCCAGTACCCACATGAAGCCAGATCCACAAAGTAGTGCATGCATCTGGAATTCATTTGCAGTGGCAAGAGGCCTGTTGCATACACCCATGCCATCTTTCTATATATATCTATTTATCTCCATTCTTCCCTGTGGCGGTCTGATTCAGGTGTCTCCCATAAACTTAGGTGTTCTGAATGCTAGGTCCCCAGCTGATGGCAATTTGGAATTAACGCCTCCTGGAGGAAGTGTATCGTTGGGGAAGGCTTATGGGTGTTATAGCCAGTTTCCCCTTGTCAGTGTTTGGCACACTCTCCTGATGGTATTGTCCATCTGATGTTGGCCAGGAGGTGATGTTCACCCTCTGCTCATTCCATCGTTTTCCCCTGAAATCATGGAGCTTCCCCTCGAGTCTGGAAGCCAAAATAAACCTTTTTTCCCACAAGCTGCTCTTGGTCCGGTGTTTTCTACCAGCAATGTAAATCTGACTGCAACACTCCCCCTCACAAATAAGTAAAAATTTAAAACAAAAGAAATCATTTTCTCTCAAAAGGCTCCTGACTCAAATGTGGAAGTCCCCCTCTATGCTCTACTCTCACACTGCACACCGTCTAACAGGAAGTTGTTGCTGAGGATGAGGCTGAAGCTGAGATTTTGTTTGCCATCTTCCCTCTAGCCTAATTTCAGCCAAGGACTCCACTGCCTACTTACTCAGTAGACGTTCAACCAAAACGGCTGAATTTTTAAAGTACCTTAAAGCATTACACTAAAACTTAACTGAAGTAGTTGTGGGCAAATGCGGAAATAAACGGCTGAAAGGGCTGGGAAATAGTTCAGCACTTAAAGGCACTTGCTTGCAAAGCCAAAAGACCCAGGTTCAATTCCCCAGTACCCATGTAAACCAGATGTACAAGGTGGCACATGTGCCTGCAGCTCATTTGTAGTGGCTGGAGGTCCTAGCATACCCATTCTCTCCCTCACTCTCTCTGTCTCTAATAAATAAATAAATAAGTAAATAAATAATTTTAATATATTTTATGTATTTATTTATTTGAGAGAGAGAGAGAGAATGGGCATGCCAGAGCTTCTAGCCACTGCAAATGAACTCCAGACGCGTGTGTTCCCTTGTGCATCTGGCTTATGTGGGTCCTGGAGAATCAAACAAGGATTCTTTGGCTTTGAAGGCAAATGCCTTAACCACTAAGGCATCTCTCCAGCCCCCACATATAAACAAATTTTTAAAATGAATAAATTTCTTAGCAGGTCACTATATATGTTTTCAAAGCAAAACTAAATGTAAAAGAAAAAAAAAAGAAGCAACAGAGAAAAATCAAAACTGCCTTTAGCAAAATGAGTAAACAATATCAACAGACAACCCACAGAAAAGAAAGTCAAAAAGACAACAGTGGGAAAAATGTTCAGTCTTACTGGTTGTCAGGGGTATGCTAATTAAAACAGGGTATGATTCCATGCTCAGCAGGTTTCCGAACTGTAAAACAATCAGCCACACCAAGTACTGGTGAAGACATGGAGTAGAGGAATTATCATTGGAAATATAAAGATGTTGTTCCTGGTGTGGTGCCACACGCCTCAATTCTCAGCACTCAGGAGGCACAGGTAGGAGTTCGAGGCCACCCTGAGACTACATAGTGAATTCCAGGTCAGCCTGGGTTAGACTGAGACCCTATCTCGAAAAACCAAAAAAAAAAAAAAAAAGCTGTTCCCTGTGCACTAAGTAATTATTTTGTTGCTAGTTGGAGTCCTCTGTTTTTGTGATGCATGCAGCAGACTCCTGAGCTCCCTGGGCACTGTGTTTGTGTCATGGGACTGGTCAGCCCCTCTGCACGCTGGTGAGCTCTGACCCTGCTGGACGAATCAGTCACAGCCATGATCATCTTAGGCCAGTGGATTCGGCTTATGATAAAAAGGGATCTAGTGATACATGCATCACCTTGTGCATCTAGCTTTATGTGGGTGCTGGAGATTTGAACCTGGGCCCTTAGGCTTTGCAGGGTCCTTAAGGCTTTTCAGGCAAGTACCTTAACCACTAAGCCAGCTCTCCAGCCTTTAAGTAATTTTTATAAATGGCTCTCATAACCATGAAAAGTTGCCCAGTGTGATAAAACACACAGGACATTTTTTTTCTCTTTGGTGAAAAGCATGCCTATCATTTGTATAAGTTTTTGACAGTTGTGATACTTAATATTGGGTGTGTGGCATGGTGGTAATAGTTTTTTATGGCTGCTCATCTGTCGGTAGAAAGACAAGAAAGGAACAAAGTTGGAAATGTTAGCAGGTCAGTAATTTACCCTTTTTTTTCAACTAATCTTACAGGTAATTGTTTCTCAGTCACTGACTAAACAGTGGACCATCCCTCAGAAAGCTTTAATGGTTTAAGACAGGCCAGTGGGCTTTTTAACTGCGGGGAAGGTGTTGACATTATTCATATAGCATAACCTGAGGTTGGAGAGGACAACATGGGAGCCAATAGCCCAAACTGGAAGGTGACTTCTGGGATGGAGGGAGGTTCCCTTGAAGCAGTGCAGCCCACATCTCCCTCAGGTGAGGAGTGAGAGCAACTTGTTTCCACACTTCATACTACATGACACAAATTGTATTCTGTCTGTGCACTCTAATGCTTTAATGTTTCTGTTTTTCTTTAATACTTAAACATTTGTTCTGGAAAAAAAAATGCTGTCAAGGGCTGGAGACATGGCTTAAGAGTTAAGGCATTTGCCAGAAAAACCACCCAGGGTCAATTCTCCAGTTCTCATGTAAAACCAGATGCACAAGGTGGCCTATGCATCTGGAGTTCATTTGCAGTGGTTAGAGGCCCTGGTGTGTCCATTCTCTCTCTCTCTCTTTCAAATAAATAAATAAATAAAATATTTTTAACATGTCAAAAGTAATATACAAATTTATACATTTAAAAATTATAAAATTTGTACTTTTAAAAGGCTTATGTTGCTCTCTATCATACCCTCCAAGGTTCAGGGTCCATTGCAGAGGAGAGGGCGGAAAAAATGTAAGAGCCAAAGGAAGGATACAAATCCTTACAGTGCAACTGTCCAGACAGAAATTGGCCTCAATATCCACGACCTCACAGTGCCTAGCAATACAAGACCCTCATAATAGGAGAAAAAGAAGATGACATTAAATTAAAAGAAAGACTAATGGAGAGAGGGAGGGGATATGATGGAGAGTGGAGTTCTGAAGGGGGATGGGGAAGGGGAGGGAAATATCATGGTTTATTGTCTATAAGTATAGAAGTTGTCCGTAAAAAATTAAAAAATATAAAAATTAAATTAAATTAAATTTTAAAAGTTTATGTTGTGCAGCTGGGTATAGTGGCATATGCCTTTAATCCCAGCACTCAGGAGGCAGAGGTAGGAGGACTGCCATGAGTTTGAGGCCACCCTGAGAATATAGAGTGAATTCCAGGTCAGCCTGGGCTAGAGTGAGACCCTACCTCAAAAAACCAATAACAACAACAACAAAAAGCTTGTGTTGCATATAACAGAGAAATCTCTTTTTAATTTTTTATTGATGACATCCATAAATAGAGACAATCTACCTTGATCATAATCCCGCCTCCTCCTTCTCTCCCTTAACTCCCCTCCACTGAATCCCTCTTCTTTCCAACTAGTCTCTCTTCTATTTTGATGCCATCATTTTTTTTCTCTGCTATTGTGCAGGTCTTGTGGAGGTAGCATCAGCCACTGTGAGGTCATGAATGTCAAGGCCACCTTGTGTCTGGAAGACAGTATTACAAACACTCCTCCCCTTCCTTTGGAGAGAAGTAGAAATGTGACAGTAGCATTCATATATGGGCTGGCACATCACCAAACTACCCTCTAAATACTGGAGGTTTATGCCCATTACGAACACTACTCTCAGGTTTGGCTAGAAAAGCTTCTCTTTTCAGATGGCAGTGATCACAGGGGTGACTCCAAACTCAGTAAAGCACTGAGAAGAAGTGACAGCTGAAGTATCTAGCACTAAATGAGACAGCTCTACGACACCCTCCAAGGCTGGGGGACCTCTGCAGAAGAGGGGCAGAAAGAATGTAAGAGCCACAGGCAGGGCCATCTGTGGAATGTACAGGGTCCACTGATGGTAAGGTCCATTCATGACTTTTCTCCCCCCAGCAGGCTGCATAGGTCTCTCCAGCATCAAAAGAGAAACCCTTGACTAACCTCACAATGCAGGACCCACATTCCCCTTTGATGAGGGCCCCTTTGAAAGTGGGAGGACAGGGAGGAGGACAATGGAAACAAAACTATGAATGTAAAATCAGAATAATATAAATAAAAAATATATATTTAAAAAATTAAAACAAAAGAGCAATTCTTGAACCGGGACACCTCCAAATAAAGATGGGAAGAAGTGGGCTGGAGAGATGACTTAGCAGTTAAGGCATTTGCCTGCGAAGCCTAAGGATCCGGTTTGATTCTCCGGGTCCCACATAGGCCAGATGCACAAGGGGGTGCACGCATCTGGAATTTGGTGAGCCCTGGGTCACCCATTCTCACTCTCCCTCTCTCTCTTTCCTTCTCTCGATCTCTAATAAATAAATAAATAAATAAATAAAAATAAAATCTAAAAAAAAAAAGGATGGGAAGAAGTCACCCTACTACCTTCTAACAGTTACAGCACAGTTTATGAGCATAAAGGAGGAAGTGTTTTGATCTTTTTGTGATTGGCTACTATATATCAGCAGAGCTGGGTACCCAGAGCTATGTAACCTGATTTGTCTATAGCTGATTGGTATAATTCACTGAGTCATGTTGCCAAGGAGGTAAAGGTCACATTTTATGTTTTGTTTATGATCAGAGCTTGGATTTTGGCAATTCAGGATGACCTAAGGTTTTGGCTGTGTGCTTAGGAGTGTTTGGCTTTGAGCTACCTCTAAATATGGCTCCCCTTTTTCTTGTCATTAACAGTAAGCATTTTAGACAATAGTTTGGTAATGTCATATAAAGATGGGAAGATACTTTTTCATAAAGAACCATCTACTCAGGAACATAATGAGTCTCCCCCCCCTTAAAACAAGTGGGGCTGGAGAGGTGGCTTAGCAGTTAAGGTGCTTTCCTGTGAAACCCAAGGATCCAGGTTCAAGTCCCCAGTACTTACATAAGCCAGATGCATAAGGTGATGTATGCCTCTGGAGTTTGTTTGCAGGGCTAGAGGCCCTGGGATGCCCATTATCTCTCTCTCTCTTTTCTCTCTGCTTCCTTCTCTCTTTTCCAAAAAATAAATAAAATAAAATATATTTTTTAAAGTGGGTCTGGAGAGATGGCTTAGCAGTTAGGGCACTTGCTTGCGAAGCCTAAGGATCCATGTTTGACTCGCCAGTCCCACATAAGCCAGACTCACAAGGTGACACAAACAATCAAGGTCACACATACACATAAAGTGACACACACACCTGTAATTTGATTGCAATGGCTGGAGGCCCTGGTACACCAATTCTCTCCTCCTTCTCTCTCTATCATTTTTTTTTAAGTGCTTATACCAGAATTGCTTCTAATAACAAAAGCTGACAACAATCAAAACTCATGTTGGTAGGGCAATGAATAAGTAAGCTGTGGCTGATTCCCACAAATAGATATATTAAACTTATATACACCATTGAAGAACTTAAATTTATTTATTTATTTTAATATTTTTTACCTTATTTATTTATTATAGAGAGGAGGGAGAGAAAAAGAGAGAGAGAAAGAAAGAAAGAGAAAGAGAAAGAGAAAGAAAGAAAGAAAGAAAGAAAGAAAGAAAGAAAGAAAGAAAGAGAGAGAGAGAGAATGGTTTGCCAGGGCCTCTAGCCACTGCAAATGAACTCCAGACACATGTGCCACCTTGTGCATCTGGCTTATGTGGGCTCTGGGGAGTTGACTCTGGGTTCTAAGGCTTTGCAGGCAAGTGCCTTAACTGCTAACCCATCTCTCTGGCCTGGAATTCAAATTTCGAATACATAATATAAGCAGAAAACCCAGAATTTCGTTGTCATAAGATGCTGAATAATTCCTCTGAATTGGAACATCCTATTAAAATTCAGGAAGTCAGCAAAACTTGCAAGTCTTGGGAAGGTCCTGAACCTTACAGCATTCACAGGCTATAAGGATCCAGAGATATAAAAGCAATGACAATTGCTGAGGAGAGGAGAGTCTCTCACTGGCCAGGTTGCCTGCATGTTTGCAAGTTGTACAGGGAACTCCAGACATGGAGCTTCTGTGAGTCCTCACCCACGTGGTGTGGATTTTTATGATGCCGCTGCCTTTGAGTCATCTGTGCTCCTGTGAGTAACCCCAATAAACTCACGGACCCACAAACCTAGACTTGGGTGGAACCATTTCTTTGGTCTGACATGTGTCTCCAAGACAATTCACACAACATATATCGTTCATTTGATATATATTAACTTCCTTTCAAACTATTTTAGGAGAGGAAATTAAGTGCACATAAGGGACAACAATTCTTTACATTTACCTGTGTGTGTTAAAATCTAAAGTAAAAGTAACAACATGGAAATTTGAAAATCTAAATAGTGGACTGGAGAGGTGACTTAGTGGTTAAGGCGCTTGCCTGCATAGCCTAAGGACCCACCTTTCATTCCCCAGGACCCACATAAGCCAGATGGAGAAGGTGGTGCATGTATCTGGAGTTCATTTGCAGTGTCTAGAGGCCCTGGTGCACCTATTCTCTCTATCTGCCTTTCTCTCTCTTCTTCTCAAATAAATAATTTAAATATTTTTTTAAAAAAATTTTAGTAGTACTGCTTCAGTGTTATTCTTTCAGGTTTTAAACTTTTAATATAATGAGTCATGGACAGTGAGGCTAGGACTTAGTAATAAATCCCATTTAAAACTCCATTTTAGGGCTAGAAGGATGGCTTAGCAGTTAAGCAGTTTGCCTACAAAGCCAAAGGACTCAGGTTCGATTCCCCAGGACCCACGTTAGCCAGATGCACAAGGGGGTGCTCATGTCTGGAGTTTGTTTGCAGTGGCTGGAGGCCCTGGTGCACCCATCTTCTCTCTCTCTCTCTCTCTCTCTTTCTCTCTCTCCCTCTCTCTCTGTCAAATAAACACATAAATAAAAATAAAAATTTTTAAATAAAAAGAAATAAAATAAAATAAAACTCCATTTTAAAGTGACAGAGGAGTGCTCAGCACTGAAACATCTCTCACACAACTTCCAAGGCTCACGGTCCATTGCGGAAGAGGAGGCGCAAAGAATGTAAGAGCCAAAGGAAGGGTAGGACTCCTTACAAAGTGCTCCTCCAGACACAAAATGGCCTGGATATCCACGACCTCACAGTGCCTGACACTATCTACACAGACCATAATTATAGGAGGAAAAGATGATGACATCAAAATAAAAGGGAGACTGATTGAGAGGGGGAGGGGACATGATGGAGAGTGGAGTTTCAAAGGGGAAAGTGGGGGGAAGGAAGGAATTACCATGGGATATTGTCTACAATTATGGAAGTTGTCATAAAAAATTAAAATTAGGGCTGGAGATATGGCTTAGTGGGTAAGGCGCCTGCCTGTGAAGCCTAAGAATGCCGTTGGAGTCTCCTGGTCCCATGGTTAGCCAGACGCAAAAGTGACGCAAGCATGCAATGTTGCACATGCGTACAAGGGGACCCACACATCTGAAGTTCATTCACAGCAGCTGAGAAGCCCTGGCATGCCCATTCTCTCTGTGTGTGTCTCTCTGTCTCTCAACTTTAAAAAAAAATGAAAATGAAAAAAAAAACTCCATTTTAATGAAGTTTTCATTCTAATGAAAAACGAGGGCCTTATATTTAATACTTAGCATGTGTAATATACTGCTCTCACACTTCCTGTGCACTTAATTCATCCCTGCCACTCTTACCACAGTCCATACAGTATTGTTCACCTACTGAGAAATGGAACAAAGATGGAGTCGTGACCAGCATGAGAACTGAACCTCTCCTTTTTAAAAATTTTTATTACTATTAGGGTCAGGTACAATAAAATGTGTCAAGAAAACTGACTTATTTTCTAGTTTGTAACGAAAATTAGCATCCATGCGGTCCAGAATCCATCTCCTAAGAAATCTCAAATTGTATTAGTGACTTTTCACTGGGCCCAAATACCTGACAAGAAGCAACTTAAAGGAAGGTCTTAGTTTGGTTCAGGGTTTGAAGGTTCCTTCCATTATAGCAAAAATAGGCCCGGTGGCAGAGAGTGCTTGAGGCTGCGGTAATCAGTGAAGCAGGCTGCTTGTTCACACATCTCTCCAGACCAGGAAGCAGAGACAGGACCGGAAATGGGGTGAGATGAGAAATCTCAAGGCCTGCGCCCCCAGAGATCTACTTCTTCTGACTAGTCCCCACTTCCCAAAGGATTTACAACCTCTCTAAATAGCACCATAAGCTGGAGACCAAACACATTTTGCATCTAAACCCTAACAGCAACCCATCAAGTTAACCCTACCACCAAATGAATGACTCCAAGGGCTTCCATCTCCTTCAGGATAGCGACAGGATTGTCAGCCACTCAAAATAGCATCCACAGCAGACATGCAGGGGAGGTGCGAGAGAAGAAGGTTGTGTGGGAAATGTCAGTATTTGGCCTTTGGGCTTTCTGAGATTGGCAGTCACTAGGGCCTGCCATGAGCCAGGACAAGAAACGGACCAAGCTCTGCGGCAGGACCTGAATGCCTACTCCTGACCACTGCACTCACCCACCCAGTGTTGTTACCAGAAACTTCAGTGGAAAAGCCTGGGTTTTCTACCCTGATAAAAAAGGGAATTCGGTCTCCAAAGCTTAAGAATGAAAACCTTTCCTACTTTCCACTCTAAAATAGATTTTATTTCTCCTTTTCATAGTGATAACCAAATGAAAAATACATTTAGCTCAGATCTGGCACCATGTGCTTTATGACTCAAACAAAACCACATTTAGTATGTTGTCACATATTGATCTGTATGAAACCCTTGTGAGCTATCTGTGCCTTAGTTCTGCTCTGTATAAATAATTAAACTTTAATAAAATAATTTTCATGTTCAAGCAAATAGTAATATGTTTGGTTGTAGCTATTGATTGGCTCAACCTTCTCAGGGCTTCTTTGAAGAAGGCATTTAAAATAAATTCAAAAAAGAAAAGATTTTTCTCCTGGACTTATGCCTGTTACACAACAGCATGAGATTACTGCATAACAAATGAGCAAAAAAAGTAAATTTGGATATAATCTTCAAAAGAGCTGAAACAACGAGAAAACAAAGAGCTGGGTCAGTTATTTCAGCCCCCCCTACACTCATTGCACCACCACTACTGCTCAGTGCCTGACAGAAACAACACATTCTTTCCCAAAATGGAAAATGTATTTTTTGTCATATATTCACAGTCCTAATTTTTAACTGGATGACAATGTTTCAAACAATTACCTGAGACTACATAGTGAAATCCAGGTCAGCCTGAGCTAGAGTGAGACCTTACCTCAAAATAAATAAATAAATAAATAAATAAATAAATAAATAAATAAATAAAAATAAATAATTTTAAAAAACTACCTTCTAATTAAATTCCACCACAGCATGCTTTATTTGCTGTGTCAGTTGATTCGTAGGATCTACAAAGGAAAAGTGAAAAGTGCCAGAGTTGAGAATGCTTTCAGCATAAATGCAGTGATTTCCCACATGATTACATCCAAAGGAGGAAGGTACTTCTGTGAAAACAGTTGCCAATTAATTGGGAGAAATTTTAATCAACATCATGAGCCACTTCTTAGAAAGAGCCACTTTAAACAACAGTGTTTTTACCTGGGCCCAGGCCTTGTGCTTGGCTCATTGTACATTTGTCAATAGTATATATCAGTTTCTTTGTTCCAAAGAATTTTTATATGGATCTTAAGAGATGATTAAGCAGGGTAAAGAAACAGAAGCCATTGTAGGTGATCTCGTGCTTAGACACCTACATCACCAAACACTTCCTAGGGTCTCCGACAGGAGAATTCCTATGCATATAGTATTTTTTGTTCACACACCAATCAATGCTCTGTCTGTGTTTGTGTGGGACAGGCTCAGTTCCCCTACTTGAGCACAGACTATTCAAAAACCATGAACTTGGGCTGGAGAGATGGCTTAATGGTTAAGGCGCCTGCCTCCTAAGCCTAAGAAGAACGCTGGTTCCAATCTCCAGCTGTTCCAATCTCCAGGTCCCACGTTTAGCCAGATGCAAAGTGACGCAAGGGCGCAATGCCACACTTGACCACAAGGTGGCACACGCATCTGGATTTCATTTGCAGCAGCTGAGAGGCTGCTGGCGCGCCCATCTCTATCTGTCTTCCTCTCCCTCTCTCTCTGTCTCTCTCCAAAAAAACAAACAAACAAAAAAACCCCATGAACTTCAAGGTATGACACACAGGGTATTATAATAGATGCTAAAAAGAATTCATTTTATTACTGTCAAAAGCCATGTTGGGTAACCAACTGCTCTTGATTTGGCTAATAGATCTACTCAGTGGAATGGAACTCATTGCTGGAACTGGGAAATAAGTCAAAAACATGTACAAAAATGAGCTCAGTCTCCAAGATCAAGATACCACCAAATGAGGGCTAGAAGAGGGCCTATGCATATGAAATTCCCTCCAAAATATTTATGGCCATCCCATCTATCTAGTAATAACTTCTCTCTCCATTGGAGAATTTTTTCAGATGGACAACGAACCTGAAGGGAGGACCAGCCAATCACACCTCACCAGGGCCCCAGCTGAAACCATACAGTAATGTGGGGAAAGGGCAAGAGTACAGCTTTCTTGGTGAACATGACACCAGAAAAAGGCTGAAGGAGATAAACACAGAGAACATCTAACTCCTACTAAGCCAGATATCCAGAGACACAGAGGCTCCCAAAACCTCATCACTGAAGTAGAACTAAAATGACTCCAATGTGGCTCAGGGAAATTTGCAGAAGAGGGGGCGGAAAGAATGTTAGAGCCACAAGTTGGGGCTTTATGCACAGACTTTGACTCTCCCCCATACCTCTTGACTACCCCACAATGCATGACCCACATTCCCCATTGATGAGGGTCCCTTTGGAAGAGGGAGGACAGGGAGGAGGATAATGGAGTCACCATTATGAATGTAAAATTAGAATAATATAAATAAAAAATAAATTATTAAAAAAATACATCATTGGGAATGGAGAGACTGCCCAGTGGTTAAGGGCCTTGCCTGCAAAGCCTAACGACCAGAGTTCGATTCCCTAGTACCCACGTAAAACCAGATGCATAAAGTGGCACATGCACCTAGAGTTCGTCTGCAGCAGCTAGAAGCCCTGCTACATCCATTCTCTATGTCTCTCTCCATATATCGGTCTCTCGTGCAAATAAATAAATAAAAATATTTTTCTTAATTACATCATTGCCACCAAATAGTTGGAGTCACTCTGATAATATTTGGTATAGTTGTCAAGACATTTGTGCATACTGAAGTACAATAACATTCTACTTATTTACCTATATTTTACTGTACACAGCGATGTTTTTACTGAATGTCTAAGTTAAAGGCTGTATCCAAGTTAGGTGATCTTTGAGAAGCTACATTTTGGGTTAGCACATGTGCTAGAACGCTAGTCTACAGTAACGGCCACCCACAAATCACTCCTTCGGGGTGTCATGTTTGCCATTTCACCTGTAAAGACAAGGAGACTGCTTCGGGGGCTGGGAAGAGGGCTCCGTGGTTAAAGGGGTTTGCTCTACAAGCCTGCTGACCAGAGTCCCTGTCTATCCCCAGCACCCATGTTAAGCCAGATGTAGAGTGTCGCACAACGCTGTGATCCCTGTAGCGATGGAAGGAAGAGTCAGGAGACCCCCAAAGTTCATGTGCCAGCTAGTCTGGCCTTCCCAGGGGCAGAAAACAAGAGATAGCACATCTCAAACCAGGCGAAAGGAGTGGACGAATGCCCGAGAGTTGGTCAGGAAGACTGCTCAGCAGATAAACCACTTGCTGTGCAAATCTGAGTACCTGAGGTAAAATCCAGAAGCCATGGTGGGTTTCTGTAATCCCAGCATGCTAAAGGAAAGATAGGAAGGAGGCAGAGGCAGAATCTTCCAGATCCTCACACAAGCTACCCTATCATTCACAGTAGTGAATGACAATAACAGGAGTCCCTGCCTCAGAGGAGGTGGAAGGCGAGGATCAAGCTTGGAAAGTTTTTCTGTGACCTCCACACGTGTGCCATGGAACTTGCACACATACACGTACATACACACATACAAGCATACTCACATACACACATATACATACACATGTATACACACATATCCACACACCAAAAATTTTTTAAAAGATCAGTAATTGGTACTGTCCTTTCATATTTTCTTGAGCACAGACTACTCTTACACTAGGCATATGCTTGTATTTACAATTGATTTAGACAAAATGATTTGTTAGAATATTGTGAAGTATTAATTTTTAAGTAGTTGTTAATTAGTAATAAGAATGTAAGATAGAATATGTTGAAGTCTTAAAACTCATATAAAGACTTATTGTGAATGCAAAGTGTACAAGTTTGATGGGGTTTATTGTGCTTACAGCTTCAAGCAGGAAGAGTCTGGCATGAGCAACAGAGCAGGACATCTGTAGCAGACAGCTTCAGGTTCACCGAGATGAGCTTCCAAACCTGGCACAGTGATGGAGGAAGGGATATTTACTGAAGCTTACAGATCCAGGGGAAGTTCCATAATGGCAGGCCCATTATTCACAGGTCCAGGCAGAGAGAGAGAAGCCACAAGCCCAAAAGCCAAAAGCCACACAGCACACTCCAGGAACTCCAGGTGGAACTAGGCACACTTTGCATATCTTTAGATTGGAATTTTATCTTAAGATCCACCCAGTGACACCTCTTCCAGACAGGAGGCTGCAGATGCAAACTACAAATGAATAAAACACGGGATATATTGGGGACCTTCTATTCTAAGTACCACAGCATCATATTTCATCCCATCAGCATGAAGGATGCATTGGGCTTGGACCTGAGGTATATCACCCCATCCCACCTCTAACACCATTACCTCCTTCAGCAGGGCTTCATCTTGCAAAGGCCCCACAACTTTCCCAAATTGCCACCAGCTGAATGTGCAAATCAAATAAGTCTATGAGTGTTGGGCATTGCTAAACATGGGCTGGGACTGTGAGGAAGCTGGCCTGGGCTGTTGGACATGGCTGGGGCCCTTGGACTGTGGGGGTTGCAGCTGGCCTTATTGTCACTCTGGTGATGGAGCTGGCCTTCCCTTCTCAAGGTTGTAGTGTGCCCCATCTTCACCCAGAGTGGGCAGAACTGGCAGGCCCTCCCCCCATCCCAAAAGCACCTGAACATTCCATAGTCAGGTTTTGCCCCTCCCCCCCCCCCGCCCAGAGTTCCTGGCCTTGTGTCCAGCTACCCTAGAGACCTTTATATGGTAGTAAAGTCTCTCTGCAGCTGTAGCCATCCAATATGTGGCTGAAGACACATAGCTTTTCCAGCCACTTGTTATCTCCCTTGCAGCTTCTCCCTCGTGACTTCTGCCTTCCAAAACCAGCCAATTAGATAGCAATCCATAAACTATGTATCCAATCACCTTATAGTCTGTATGTGCCTTCTCAACCTTTCTCAAATGTTTATAAACCCACTCCCCTTTTAAATAAATGAGAGCATGCTATCAATCAGACCATCTCCTGGGTGGTTTATTGTTCATCGCACTCACCTGCTCCAAGACTCTGCTCCCCTCAGCTCCTCCTGCACCCGGGATGGTGGTGGGCTACGGCCCCCTGGGAACAATGAGGACCCACATATGGGGAACATTTCATTCAAACTACCACTCAAGTTCCCCATTATTACCCAAAACTTCTATGCCCACTTTCCTATGGAAGGATGAGAGAGATGAGAGCTGTGCTGGAGGTCAAGGTTATGTTGAGGCTTTTGAGATCCAGCACTAAAATGTCCCCACGCCCAAGGGAATGTGACCCAAGAGAATAAGTTAAAACTACTAACTATTGGGCTGGAGAGATGGCATAGCTGTTGAGGCACTTGCCTGCAAAGTCTAAGGACCCAGATTCAATTCCCTAGTACCCACGTAAGCCAGATGCACAAGGTGGTGCATGTCTCTGGACTATGTTTGCAGTGGCTAGAGGCTCTGGCATGCCCATTTTCTCTATCTGTCTCTTTCTTTTTCTCTCCTAAATAAATAAATTAAAAATATATATTTTTAAAACAACTACTGATTTTTGTGACAGGTGGGCAACACTGTTGCAGAACTTTTCTGAAAAGATCACTCCACCACTTGCATGAGCAAAAGTGGAGGAGTTTATTTCTTGGGGATGGAAGTTGGGATCGTCTTAAACTGAGATTTTACTTTCATTTTATAGTGTTCATAGCTGAGGGGAAGGGTGAGCGAGCAAGCAGGCAGCTGGTTTACTGAAGCAGGATGTGACAGTTAGCTTGTGCAGCCTGTATGATTCACAACAATTTTTCAAAACATACATATAGATCCACATGCTTATGAATCATGTAGTGGGGTCACCCTAACCATGAGCTCTGTTTTACTCTATTTTAGTCTAAACCGTCCTTCCCTCTTATCATCCCTCTGGGTACCCCGCAGTTCTGTCTTTGGGATTCCTTCAGCTGCTGACAGAGATCAGTTCAGCTGCTCAGCAGTAACTTACAGTGGCTTAGCGCATCCATCCAGCTTTCAGCTTCTTTTCCACCACAACACCACCACTGAAGAAGAGAGAATTAAACAGAACTCCATGTGTCTGTTTCCCACTGAATTCTGACTATGATACAGCTTCTCTTTCTGCAGCATTTGCCAATGAGGACAAAATCCAGCAGGCATGGTGCAGGATAATCCGATTGAGCCCAGGAAATGAAAGGAAACTAGACCAGAGCAGGGAGCATGTGTCTCTTCAGAAGAGGTCACCAGGAGCTGGAGTGATGGCTCAGTGGTAAAGGCACCTGCTCACCTGGGTTCAGTTCCCCAGTATCCACATAAAGCCAGATGCACCAAGTGGCACATGCAGTGGCTAGAAGCCCTGGAATGCCCATTCTCTCTTTTCTCTGTCTCTCTGCTTGCAAATAAATAAACACCAGGGAAGTCACAGATTCCCCCAAAACATTATAAGTCATTGCCAAGACCCTTGGTTTCCCACCAGGAATAGAGGTAAGACCCTATTGCTGAAGACTCCACATACTTGGGCTGCAAGGTCACTGAGAAATCCTGCTGGAGCTGAGCTGAAAGCCTCCTCCATGTGGACCAGCTGACAGAAAGCTGGAAAAAGCTACACTGCATGCAGTTCAATGGGACAGAGAGAAAACACCAGTGGAGATACTCAACAGTGAACACTGCAAGCTTTAAATTTGGCCAGCCAGGCCAAATGAGGCAATGGGTGCAGTAGTGGCATATCTGTTTTGGGGGAAACCAACTGCTCTCTAAGTGGACTGGAGGCCCGCTCCATGGGAGGGAATACATGCCTGATACTGAAAACCTACAATGGGGGTAGTCACCCTAAGGGTGTAATGTCTGCTGGTGTCACGCTAAATGTATATACTATGCTCACCAAACTGCCCAGTAAGCACTTCTCTTAATATCCACACACCCAAATATTAATGCTACTCTCTCTTTTGTTTAGAGAAGCTTCTTTTCAGATGGTGGTGACCTTGGGATGACTCAGAAGGCACCATAGTGCTTTTTGAACAATAAGGGACGGAGGAGCATTCAGTACTGAAATATCTCTAACACACCTTCCAAGGCTCAGGGTCCATTGCGGAAGAGGGGGCAGAAAGAATGTAAGAGCCAAAGACCTATTGCAAGCACATATTTATGCAGAGCAGGAAGGGAAAATGAAGAAGGTTAGGGGCCCTGTGACAGTGTGCTTCTCTCATTCCTTCTCCAGACTGCACTGTGGGCAGTGCTCCTTCCAGAGCTCCTCCCCCACCCTCCCTGCTACCACCTGGCATTTTCTTCTCAGCTCTGCTCACTGGCTGACACTCTCTTTCTATGTCTGTATCTCTGTACTTGCAAATAAATAAAATATATATTTTAAAAAACTGCGAATGTCAAACATCTTTAGATTTTTTTTTCCAAAGTAGGTTGTCCCTCTAGCCCAAGCTGGCCTGGAATTTACTACATAGTCTCAGGCTGGTTTCAAACTCACAGTGATCCTCCTATCTGTACTTCTCAAGTGCTGAGATTAAAGGCATGTGTCACCACACCCAGCAGATTTTTATCACACTATATTTTAGTATGGGAAATTCCTTTTTAAGGTTTTTATTATTAACAACATGTTTCGTATGGATACATTATGTGTTGGTACCCTCTTTTCCCTCGTCCCTGTCCCCATTCCACTGGGGACGCTTCTCAGTGGGGTTGCAGGAATTCCCCATGGGGTTGTAGTTTATGAATTGTGGGAGCAGCAGTCAGTTATTTGGGGTCTGGGAGGGTGCCTGTGGGCATGGTGTCTCACCTGTGGCTCTTACAATCTTTCTGCCCCCTTTTCTGCAAAATTCCTTGAGTCGTGGTGGGTGAGTTTTAAGTCTACTTCAGTGATGAGCTCTTAGGAGCCTCTGGATCTCTGCTTTGGCAGGTGTTGAGTGTCCTCAGCGTCTGTCTCCTTCACCCTGGAGCTGATTATCAGGTTCAGCATGGAAGCAGCACTTTTGCCCATCTCCCCGTTCCTCTGTGGCTTCAGCTGTGGCTTGGCTGAAGTGCGAGGGGTGGTTTATCTCCTTGGGTCTCACTACCTTCTGAAAAAGAACAGATTCTCCAACAGAGAGTGAGGTCAGCATAGTTTAAATGGGATAAGCATTATTAATTTAGGGAGAATTTGATGTATGTAACCCTCTTTTAGCCAAAGACTAGTGAGAGCTTGACACTGGAGAACGTAATCTTTGTCTCCACAGGATTCTGATCTGGTTCCCAATTCCAGATATGGGTTCTTTGACACTGAGTGAATCTCCTAGACCATCAGAAAGCTATTGGTTACCCACTGAGGCTGTGTGCCACTGTTGCACTGGCATGTACATCCTGTCAGGGTGTTTGCTTCTGAGTACTTAGACCTCTGGTTGCTCAGACTGTTCTTGGCCACTTTCCCCCAGTAGCTCATGTAGCACTTTCCAGCACTAGACAGGCTAACTGTCTGGGGACTGGCTTTCTTCTGGATTCCAGCCAGGTCTCTCCATGCTCCGGGTCAGCAGCATATGGTGTCTTCAGCAATAGGGTTTTAGCTTTTGCCTCACGTGGGTAATCAAGTGCTTTGACAGAAAGCTGCCTTGATTTGGGGATCTCGTAGGTCTCTCCCATTTGGAAAGGTTTGAACATCCAAGCATATAACCTTCATAAATAGCAAGAACTATGCAATTCTTTCAGAATATGTAGGTTAGGGGCTGGGAAATGGCCCAGCATATAAGAGCTCTTGCCACACAAGCACGAGGGTTTAAGAGGGCCCGAGTTTGATCCCCAGCACCCCCACAAAAAGCTGTGCATGGCCACACATGCCTGTAATGTGGTTCTGTGGAGCAGATACTGGAGAATCATGGAACTCACTGGTTAACCTGTCTGGTCTGGAGAGATTGCTCAGTGGTTAAGGTGCTTGCTTGTAAAGCCTCACAAACCATATTTGATTCCCCAGTACCCATGTAAAGCCAGATGCACTGAGTGGTGCATGCATCTGGAGTCCCTTTGCAGAGGCTGGAGGCCCTGGTGCAGCCATTCTCTCTGTCTCTGCTTGCAAATAAATAAATAAATAAATAAATAAATAAATAAATAAATAAATAAATGGTGGCACCTCTGGGCTCAGTGAGAGACTTTGTCTCAAGGAAACACTAAGAATAGAGATTTAAGAAGGAACCCCAGTATTCTCCTCTGACCTCCATTTGCATGTGCACAAGGCATGCACATCTGCACACATATTACACACACACACACACACACACACACACACACACACACAGATATAGGTTACAGTATCATGCCTGGTCAATACACATAGACTCAACTAATTCAGTGCCACAGACCCTTCTTTCTGTGGGGAAGTGGGTTTCATATTACAAACACCTAGTGTCTCACTGAGGGGCTTTGAGATGGTCCAGCCCTTGACCAAGACAGTGACCTTAGAGGGACTTTTTGCTGATGAGCCTATGTGGTCATACTGCCACCAAGTGGTGATTCATATAACCACAGCTTCTTTTCTAGAAGACACTCCTTTTCTGCTACATTACATACATGCGTGCTAGTGTTCACATGTTTAGTAGTTGTCTAGGCTAATAAAGATATAAAATTGAGAGCTGGACAGATATCTCAGTGGTTAAAGGTACTTGCTACAAAGCCCAAGAGCCCAGGTTCGATTCCCCACTACTCACGTAAAGCCAGCAATATAAAGTGGCACATGCATTTGAAGTTTGTTTGTAGTGACAAGGGGCCCTGGTGTGCCTGTGCTCAGTCATTCTCATTCTCTGCCCCCCTCTCTCCGTTTGAGAATCAGTAAATAAACAAATAAATAAAATATATGATTGTCCAAATTTAGGGGCATTACAATCTCAAGCCAGTGAAATATAGTTTTATTAAGTCTATTTCCTAATATTTAAAAAAATTTTTTTTTTATTTTTGGAGAGAGCCACATAGAGAGACAGACAGAGGGAGAGGGAGAGGAAGACAGACAGAGATGGGTGCGCCAGCAGTCTCTCAGCTGCTGTGAACGAAATCCAGATGTGTGCCCCCCCCTTGTGGTCAAGTGCAGCATTGCGCCCTTGTGTCACTTTGCATCTGGCTAAATGTGGGACCTGGAGATTGGAACCAGGTTATTAGGCTTAGCAGGCAGGCGCCTTAACCGCTAAGCCATCTCTCCAGCCCAAGTCTACTTCCTAAGAGTTAAGAAACACACAAGACATAAAGAAAACCTAGTAACATCCCGGAAGCCAGAGATGGTAGCTCAGGAGGAAGCCAAGATAACAAGTCTTTCCTCGGTGCCCCAGAGAAGGGATGAGAGGCCTCAGGACATCACCAGGCCCTGCATGAACCCAGGCTGGGCCTAGCCCTCCACCAAAGCACTATGCTGGGTCTCCCTGCATGCTCCTAGCCTTGCCCCCATGTTTGTCCTCCAGTTTTCAGAGTGGTCCACTTCCAAGAATGGCTTCTTCCTTTGGCTCCCTAACATTTCCACTGAGGGAAGAAGGCCACTTACTCTGTCATGGTGTCAGGGTCCCAGGGTAGTTGTAATAGGGCCTCTCCCTGGCATTTTGCTGTTTATTTCCCCTTTATTATGTTCAGAAGCTGAAGACTGAGGAGTCTGGGAGTCTCTCGTGGACTTGTCTGAGCTCTGGCAGGCCACAGGGGCTTCTGTGAGCTGTGTTGCTTCCTTCTTGGAAAATTCCTCTTTGGATAAGAGCTCAGTGTTGCTGCAAGGGAGCAGAGATAAAGAGATAAAGGAGGCAGAGGCCATGAGTTCAAGGCCACCCTGAGATACATAGTGAATCCAGCCTGAGTTAGAGAGAAACCCTACCTTGAAAAACCAAAAGAAGAGACAGAGACAGAGAGACAGAGAGAGAGAGAGAGAGAGAGATAAAACGGAGTAACCAGAAGCAAGTCCAGTTCAGCCTTCAAGGTGTCTCCTGGGGCAGAGGAGACTCTGAGGACAGTCGATCCGAAGGCTTCGGTCTCAGGTACTTCACAGCGCTCTTTCATCAGTGGACTCTGGGGGTCTTCACCAATGGTCATTGAGGCTGCCCATGCAATGTCAAGGGAAGGAGTGCGGGGATCTGAGTTTTGAGCCTGTTCAACTGTGCTGCTGGTAGGCTTGGCCACAGGGAGCTGCCCACCTGAATGGGGGTGTGCTGGATGCCAGCACTAAGCGAATGTGGATTTGCCAATAGAGCCAGGTGCTCGCTGTGTGGCAGTGGTCACACGAGTGACTGGGGCACTCTGGGTTAACCCCATCTTGCCTAGGGTTGGGGGCAGAGCCTGGGCCCCAACTCTGCCTTTAGGTACACACCAGGTTGAAATATAGTGTTCTTAAACATTTTTTTTTGTTTGTTTGGTTTTTCGAGGTAGGGTTTCACTCTAGCTCAGGTTGACCTGGAAATCACTGTGTAGTCTCAGGGTGGCCTTGAACTCACATTGATCCTCCTACCTTTGCCTCCTGAGTGCTGGGATTAAAGGCGTGCACCACAATGCCCAGCTCTCGATCTTCTTATCATGAGAACATCAGTAAAATAAGCCACCTCCGGTGACTCAACAACATGATGGACACTGTTTACAGCATGGCTGTTTCCCTGTGAACCATTTACCTGTATCTTCCATTTAGTGTGAATCTTTTTTTAGCATCTTAGAATCTTAAAGAAAGCCAGTGTCACAACATAGAAGATCATATCAACTATGATTTTATATCTTTTGCATTTTCCATCATGTATGCATGTATGTGCACACATGTGTGAGTGTGGGCACACATGCCACAGAGTGCGTGTGGAGAGGTCAGAGGATAACCTTGAGTGCTGGCCTTTCACCTTGTTTGAATCAGGGTCTCTTGTTCTCTTGCTCATAGATGTATTTGCCAGGCTAGCTGGCCTCCCAGCTTCTGGGAGTCCTCCGATCTCTGCCTCCCATCTCATCGTAGCAGCACAGGAATGCCCAGCTCTATGTGGAACCTCAGGCCCTCATGTTTGCATGACAAGTGCTTTATCCATTGAGCCATCTCTCCAGTCCTGTCCTGTGCATTTTATTGGATTGCATTTATAGCCAAACTCTCAAACATTTGAAAAAGTTAAGATTTTAAGTGATTGGTTTTGTTTATTTTTTATTTTTAAAATTTTTTTATTATTTTTTATTTAGTTTTGGAGAGAGAGACAGAGAGAGATAGAGAGGAAGAGGGATACAGAGATGGGCGCGCCCGCAGTCTTCAGCTGCTGTGAATGAAATCCAGATGGGTGCGCGCCCTTGTGGTCAAGTGCGGCATTGCGCCCTTGCCTCACTTTGCATCTGGCTAAACGTGGGACCTGGAGATTGGAACCTCTGGACATTGGAACCAGCATTCTTAGGCTTATCAGGCAGGCACCTTAGCTGCTAAGCCATCTCTCCAGCCCAATTGATTGTTTTTATAAAACAGGCTGTCCTCAAATTTACAATGATCTTCCTGTCTCAGGTTCTACAGGCATACACCACTATTTCTGGCTGTGATTTTCTTTATTAAAAGAAAAACAAGGGCTGGAGAGATGGCTTAGCAGTTAAGGCACCTGCCTCCTAAGCCTAAGCATGCTGGTTCCATTCTTCAGCGGTTCCAATCTCCAGGTCCCACGTTTAGCCAGATGCAAAAGGGGCGCAATGCTGCATTTGACCACAAGGGGGATTTCTTTTTTTTTCTTCCTCTTTTTTTAAATTTTATTTATTGACAACAAAATATACTTACATACAAAAGGTGCATAGTATTTCCCTCCCCTCCCCCCATTCCCCTTAAGAACTCCACTCTCCATCATATCCCCTCCCTCTCTCCATTAGTCTCTTTTTTAATTTGATGTCATCATCTTTTACTTCTATTATGAGGGTCTTGCGGAGGTATTGCTAGGCACAGCAAGGTCATGGATATCAAGGCCAATTTCTATCTGGGCAGTTGCATTGTAAGGAGTCATACCCTTCCTTTGGCTCTTCCATTCTATCCGCCCCCTCTTCCGCAATGATCCCTGAGCCTTGGAGGGTGTGACAGAGGTGTTTCAGTGCTGGGCACTCCTCCATCCCTTCTTCTCGGCACTATGTTGCCTTTTGGATCATCCCAGTGGTCATTGCCATCTGAAAAGAGAAGCTTCTCTAACCAGAAGTGAGAGTAGCATTAATATGTAAATATGAGCATTAAGTGTAGTATTTTCCAGGCAGCTTGGTGGGATAGTATATACATTTAGACAAGAGCATGCTTTATACCCCTAAGGCTCATGACCTTACCTACCATAGACTTTGCTTAGGTTTTTCAGTACCAGATATGTATTCCCTCCCATAGAGAGCCCCTTCAGTCCAATTATGGAGCAGTTGGTTACCCCAAGAGCAGACATGCCACTATTGCACCCGTTCAGTCATTGGGCCTGTATGGCCAAACTTGAATATTCAGCGTCCACTGTTTTCACTGCTGATGACTTCTGTCTCCCATACTCTGCATGCAGTGCAGCTTTTTCCAGCTTTCAGTTGTCTGGTCTACAGGGAGAAGGTTTTCTGCTCAGCACCAGCTTGCTTTCTCAGTGACCTTGACTCTCAGGCAAGAGATGTCCACAAGGGGGATTTTGTTCGCAGCAGCTGAGAGGCTGCTGGCGTGCCCGTCTCTATCTATCTTCCTCTCCCTTTCTTTCTGTATCTCTGTCCCCCGAAAAAAAAAAAGAAAAAGAAAAAAGAAAAACAAGGGTTGGAGAGTTGGCTTAGTGGTTAAGGTGCATGCTTGCGAAGCCTAAGGACCCAGGTTCAATTCTCCAGGTCCCACGTAAGCCAGATGCACATGGTGGCGCATGTGTCTGGAGTTTGTTTGCAGTGGCTGGAGACCCTGGCATGCCCATTCTCACTCTTTCTCTCTGACTCTATAAATAAATAAAAATAAAATCTCTTAAAAAAAGAAAAGCAAAACAAAAAGACACAAATATAAGCATTTCTATTGGGGAAAAATATAATTTACATATAGCCAGTTGGACATTATTGAAGTCTAAAAATTGAGAAGCAACACATTCAGGATCTTATGAAATGCAAAGAACCTATTATTAGTGACCCATGTTAATTGTAATTTAAAAAAATTAATCAACAACTTATTGGCTAGTTTAAGTGTTCACAATTCTAAAGCCCACAATTATGGGAGTCATGAATTGGTTAACAACCGAATTGCAATGTCTAACATCTGTCTTTGTGTTGGGCACACTGCAGAGTAGATCACCTAGCATTTAAAACACGGGGAAGTAGATACTAATTTACAAGTGAGGAAAGGGGTTCTCACAGGTCAAGTAGGTCGCTACTGGGTCCAAGCCCTCACAGGCTTTCAAGCTGGATCCCCTGGCTCTCAAGTTGTGCTCTATCATAGCATTCCTAATAACAGGCAGAAAGACAAAGTAGGATTTGCTGAGGCAGGAAATAAAATCAATTGTATTCCGACTTTTTGAAGCACTTTGCTGCTAAATAATGCAATCCAAGTACAAAGCTTGACTGTCTACGTCTCTAAACAATTCCAGATGCCCCTTCAGCCGATCTCTTGCAGGACCCCCTGGAGCCTCTCAGACATTGAATATATTCCTGTTTCTACTTCACAACAAAATCCTGTTTTGGAGAGGGAATTTAGTAGAAAGTGCTTGTTTATTTTTTCTTACCATGAGAATACTTTGATCAGAGTGGCCTCAAGCAAGCTTCAAAGTGGCAATCTGACAAGTACTACGGGATCCAAACAACTGCTGTTGTCACAAAAGCCACTGAGGCTTCATAAAGCAGAACAGGTAGGAAAATATTTTTGTGCATTTCACACTCAATTTGGCGTACCCGTTTCACACAGTGGATCCAGACAAATGTGGTAAATTCTGAAAGAGTGTGGAGTCAGGGCTGGGGAGTTGGCTCAACACTTGCACATGAGGGCCTCTTGGATTGAAGATTGCTCCACTGGACTCCCTGGAGCCCACATAAATAGTGAGACATGGTCATGCACATCTATAACTCCAGTTCTCAGGGGCCGGAGACCAGAGAATCGCAGGGGCTTGCAGGGGGACAGCAGCTGTGGGCTGAGGGAGAGACCTCATCTCATGGACTACTCAGATGAGCTATAAGAGAAAGACAATTAATATTCTCCTCTGGATCCCCCCCCCACATGTATAAGTGTGCACATGTTCATGCACCATACATCACACATACCATGCCTCACATGTACTCTACGCATGCACGCACACACATGCCACGCACAAAGATAACTTTTCCAAAGCATAGAGTCATAAGGATACGTGGACTCTGTGTCACACAAAGTGATGCCCATCTCTTATAGAACAAGAAGAGCAATCAAAGTGTTCAAGTTTAACTGAGTCTTTTCTCTAATATTCTCTGACTGAGTAGAAATGGCATCTGATTGGTGCTAGATCCACCCATTCCCGTGACTACTTTATGGATGATCTTGTTTCTAGTGAATAGAATACTCAAAAGGGGCTGGCTCAGTGGATAAAGCACTCGCCATGCAAGCCTGAGTACCTCAGTTTATATTCCCCAGCCCAACATAAAGCTGGGCCCTATAGCACTAATGTCTGTCATCCCAGTGTGCCTTGGGCAAGAAGAAAGGCAGGCTGACTACACTGGAGAGCCAGCCTGGCAAACACAGCAGTGAAAAAGAGATACAGAGACCCTGCCTGAAACAAGATAGAAGGTTAGACTGATCACCACAGCTGTCCTTTGACCTTCTGTGTGCCATGGCACATACACTCCTGAACTCACATACACACACGCACACACGAATATGCACACAACACAGACACACATTGTCAACCAGTGGGTCTGCTCCAGCCTTGACTAAGCTACAAGCACAGATGCTTCCAGACATATTTCTGCAGCATATACCTTACTGGGACCTACATGAGACATGGTTTACAGAAGGCCTTTCCACTTGAAGGTCAAGTTCATTATACCACATCTTGCTTACCTTTGACAAATAATTCCTTGAAGAGAGTTTGTTGGCTTATTGGAAAAAACAGTCCAATTCCTATAGCATATTGGTCAAACCAGGAAATCTTTAAATATGTATCTTGCTTCATCCTGTTGGGGTCCCTCCTAGGGCCAGCCCAGGAGGGAGGGCAGGGTCTCTGCCGAGTGGGGGGTGAGAGGCGTGGAGTCATGACACAGACTCTGGGAGTTGGGTGGAAGCAGGCAGAGGGCAAGCTGCTGCAAACTCATTTATTCGAGGAAATGTAGGGGGATTAAAGGGTTTGGCTGGCCAATCATTATATGGGGTGGTCCCCTTATTGTGACCAATGACAGCCAGTCTCTGGGCAGATCATCTTGCAGCAGGTTTCTCATGAGCATGGGACTGTAGCTGTTGTCACACCAGGCCTGCGCAGGACGCCATGTCCACAGAAGCCATTTTCTGGTTTCTTTTAGCATGCGGTCTGGCTAGGGCCCGACCTGCATTGTGCCATACATATCCTCCTTTTTGTTTTTATTATTGGTGACCCTGGGAGGCATGATTCTTTGCCAAACCATTGTTGAACCCAGGCCCCAAGGGATCATCACATGTGATGGTACCTGTCTTAGGTTGCCCCATCTCATGGGGTCTTACCCTTCATTGACTACCCACCATCCTGGGGAGAATACCTGAGGGGTGTGGCCTGGTTTCTTTTAGCATGTGGTCTGGCTAGGGCCAGACCTGCATTGTGCCATATATATCCTCCTTTTTGTTTTTATTATTGGCGACCCTGGGAGGCATGGTTCTTTGCCAAGCCATTGTTGACCCCAGGACCCAAGGTATCATCACATGCGATTGTGACTGTCTTAGGTTGCCCCATCTCATGGGGTCTTACCCGTCATTGACTACCCACCATCCTGGTGAGAAAACCCAAGGGGTGTGGTTGTCGCCTAGGAGGCATGGGAGGGCCAAATGGTGGTGGGTCTGTGGCATGCAAACGGTCCCAGCAAGCGAGAATCAACTATAGAACCTGAAAAAGACTAGGGTAGGACAGGTTTATAAATGAGAAATGGTGGATAAGATATTATATGTGGTTCACGATAGGTTGCCTTTTCCAATTGATAAATGTAGTAGAACCTGGTTTATTTGGATGGCGGGGATGCACTGAGCAAAAGTTCTGAGACATCTGAAAAGGATTAGCATGATGGCAAAAATAATTAGGATTCCTGCCAGGATAAGAAGGGAGAAAGGGTTGAAGAAAGAAATGTAGAGTTATAATCATGAGAAAGAGCTGCAAAGCCAATGGGCGCCTAATAATAACATGGAGGTCAGCATGAATAGTCATGGAAGGGCTCAGTCTACACCTAAGGATGGAGTAGTTGAGAAAGACCCCGGAAAAGAGTAAAAAGGCAGAGGCATTGAGTGTTGGGACCAAGACAAAATAATAGGGGAGTTTAACATAAACAGGTTGTTGGGTGACTGTCAAGAGCTCACCCTTAGCGCCATAAATAGCATTGAGTGTCCTTAATGGTAGCAGATCAGTGCAATCAAAGGAGTTGTAAAGGAATTTATGGCTAGTTGGAGGGTAGCATTACCATAAGTGGCATTAATAAGCAAAAAGGGAAAGGTGTGGCTAAGGAGAAATACTTGCTTGAAGGGAGAGGAATACAGCGAAATAGAGTGGCTAAAATGAAGCCTAGAAAAAACGTGGGAATCTGGGCCCACTACACCAAGCAAGTATGGCCTAAGAAGAACTGTCCCTGTTTGGGCGCCAGATGTTGGGGTTCCTCGTAGGGCCAGCCCAGGAGGGATGGCAGGGTCTCTGCTGAGTGGGGGGTGAGAGGCGCAGAGTCACAACACAGACTCTGGGAGTTGGGTGGAAGCAGGCAGAGGGTGAACTGCTGCAAATTCATTTATTCAAGGAAGCATAGGGGGTTTAAAGGGTTTAGTTGGCCAATCATTGTATGGGGTGGTCCCCTTCTTGTGACCAATGACAACCAGTCTCTGGGCAGATCATCTTGCAGCAGGTTTCTTGCAAGCATGGTACTGTAGCTGTTGTCACGCCAGGCCTGTGCAGGATGTCATGTCCACAGAAGCCATTTCCTGGTTTCTTTAAGCATGTGGTCTGGCTAGGGCCTGACCTGCATTGTGCCATATATCATCCTATATCTTATTTGTTAAATAATTACTTTTGGGGCTGGAGAGATGGCTTATCAGTTAAAGCACTTGCCTGTGAACCCTAAGGACTCAAGTTCAATTCCCTCATACCCACGTAAGCCAGATGCACAAGGAGGTGCACACATCTGGAGCTCATTTGCAATGGCTAGAGGCCCTGGTGTGCCCATTCTCACTCTTTCTCTATTTTTCTCTTCTTCTGTCTCAAATAAATAAATAAAAATAACCCAAATACATGATCTACATGTATGAAAATTGTCAATAAAGGATTAAAAATGGTGAATACAGTTTCCTTTTAAAAATTGCTTTTAGCCGGGCGTGGTGGAACACGCCTTTAATCCAAGCACTTGGGAGGCAGAGGTAGGAGGATTGCTGTGAGTTCAAGGCCATCCTGAGACTACATAGTGAATTTCAGGTCAGCCTGGGCTAGAGTGAGACCCTACCTTGAAAAACCAAAAAATAAAAAATAATAATAAATTACCTTTTCTAGCGTACTGTTAGCTTTCCATCCACTGAAAAAATGTAGACACAGGTAGACTTAGTTACACATGATTCTTTCCAAATAGAAGAAGGGGGAGGCATAAAGAACATGTCTTTATTAAAGAAGTATTGATTTTCTTGGTTTTCCAGCTTTCTCCTCATTATTTTTAGGGTCCAGCCTTGCATAAAGACTGGTCTCCATCCTTCACTTTTTCCTGGTGGTGCACTGCAGATTCAAGTGCATGTCCACTTGTGCAGAGGCTGAAAGGATCAAAGAGGTCCATGGGTCCAGAGAAGGGACAGTGGACAGGTACACACCGTGAGTCCTAATGAGAGAGGAGGTGTCCCAAAACACTCATATCCAACTTAGATCATTTTCACTTCTTTAAAAGATTGTGACAAAATACACCTAAGAATGACCGTTTTAATATTTTTTTATTTTTTAAAAATATTTATTTATTTGAGAGAGGCAGAGAAAGAAAGAGGCAGAGAGAGCGGGAAAGAATAGGTGCATCAGGGCCTCTAGCCACTGTAAATGAACCCCAGATGCATGTGCCACCTTCTGCAGTTGGTTAATGTGGTTACTGGGGAAATCAAACCTGGGTCCTTAGGCTTCATAGGCAAGTGTCTTAACCACTAAGCCATCTCTCCAGCTAATAATTTTTTATATTGTATTAATTTGAGAGACAGAGAGAGAGATGAAGGAAGAGAGAGGGAGAGAATGAGCATAACAGGACTTCTAGCCACTGTAAACAAATTCCAGATGCATGTACACCTTGTGCATCTGGCTTATGTGGGTACTGGGGAATTGAACCTGGGTCCTTGGACTTTGCAAGCAAGTGCCTAAACCACTAAGCCATCTCTCCAGCCCCATTTTAATAATTTTTAAGTAAAAATTCTATGGTATTATCATTGATAGGGGGCTGTCCCAGCTCTAGGGAGGCAGAGGTAGGAGGATTGCAGTGAATTCGAGGCCAGCCTGAGACTACATAGTGAACTCCAAGTCAGCCCATGCTAGAGTGAAACCCCACCTCAAAAAAAAAATCTATGATCATTGATAGTGTTTTGGGATCCTCACCATCATCCTTCCCCATAATCCTTTCATTGTCTCAAGCTGAAATCCTGCTCTCATGACACAGTGACTGCTCGTTACCCTTTAAGGGACCTCATCTAAGTGGAGTTGTACCATTGGTGTTCCTTTGTGTCCATCACACTTACATCAGTGATTCCGGGTTCATTCATCTTGTCACAGATATGGAGATTTCACTACTAGTTTTTTGCTAAATTTTTTTTTCAAAGAGTCTCTAGCTAAGGCTGGCCTCAAACTCCTATATTGCTGAGGATAATCTTGAACTTCTGATCCTCCTGCCTCCACTTTTGCAAGCACTGGGATTACAAGTGTGTGCTACCATACCTGGTTTATGAGGTGCTAGGGATGAAACTCGGTGCTTCATGCATGCTAGGCAAGCCCTCTACTAATGAGTTACGTCCCCAGCACCAGTATTTCACTCTTTATAAAGCTAAGTAATATTCCTCTCTTCCTTGTTGATACCTATAAAAAATGGACTCTTATTTATTTATTGGAGAGAGAAGCAGAGAGAGAGATAGAGTGGGCATGCCAAGGCCTCCATCCATGGCAAACAAACTCCAGATGCAAGTGCCACCCTGTGTATCTGGCTTAAGTGGGTCCTGGGGAATCAAATCTGGGTCCTTAGGCTTCACAGGCAAGTGCCTTAACCACTAAGCCATCTCTCCAGTCCTCCAATTGATGATGTATGTGTTACCTTTCTTGTTGCTATGACAAATACCTGACAATGGCCACTTCAGGAAGGGCTTATTTCGGTTCACAGTCTGTCATGGCAGGAAGGCACAGTAGCAGGAGTATGGGGCAGCTGGTCACATTCAGTACATAATGTTGCTTCTCAGCTCACTTTCCTTTATTTATTTATTTTGGCTTTTTTTTTGGGGGGGGGTTGAGGTAGCGTCTCGCTCTAGCCCAGGCTGATCTGGAATTCACTATGTAGTCTCAGGGTGGCCTCGAACTCACAGCGATCCTCCTACCTCTGCCTCCCGAGTGCTGGGATTAAAGGCATGCACCACCACACCCGGCTATTTTGGCTTTTTGAGGCAAGGTCTCACTCTAGCCTAGGCTGACCTGGAATTAGTTTCAGGGTGGCCTTGAATTCATAGTGATCCTCCTACCTCAGTCTCCTGAGTGCTGGGATTAAAGGCGTGCACTACCACATCTGGCTCGCTTTTCCCTTTTTATCCAGTGAGGGACCCCAGCCCATAGAATCATCCTTCACACAGTTATGGTGCATCTTCCTCACCTCAATTACCCTAATTGGGAAAAAGCCCTCACAGATATGCCCAGAGTTTCATTTCCATGGTGAATCTACATCCAGTCACTCATGTTGGCAACCAGAGATTGACCATACTGCATAATATCCAATAATCCATGAGTCAAAGTCAATATGGACTTTTCTTCTTCAGTCTGGATGGAATACATCCTTTATGTAAAATGTGACCAATTTTAGTGAATACGCATGTATGTAGGCATGTAACAGTAGACAGAAATCAGACTATGTATGGTGGCTGGTGAGGTCCACAAGTGTAGGATGGGTCTGATGGAAAGCAGGCCCTAAGGTCATAGATGCATTTGACGATTGGAAATGGGGAAGGGAGAGGGTGGATAAAAGAGGTAGGGTGGTTGTTGAGCCCACATTTTCATAAGCATTTCAGCAGGTAATTCACCTCTGCATCTGCTTCATGACTGAGCAGAATCAGGCCATCTATTCAGACAGCTGACTTGTCTGTTTTCTTCTGTCTTTTTCCATCATTATATCTACTGCCTTGTCTTAAAAGCCTACAGAGGGCTGGAGAGATGGCTTAGCAGTTAAGGCGCTTGCCTGCAAAACCACAGGATCCCAGTTCGATTCTCCAGGACCCACATAAACCAGATAAACAAGAGGGTACATGCATCTGGAGTTTGCAGTGGCTTGTGGCCCTGGAGTGCTCATTCTCTCTCTCTCTCTCTCTCAAATAAATAAATAAATAAAATATATATTTTTTAAAAAGCCTACAGAAACAAATGTTTGTGGTTTATCTAAATTAATACAGAAAGTATTACTGTTTCTTTGGTGAAGAAAATCAATTTTTAGAGTTTATTTCAATCTAAGTAAAATGTGAATTTTGCTTTAAAAAAGGTAGGGTGGTGAATATGATCAAAGTACATTATATTCATGTGTAAAAATGTCACAACAAATCCCATTATTTTGAATGTTTAATATATGCAAATTAAGAAGAAATGTTGCAGGGCAAGGCGTCATGGGCCTTTAATCCCAGCCCTCAGGAGGCAGATGTAGGAGGATCACTGTGAGTTTGAGGCCCTGAGAGTACATAGTGAATTTCAGGTCAACCAGGGCTAGAGAGAGAGACCTTACCTTTTAACAACAAACAAAAAAAAGAAGAAGGAGGAGGAGGAGGAGGAGGAAGAGGAGGAGGAGGAAGAAGAAGAGGAAGAGGAGAAGAAGAAGAGGAGGAGGAGGAAGAAGAGGAAATTTCAAAACAAACCAAAAGGGTTGGAGAGATGGCTCAGCAGTTAAGGCACTTGCCTGCAAAGCCTAAGGACCTGAGTTTGATTCCCCAGTACCCACAGAAAGCCAGGTGTACAAAGTGGTGCATGCATCTTGATTTCATTTGCAGTGGCAGGAAGCCCTGGCTAGCCCATGCTCATTCTCTCTGTGTCTATCACTTTCTTCCAAATAAATAAATAAATAAATAAATAAATAAATAAATAAATAAATAACTTAAGTCAATCGACTTCTTCTTTTTGTTTTTTTTTAAAGGACTGGAAATGATCTCTGGCTCTCTTTCTCTGCTGTTTCCATTAACATTATGTTCTCTAGCTCTAGAGAAAATGCATAAGGAGCTCATGTAATTCAATAGCAAAAGAAGCCAGTGACCCAATTAAAAAATGGGCAAAAGATTGGACTAGACATCTTTCCAAAGACATATGAATGGCCAATGAGCACGTGAAAAAAATATTCAACATCACTAATAGTCACAGAAATACAAGCCAAAACCACAATAAGGTGTTATCTCCCACATGTTAGGATAGTGTTGGCCATGGCCCAGACTAGGCTGAACAGCAGCCCAGAACCGTGGCATGTCCTGCCCTACACTGTCTCATTCTCTCCTCCAATGAAGCCAGAAACATTGCTTTTACCTTGGTTAATGGATTTCAATGTAAATTTCAATAATGATCTTCCTTTTAAAATATTTATTTATTTATTTATTTATTTATTTATGAGAGGGAGAGATAGAGAAGTATGGATGTGTTGGGGGCTCTTGACTGGCAAACAAACTTCAGACACATGTGCCATGTTATGCATCTGAATTAACTTGGGTATTGGGGAATTGAACCTGTGCCTTTAGGCTTTGCAGGCAATTACCTTTAACCACTGAGCAAATTTCCCAGCTGTCCCTCTTAATTTCTCTTTTTGGCTTTTTGAGGTAGGGTCTCACTCTAGCCCAGGCTGATCTGAAATTCACTATGTATTCTCAGGGTGGCCTCAAACTCATGGTAATCCTCCTACCTCTGCCTCCCGAGTGCTAGGATTAAAGGTGTGCTCCACCACCTTTCTGAGACAGGGTCTTATAATGTCTCTCTCACTAGCCTGGAACTCATCATGAAGCGCAGGGTGCCCTTGGAAGCCATAGAAATCTTCTGTTTTAGTTTTAAGTGTTTGGGGGTACAGACTGAGCCACTACACTTGGTGTGGTGGTTTGATTCAGGTGTCCCCCATAAACTTAGGTGTTCTCAATACTAGGTTCCCCACTGATGGAGATTTGGGAATTAACACTTCTTGGAGGCAGTGTATTGTTGGGGGTGGGCTTATGAGTATTATACCCAGTGTCCTCTGACGATTTTGGCACACTCTTCTGCTAATATTATCCACCTGATGGTGGCCAGGAGGTGATGTCCACCCTCTGCTGGTGCCACTGTTTTCCCCTGCCATCATGGAGCTTCCCCTCAAATCTGTGAGCCAAAAGAAACCCTTTTTCCCACAAGCTGCTCTTGGTTGGGTGATTTCTGCCAGCAATGCAAACCTGATTGCAACAGTTGGCATAACCTTCTATTTTTGATCCATACGCCCCAGTCCCAATAGCTTGAATCCCCACAGTCTCTTTTTTAAATAAAAAGAGAAAGTGTGTGTATGGGGACACATCAGGGCTTCTTGTTGCTGCAACTGAACTCCAGACAAATGTATTACTTTGTTTGTCTGACTTTTATATGGGTTCTGGGGAATTGAGTCTGGTCCTGCAGGCTTTGTAAGCAAGTGTCTTTAGCTGCTGAGCCATCTCCTCAGCGCAACTCTCCACCTTAGGAGGAAGTTACTAGTGCTGCTGCCCCTCATCTCCCTCCATCATCTATAGTCTGAGCTGCTTCTCCACATTCCTACTGCCAAGATGGGTAACATTCAGACATCGTTCTATAATCATAGCAAACCTCCCACATTTTGTTTGCAGGCTCACTCCAAAAAGCTGAAACTCAATAAACAGAATTTATATTGTGACTGGATAAATATTTTTGCCTTCAGAGCCAACTGGCATTGATATAATTATATTTTCTTCTCTGTGCTTCCTTTGTTCAGAGGAGAATAGTCAAATGAATCCTCCCTTCTAACTCTTGAATTGTTCCAGATCTGCACTAGTTTGGCTTACTATACATTTGGATCCTGTCAGCCATCTCTCCAGCCCATTTTCCTGGATTCTCTAGTTGACTTCCTTTCCCTGCTGCTGGAAGCATAAGCATGTGCCTTCTTCAGCACATCCTAAGGATATTGTGGCTTCTTAATATCTCTCCTTTCTGCAATCCATTCTGCTTTTCCTTTTGAAGAACACATGATCCGGTTCTAAGGCTTCATATTTGGATCATTGAATTTTAATACAGCTGTTTTCCTAAAATGTCCAGCTGCCTTAACTATTTTTTGCATTCTATCACTTTTTTTTTTTTTTTGCTCCAAGTTCTTAACCACATTATTCCATCTGTGGAAAGGATTTGGGTTTGGAAATGAAGATTTTTTTTTAATAACTATTCTTGTTTTCTCTGTAGTTATTTATCAGGACTATTTGCCATTTTGAACTTTTCCATAAAGAAATAGTCATTAAAAGAGCATAAAGTTAGAGTCAGTAGATGTGACAAGGCTACTTCAGAGAAAAATGGAGTGATTAGTAGTTTCATAAAAATAACATGTTTATTATAAAATTTATAACATGAAATTGGTTGATGTGGTGGCTTGAATCAGCTGTCTCCAATAAACTCAATGCATTTTGAATGCTTGGTGTCCAGGTGATATCATTTTCTTGCTGGAGGCGGTACATTGTTGGGGGCGGGCTTTGGAGTGTGATAGCAGCGCCCCATTTCCAGAGTTAGGCTCACTCTCCTGCAGCTGCTTCCACTTGCTGCAGTAGTGGTGATGTCCAGCCCCTGCTCATGCTGTGTGTTTCCCTAACATTGTGGAACTTTCCATCACGACTGTAAGCCAAAATAAAAACTTTCCTCCCATCAGCTGCTTCTGGGTCAGTTGCTTTGTCCCAGCAGAGAGAAGGTAACTACAGCATAAAACTGGTACCAGTAGTGGGGTTATTGCTACCAGACACCTGACTGTGTGGCTTTTGGCCTTTTGGTGCTGATTCGTGAGAGAAACATGGAAATATTTGAGCCCTTAACCTAAGAGGTGCCTTGCAGGGCCATAAACACAGTTGGATGAACCATTCTGATCAGAGTTTGAAAACAAATGCATAGACTGGAGAGAAGGCTTAGTAGTTAAGGTGCTTGCCTGAGAGAAAATGCAGAAATGTTCTAAATATAGGAAGGACTGTGCAGGCTTGGCTCACAAGGGGACAAAGGAGCTTTGTCTAGTCTGGGCTAAAAGCAGTTTGTATGAGAGGTTTGCAGTGTCCTGCCTGTGCCATGAGAACTTGAGCAGAGTTGAGATTAGAAGAAATATATTGGTATGAGCAGATGGATAGAGCACAGGAAGAAACGAAAACTTGGCAGGAGACAGCAGCCTGCTTTAGCTGCAGTGGTTTGAGAGCTTGACACCACTGAGATTGGGCCAGCTGTTCTGCATAGGGACAGCAGGAAGACTGCTGACTCTTTTGAAAGTAGGGAATCTAAAACATTAAAAGGGGCTGGAGAAATTGCTTATCACTTAAGATGTTTGCCTGCAAAGCCAAAGGACCTCAGTTCAATTCCCCAGGACCCACATAAGCCAGATGCACAAGGTGACTCATGTGTCTGGAGTTTGTTTGCAGTAGCTCAAGGCCCTGGAGTGCCCGTTCTCTCTCTCTCTCTCTCTTTTCCTCCTCTTTCTCGCTCTATGAAATAAATAAAATAATTTAATTAAATGAATGAAAGTAGGGAACCCGAAAGAAGAATGCTGAAGGCATTTCCTGCTCTTCAAAGTTGGTTTTATTCCCCCTGGTACTATGGAAGTATAACATGCAGGAAAGATAGAGCTATTGTATTTGCAATGCAGATTGTTTTTTGAAAATAGCCACTAGGCAATGTGAGGCAGGGTTGTTGGAAGTTCCTGTGTGGAGACCCAGTGAAGCCATGAGGTTGAACCATGTGTTGCAGTGCATACTCCAGGATTTTAGAAATGCCAGGACTGTGAAATGGCTGCCAAGGGAAGCTGCTGGCTCAGGACGGAGTTTACCTGGTCTGTGGGCAGCCCAGCTTGCAGGGTGGAATTGGAATCTCAGAGACCTCATCACTGGTTGCAGATTTCAGACTTGGAGTTTCCCATTTGTTTTAGATCTTGCATAGGTTCAGTCTTTTCTTGCAATACCATCTTTTTCTCTGTGCCATTCTGTGCTTTAAATTTTACAAACAGTTAAGAGATCTTGTACTATAGGGATGTTTGAACAGTGGTGAGATTGATAAAACCTATGGGGACTTCTAAAGCTGGACTGAATCCTCTCTTTCTCTGTCTTTCTCTCTCACATACATACATACATACATACATACATACATACATACATACAAACATTTTTAAAGGGGCTGGACAGATGTCTCAGTGGTTAAAGGCACTTGCCTGTAAATTCTGATGGTCTGAGTTCAATTCCCCAGTACTCATGTAAAGTAGTGCATGCACCTGGAGTTCATTTGCAGGGGCAAGGAGACCTGGTGCACCCATTATAGTTCTCTTTCTCTCATAAATAAATAAAAATACTTTTTAAAAGTTAGACTGGCCCAACCCTATGGTGGCACACACCTTTACTCCCAGCACTTGGGAAGCAGAGGTAAGAGGATTACTGTGAATTCCAGTCCAGCCTGAGGCTACAGAGTAAGTTCCAGGCCAACCTGGACTAGAGTGAGAACTTACCTCAAAAAAAAAAAAAAAAACATTAAGGGGCTGGAGGGATGGCTTAGCAGTTAAGGCATTTACCTGCAAAGCCTAAGGACCCAGGTTTGATTCCCCAGGACCCACGCTAGCCAGATACACTAGGGAGCACATGCATCTGGAGTTCATTTGCAGTGGCTGGAGGCCCTGGCATGCCCATTCTTCTCTCTCTCTCTCCCTCTTTCTCTGTCAAATAAATAAAAATAAAATATTTTAAAAAATAAAAATGAAAAAGTGAGCTTTTGGGCTGGAGAGATAACTCAGAGGTTAAGACACTTTCTGGCAAAGCCTAATGTCCCAGGATCAATTCCCCAGCACCCACATAAAGCCAGATATACAAAGTGGTGCATGCATCTAAAGTTCATTTGCAGCGGCTAGAGGCCCTGGTACACCCATTTTCTGTATGTCTCTCTTCTCTCTATATATATTTGTAAATGAATACATAAAAGTATTTTTTAGAAGTTGGACTGAATACATTTTACATCATGTATGGTCATCACTTTATGTGGGCCAGGGCCAGAATGTGGTGGTTTGAATCAGATGTCTCCCATAAACTCATATGTTTTGAATGCTTGGTCCACAACTGATAGCAATTTGGGAAGCAGAGCCTTGTTGGGGCAGGTGTGCTCTTGGTAGAGCCAGCTCCCCCTTGGAAGAACTTGGCTCACTCTCTTGCTGTTGTTTTCAAGCACCTGTGACAGAGGTGATGTCCAGCCTGTTCTCGTGCCATGCTTTCTCCTGCCATCCTGAAGCTTCCCCTCAAGACTTTAAGCAAAAATGAAAACTTTCCTCCCATCTGCTGCTTTTGGATGGGTGCTTTTTCCCAGCAACGAGAAGGTAACTACAACAGTAGAATAAATTAAATAGCAAATAATAAAGTGCATGGTCTTTAAGTCACGATGCTGATGATATAGCTGCCAGACCAACGTTGAGTAGGCCTATAGAATATTTGCAATGAAGAAACATAAAATTCAAAGGAGGGATTAAAAAATGTTAACAATGATGAGATTTTCTTAAAATTTTAATAGTAAAAACAATGTCACAAAGGGAAAATAAAGAGTATTTACCAAATGTGTCTAGTTTGGTTTCTTGATCTTAAACATAATTCAAAAAGCAAAAATAGGGACTGAGGAAATGGCTTAGTGGTTAAAGCATTTGCCTGTGAAATCTAAGGACCCCAGTTCAATTTCCCAGGACCCACGTAAGCCAGATACACAAGGGGGCACATGAATCAGGAGTTCATTTGCAGTGGCTGGAGGCCCTGGTATACCCAGTCTCTCTTTCTCTGTGCCTCTTCCCCTCTCTCTGTCAAATAAATAAATAAAATAGAAAAAATATTTAAAATTTTTTTAAAAAAGCAAAAATAGGGCTGGAGGGATGGCTTAGCAGTTAAGGTGTTTGCTGGCAAAGCCAAAGGACCCAGGTTCAATTCCCCAGGACCCATGTTAGCCTGATGCACAAGGGAGTGCATGCATCTGTAGTTCATTTGCAGTGGCTGGAGGACCTGGTGCATCCATTCTCTCTCTTTTTCTCTCTCCCCCTCTCTCTGTCAAACAAATAAATAAATAAAAATAATGTTTTTTTTTTTTTAAAAGCAAAACTAGGGGCTGAAGAGATGGCTCAGTGGTTAAGGCACTTGCCTTCAATGCCTAATGGCCCAGGTTTGACTCCCCAGAGTCCAAGTAAAGCTAGATGCCCAAAGTGGTAAATTCATCTGGAGTTCATTTCCAGTGACTGGAAGCCCTGATATACCCATATATTTTCTCTCTCTCTCTGTCTTTCAATCTCCTTGCATATAAATAAATGTGATTAAATTTTAAAAAGCAAAAAGACATTGAACCATATGTCTTACATATACATACATAGTATACAGAAAAGGCAATGCTCTGAGTGAAATATTGCCCTGCTATATATAAATATATAAGGCAAGGGGGAAAGGCAATAGGCAGATCACTTTATCACTAACTAGAAATAAGAGGTATGTTAATTAGCTTTTTCTAGGTTGTGTGGTGGTAACAAATAGCACTCAAATTACATTGGCTTACATAAATGAATGTTTTTTTTTTAAGATTTTATTTTTATTTATTATTACAGAGAGAGGGAGAGAAAAAGAGGGAGAATGGGCATGCCAGGGCCTCTAGCCCTGCAAATGAACTCCAGATACATGTGCCACCATGTGTATCTGGCTTATGTGGGACCTAGAGAATCGAACCTGGGTCCTTAGGCTTTGCAGGCATGCGCCTTAACTGCTAAACCATCTCTCCAGCCACAGAATGTTTATTTTTTGCTCATATTAGATTTTCACTGCAATGCTGTTAAAGAGACTCCTTGCTATGGTCTACCAGTTGTTTCCATTATAATATCCCAGTTAAAGTAGTAGACCTCACCCTGAACATGTTGCTCTTGGGAAAGAGAGCAACAGGTAAGGCATGCCCAGGACCTGTGAGGTGGTCCGAGGTGATGTATGCCCTTCCGTGTCATGAGGTCAGAGGTGAGCATGCGTAAAGGTTTTATGAGGAGGGTGAACAAATGATAATGAAAAACACTACAACCTACCAGGAAAGGTATACAGATTTAAGGTGGTATGTGAACAAATATCCATATTATTCTAATTTCCTTTTCCTTAATATTATTGCATTTGTGGCCATTTGTATATTTTCTGTTTAGAAGACTTTTATGAGCATATTCTAAAAGGTTTTCTTTCTTATTTATTGTAAAGATTCCTTGAACAGTGCAGAAATTATCTTCTTTCTGTTGGGCATTGCTAAAAATGGGCTGGGACTGTGAGGAAGCTGGCCTGAACTGTTGGACATGGCCAGGGACCTTGGGCTGTGGGGATTGCAGCTGGCCTTATCATCGGGAACCCACCCTGGTGATGGTAACTGGCCTTCCTTACCCTCGGGCAAGGTTGTAGTGTGCCCTGTCATTGCCTGGAGTGGGCAGAACTGGCGAGGCCCTCCCCACTTGCCCCAAAACATGACTATCTCATAAGTCAGGCTTTGCCCCTCCACCACAATTCCTGACCTTGTGGCTAACTGTGCAAGAGACCCTTATATGCCTGAAGTCACGTAAACTTTTCCACCACTTCTGTTATCTCACAGCTCCTTCCTCACCACTTTGAAGTCACATAGCTCTTCCACTTAGATAGCAACCCATAAACTATGTATCTGATCGTTATATAGTCTGTATGTGCCATCTCAACCTTCCTCACGTGTTTATAAACCCACTCCCCTTTTGAATAAATGAGTGCTGTCCATCAGACAGTCTCCCGGGTGTTTATTGCCTGTCATCTCTCACTCACCCGCTGCTCCAGGATGGACCCTGCTTCCTCCACCAACTCCTGTGTCCGGGTTGTTGGTGGCCAATGACCCTGGGAAATGGCGAGGACCCACATCCTTCCAGTCACATAATTGGCAAATATATTGTAGAATATTGCTTAGATTTTGGTCTTATTTCATTTAAACAGTATGTATTTTATTCAGTCAAAATGGCCAGTCTTGTTATTAATGACTTTGGGGTTTGTCTTTGTGGTGGTTTGATTCAGGTGTCCCCCATAAACTTAGGTGTTCTGAATGCTAGGTTCCCAGCTGACGGAGATTTGGGAATTAACACCTCCTGGAGGCAGTGTGTTGTTGGGGGCGGGTTATGGGTGTTATAGCCAGTGTCCCCATGCCAGTGTTTAGCACACTTTCCTGTTCTTGTTGTCCACCTTATGTTGACCAGGAGGTGATGTCCACCCTCTGCTCATGCCATCATTTTCCCCTGCCATCATGAAGATTCCCCTTGAGTCTGTAAGCCAAAATAATTCCTTCCTACAAGCTGCTCTTGGTTGGGTGATTTCTGCCAGCAATACAAACCTGACTGCAACAGTCTTGTTTAGAAAAGCCTTTAACCACATCCAAAGATATGTCCCTTTATTTGTTTATATTTGCCAGCATGCTTTATTATTTTATTTGTTTATTTAAACAATGATCATAGAAATTTATCTGTTTTTTCTCTTTATAATATATTGACTTATACCTTTATTTTTATTAATTCATCAATATACTCTATTTCAATATATTCTGCAACTTTTTTAAAATTTATTTACTCTTAGGCTGAAGTATTAAGAAATCATTTGATGGGCTGGAGAGATGGCTTAATGGTTAAGGTGCTTGCCTTCCAGGCCAAAGGACCCAGGTTCTATTTTCCAGGACCTACATAAGCTAGATGCACAATGTGGCACACACATCTGGGGTTCATTTGCAGTGGCTGAAGTCCCTGGCATGGTCTCCCCCCCACACCTCTTTATCTCTCAAATAAATAAATAAAAATAAAATATTTTTTAAAAAGAAAACATTTGAAGCCAGTCATAATGGTGCACGCCTTTAATCCCAGCACTTGGGAGGCAGAGGTAGGAGAACTGGCATCAGTTCAAGGGCACCCTGAGACTACATAGTGAATTCCAGGTTAGCATGGGCTAGAACGAGACCCTACCTCAAAAAACCTCCCCCCACACACACACCAAAAAAAAAAATACTAGCCTTCACAGATGTAGAAATAGGCAATATCAAAAGTAAATAAACAAAATGTGATAGAGCTGGTTGTGGTGGTGCACATATTTAATCTTAGTACTTAGGAGGCTGAGGTAAGAGAATTGCTGAGTTCAAAGTCAGCCTGAGACTACATAGTGAATTTTGGGTCAGCCTGGGCTAAAGCAAGACCCTCCCTCAAAAAAATAAAAAATTTAGTTGGGTGTGGTGGTGCACGCCTTTAACCCAGCACTTGGGAGGCAGAGGTAGGAGGATCACCATGAGTTGGAGGCCACCCTGAGACTACATAGTGAATTCCAGGTCAGCCTGGGCTAGAATGAGTCCCTAACTCAAGAAAGAAAGAAAGAAAGAAAGAAAGAAAGAAAGAAAGAAAGAAAGAAAGAAAGAAAGAAAGAAAGAAAGAAAGAAAGAAAGAAAGAAGGAAAGAGAAGAGGAAGGAAGGAAGGAAGAAAGAGAGAAAGAGAGAAAGAGAAGAAAGAAGAGAGAAAGGAGGGAGGGAAGGAGGGAAGAAGGGAGGGAGGGAGGGAGGGAGGGAGGGAAGGAAGGAAGGAAGGAAGGAAGGAAGGGAAAGAAAGAAGAGAGAGAGAGAGAAGAAAAAATTTGATAGAAATAAATAGTGACAGTTATTGAGAGAAACACGAATCATGGAGGGGTGAAGGTGTATATGTGTCTATGTGGAGCGGTTTGTGACTGACATATGTGGCCAGAAAAGACTTCACTAAAAAGGTCATATATTCATTGTTTTTCTTGTTCCTGTGACCAAATACCCCAAAAAAGGAAACATACAGGTGGAACAGTTTATCTCAGCTCATGGTCAGGTGTGTGGCAGCTGGTCACATTGTCCAAAGCTGGAAACAAAGAGCACTGAATGCTAGTACTAAGAATATTTTTTGTTTTTATTCACTGTAGGACCCCAGCCCATGAGATAGTGCCATCCACATTAAGGATGGGTCTTCCTATCATAATTAAACCTTTCTGGAAACACCCGTACAGATAGATATACCTAGAGGTGTGATTCTAACCCACTTGACAGTAATGATTGACCATGGCAACACCCCCTTATGAACTTGACAGCTAAATACATTATTTCAAATCATAATATTCCACCTTGACCCCTAAAGTTTCATTTGCATCTTACAATGAAAAGAGCATTTAGTCTATCACTAAATCTCCACAGCCTATAACAGTCCCAATACTTTTCAAAAACCTGAAGTCCAAAGTCTCTTTTGGAACTCTAGGCAATCTATTAACTGTGAGCTCCTACTAAAAAAAAATAATAATAATAAAGCTGGGGCTGGAGAGATGGCTTAGCGGTTAAGGCGTTTGCCTACAAAGCCAAAGGATCCCAGTTCAATTCTCCAGGACCCATGTAAGCCAGATGCACAAGGGGGCACATGCATCTGGAGTTCATTTGCAATGGCCGGAGGCCCTGGTGTGCCCATTCTCTCTCTCTCTCTCTGCCTCTTTCTCTCTCTCAAATAAATAAAAAAATATTTTTTTAAAAAAAAGTTGGACTTGAGGAATGGCTTAGTGATTAAGGTGCTTGCCTGCAAAGCCAAAGGATCATGGGTCCACTCCCCAGAACCCACATAAGCCAGATACACAAGGGGACATATGCATCTGGAGTTCGTTTGCAGAGGTGGAAGGCCCTGGTGCACCCATTCTCTCTTTCTCCTTCACCCTCTCCCAGTCTTTCTCTCTCAAATGAATAAAGTTATATATATATATGTTGCCTGGCATGGTGGTGCACACCTTTAATCCCAGCACTTGGGAGGCAGAGGTAGGAGGATCGCCATGAGTTCAAGGCCACCCTGAGACTACAGAGTGAATTCCAGGTCAGCCTGAGCTAGAGTGAGACCCTACCTCGAAAACAACAACAACAACAAAAAAAGTTACATCCTTCCAATAGACAATGGCACAGAAGAAACAGTCCCATTCTAGAAGGGAGGAAAGCAGGCATAGCAAGGAAAGATTGTATCAAAGCAAAACTGAGACTCAGGCTGGAGAGATGGCTATCAGTTAAGGCACTTGCCTGTGAAGCCTAAGGGCCCAGGTTCAATACCCACATAAGCTAGATGCACAAGGTGGCACATGAGTCTGGAGTTCCTTTGCAATGGCTAGAGGCCCGGGTGCACCCATTCTTTCTTTTTCTCTCTATCTGCCTCTTACTCTCTCAAATAAATAAATAAATAAATAAATAAATAAATAATAGAATATTTAAGTAACAAAATAAAACAAAAAAAAATTTAATTGAAACAACAAACCCTACTGCTCCATATCCATCAACTGGAGCTTTATGAGAGAATCCTGTGATCAAACACCTAACTTACAAGAGGAAAGCTTAATTTTGGTTCACGCTTTACAAAGAAGGGAAGGGCCAGGCGTGGTGGTGCACGACTTTAATCCCAACACTAAGGAGGCAGAGGTAGGAGGATCACCATGAGACTACATAGTGAATTCCAGGTCAGCCCGGGCTAGAGTGAGACCCTACCACGAAAAACCAAAGAAAAAAAAAGGGAAGGCATGGAGGAAAGAGTGTGAGGTAGCTAGTTATTTTGGGAAAGCAGCCCATGGGGTGGTGTCACCCATAGTCAGGGTGAGTCGTCCCTCAGTTAAACCTTTCTGGAAACATCCTCATAAATACAACCAAAGGGGGCTGGAGGGATGGCTTAGCAGTTAAGGCTTTTGCCTGCAAAGCCAAAGGACCCAGGTTCAATTCCCCAGGACCCACGTTAGCCAGATGCACAAATGGAGGCACATGTCTGGAGTTCGTTTGCAGTGGCTGGAGGCCCTAGCGTGCCCATTCTTTCTCTCTCTCTCTCTCTCTTCCCTCTCTCTGTCAAATAAACAAGTAAATAAAATAAATAAATCCATCCAAAGGTGTTTCTCCTAGAAGATTCTATTCTAGTCATATTGACCATGAAGAGTAATCATCAGAGGTGGTATTTGAATCAAGACTTTTGAGGGTGAGGGGAGAATCAGATGGGCATCTAGGCAGAACAAGACTTCCCTCAGTAGAGAGGCAACCTGGAGCCTGGGCATGGTGGCGCGTGCCTTGAATCCCAGCACTCAGGAGGCAGAGGTAGGAGGACTGCAGTGAGTTCGAGGCTAGCCTGAGACGACATGGTGAGAGGAAATCTTGATTAAAGACTTGTGAAGAAGCCATGCTACCTGGGGCCAGAGAACAGAGGGGGAAAGAGAAAGCAGTTCTTCAATGACTTACGATGTAGTTTAAGATCTAAACCTCAGACGGGGAATAAAGTTGTCTGTTAGTTTCTTCATTCATTGGTTTTTTTTTTTTTTTTAAGTTTCCATAATTCATTTAGCACAAAAAGTGACCCAAGGCCATGGACAGTCTTTAGTCACGGTGAAAATAGTTGTGCATTTTACCACAGAAATATTCACGTGGTCATGAGGTGCTTGCCCAGATTCTGAGGGTTTATATGATGTAGTGTGTTTGTCCCAGTACCTTTATAAAATTCTCCCCAAATCTGACTTTTAACATGCAGCTGGAACCAAGGAGTTTATAATGGGTGTGGACAGATTGCAGAAGGAGGTAGAAAGGCAACAGGGGCTCATGCACTTAGTGCTGGGTAGATCTTTAGATGGGCTTTGGTTTTTTACTAGAAGTCAGAGGGGAAGCCAGTAGAGGGCTCTGACAGGAGGGTGACTTCGCTGACTTCTTTGCTGAGGATGGACTGAAGTGGTTCAAGGGTAGAGTCTGAGGCCCCTGAGGATAGATACTACTGCAATACACTATGTAACACATAGTGTAACACTCACAGTGATGGTAACGTTGTGGGTGGTAGCAGTGGGGGTGATTAGAAGTGCACGGAATATAGTTTGAAAGAAGAGAAGATCCAAAAAGATTTTCTGGTGGTGAGAATGGACAGAAAGAGAAGTTAAGGATAAAAACAAAACATTTGGGGCTGGAGAGATGGCTTAGCAGTTAAGGTGTTTGCCTGCAAAGCCAAAGGCCCCTGGTTTGATTCTCCATGACCCATGTAAGCCAGATGCACAAGGGGGCGCATGCATCTGGAGTTCATTTGCAGTGGCTGGAGGCCCTGGTGCACCCATTCTCTCTCTCTCTCAAATAAATAAATTAATAAAATAAAATAAAATAAAATAAAATAAAATAAAATAAAATAAAATAAACACTTGAAGCCAAAGGACACAGGTTCAATTCCCTAGGGCCTATGTAAGCCAGACACACAAGGCAGCACATGTATCTGAAGTATATTTGCAGTGGCTGGAGGCTCTGGAGTGCCCATTCTCTCTCTGTCTCCCTCCTTCACTCTCTCTCTCTGCAATCAATAAACAATTTTTTTTAATGAAAGAAAATAAAACCTGGGCCGGAGAGATGGGTTAGTGGTTAAGGCACTTGGCTGCAAAGCCTAAGGACCCATGTTCTACTCTCCAGGTCCCATGTAAAGCAGATGCACAAACGTGAGGCAAGCCCAAGGTCGCACATGCCCAGTAGGTGGCACAAGTGTCTGGAGTTCGATTGCAGTGGCTGAGGCCCTGGTGTGCCAATTATCTCTCTCCACCCTTCTCAAATAAATAAAGAAGCAAGTAAAACCTTTGGCTGGAGCCCTTGGAAGACTGGAATTGTCGTGAATTGAGAGGTGTGGTAGCATCTGGTGTCGGTAGTTAGGTTTTGGGTACATAAATTTGATATGAAGTAAATACCCAAGTAGAGATGCCACAGAGGCAGTTGCCAGGTATGAGACTAAAATTCAAGGGGGAAGTTTAGCTGGAGACATTGAATATGGCTGTCAATAGCATAAACATTAGGTACCTGAGGACTGAGTGCAAATGGAATGAGTTACAAATGTAATAGATGTGCTATGGGAAATAATGTAAATATGACATGACACAATTATTTAATATATGGCAGCTGCATAATAGGTATATGTATGAGGTAGAAATATATGTATTACCTAAATTTCATATAACTGTATTTGTTTGTTTGCTTATTTGTTTGTTTGCTTTTTATTTTACCCTCAATTCTCTCCTCACTCAGCTTAAATCCCATGGACAATTATAATTGCTCCTTTGGGCACATGTGGGGCTTCTCTGCTATTCGTGCTTCACTTGACTTAACCACAACTCTAGTTTAACTCTAGTTAAACCCAGCACCTCTTCCTGCTGCCACTTGGGCCTGGAAAATTCATCTCACTGAATCTCAGTTGGAATTTGTAGCTATTAAACTGTAGAGCTGGCAGCCATCATACTGCATTTTCATAGGCCATTGGTTTTCCCATGCTCTGGGTCTATTTTATTATTTCTTCCCTCCATTCAAACCTCCAACACATTTTGGGGGAGGGGGTGGTTTTCGAGGTAGGGTCTCACTCTAGCTCAGGCTGACCTGGAATTCACTATGTAGTCTCAAGGTGGCCTCGAACTCTCAGCAATCCTCCTACCTCAGCCTCCCGAGGGCTGGGATTAAAGGCGTGCACCACCACGACCGTCTTTCCAACACATTTTTTGTCCTATTTTAATAAGATAGAAACAAGCCAGAAGAGACTTTCCCATGAGCCCCCAGCACCGCCTCTGGCCCTCTCCCCACATGTCCCTGCTACCTGCTTTGGCTTCTGAAGGATGAACTGTCTTTGCTCCTCCCAGCAGCCAGTCTTTCCTCCTATGCATTAGACTATCACCCACTAAAAGGTAACGCTCTACAATACCTACTTCTGTTTCCCCTTCTCTACAAATTATCTCTCTGTCTGCTGCTTCATACCCTGCAGCTCATAAACATGAGATTGTTTCTCTCAACCAAAGCTGGTTTCCAGGTTATAACACTCCTCCCAGTGCACTTTCTTCCTCCTTCACTATGTACCCAGCACAGACTTCTTCACTACTTGCCCTCCTCTTCCTTCTTTCTTTCTTTTTTTTTTTGTTTTTTTGAGGTAAGGTCTCACTCTATCCCAGGCTGACCTGGAATTCACTATGTAGACTCAGGGTGGACTTGAACTCACAATGATCCTCCTACCTCTGCCTCCTGAGTGCTGGGATTAAAAGCTTGCACCACCACGTCCGTGCCTTATTTCTTAATGTGTGAGCATCCAAGGACTGAGTCCTTGACTTTCTCCCTTCTCTCCCTGCAGTCATTCCTTAACAATCTCCTTTGCTTCAGGGTTTTAACCATCTCATAGCAGACCAAGGCAAACTTCCCTGGTTAGTAACTCTTCCTCACCAGTCTAACAGCTTTAAGCGTTCCTTCAGGACTGTCTTGGGACAGAAAAGATGAAAAGTAGAGCTCAGCTCCTGGAATGTATGAAACTAATGACAGTTTTGTATGTTGTTGTTTAATGGAGGTATAGCAGAAAGCTTCATGTTCGCTGAGATGAACTTCCAGACCAGGCACAGTTATGGAGGAAGGGATTTATTGAAGCTTACAGATCCAGGGGAAGTTCCATAATGGCAGAAGAAGTTGGCCTGCCTTCACAGGACCAAACACAGACAACAAAGCCACAAGCCAAAAGCCACACTGCATAGCACACTTCAGGAACTCCAGCTAGTCACACTTTGCATATCTTTAGATTGAAATCTCAAGTCCACTACCACACCTTAAGATCCACCCAGTGACACAGCCTTCCAGCCAGGTGGCTGCAGATGCAAACTATAAATTAAGAAAACACTGAATATATTGGGTGCCATCTATTCAAACTACCACATTCTGCCCCTGGCCCCCATTAGATTTATAACTATCAAACATTGTAAATTGTATTCAGTCCAATTTCAAATGTCCCCACAGTCTTGACCAACTTAAGATAGTGAGTCCTGTAAAAGAAAACATAGAAAACATATAAAAGCACAGAGTAAATATTTTTAACTGGTATAAGGCATAGCAAGGAGAGACTAAAATAATGCAAATTCAACCACCATCAGCAGTCATCAAACTTCTGTAGTTCAAGTTCAATATAACCAGAGACTGACAGTCTCCAAATTTTCCAATTCTGCCCCTCCAGCTGGGCAGAGTAGCCAGGGAAAACTTTCATCCCAGGCCAGCAGTGTACTCCATTGTAGCCCTTGCACAGTCCTGGTATATCCAAAATATCTTCAGGTCTCCATGTCAACCACAGTCCATCTTTCAAAGGCTCTCGGCCTATCAGGGCATCACGTCCTGTCTCATGCCACATCTTAGCAGTGGCTCCTGGAACCGAGTAACTTATGACCACTCCACGCATTTTTCATGTTTCTAAAACAAATACAAAATGTGCAGGACACAGCCATATTCTTAATTCAGGGACAAAATAAATTATAACCTTGAAAAAAAAGCAAGTTGTTTCTCTATTCAACTCCTTCACAAAAGAGTTTGCATTTCTAACAGTCTTTCCTCAGGCATTGTTTTAATATAAAGCAGTTGGGCCATCTTTCTTAAGATTGCTAACGTATTTGACAATAGCAGCTTCAGTAATCTAAAATCAGTGTCAGTGCCTGTAATTTAACTTGCTTGAGGTTTTCCAACTTAAATCTTAAATCTCTCAATCCAATATCTTTAGCCAAGCACAAGTCCATTACAAATTTAACCTTGATCAAACTCTCTGGGCCTGGGCAGCAGAATGCAGCCATCCCTTATGCTAGCAGCCCAGTTCCAACAATGTCCTCTGCAGTCTTTCCTTCCCTTTAGAAAGCTCATAAACCAAGTCTCAAAGTTCAATACTGTCTGCACTTAGCATTTTCAAACTCTCATCAGAATAGTCCATAAAACTTGGCTTACCATTCCAGAAGGCATCTTCAGCTGCAAGTCCCAAGTCCATGACTATTCCTCCAAAACAAAGGTTCCAAAAGATCAAAATCCACATGGTCAGGTTCATCTCACCCCACTTATGGTACCAACTTCTGTAGCAGACAGCTTCAGGTTCACTGAGATGAACTTCCAGACCAGGCACAGTTACGGAGGGAGGGATTTATTGAAGCTTACAGATCCAGGGGAAGTTCCATAATGGCAGAAAAACTTGGCCTGCCTTCACAGGACCAAGCACAGAGAGCAAAGCCACAAGACAAAAGCCACACAGAACAGCACAACTCAGGAACTCCAGCTAGTCACACTTTGCATACTTTAGATTGAAATCTCAAACCCACCACCACATCTTAAGATCCACCCAGTGACATTGCCTCCAGCCAGGTGGCTGCAGATGCAAATTATATACTAAGAAAACACTGAATATATTGGAGGCCATCTATTCAAACTACCACAGGAGGGAAGCTGGAGTCAGGATTCAAAATATGAAACTCGAATCCAGAGACAGCCATTGTCATCAGCTGACCCCATGACCTTGTGAAGTGGTTTGATTTAGGTGGCCCACAGAAACTTATGTGTTCTGAATGCTAGGTCCCCAGCTGGTGGCAATTTGGAAATTGGAGCCTCCTTGAGGCAGTGTGTGTTGGGTGTGGGCTTATGGGTATATATTCAGCTTCCTCTTGCCAGTGTTTGGCACACTCTCCTGTTGTTGTCCACTTGATGTTGGTCAGTAGGTGATGTCCACCCTCTGCTCATGCTATTGTTTTCCCCGGACATCATGGAGCTTCGGCCTTTTGGAACTGCTTTGCAGGAGGAATGTGGAAGAATTTGAGATCTTAGCCTAAGAGATGCCTTGCAGTGCTGTCGGTACAGCTTGATGGACTATTCTGGTCAGAGTTGAAAGACCTGAATGCAGTAAGAACTATGGACTGTGAGGTTTGGTTATAAGGGTGAGAAATAGCTTTGCCTGGACTGAGCTGGAAGCAATTTGTGCGAGAGGCTTGCTGCTATGCCCATGTCCTGAGAACTTGTGCAGGGTTGTATTGCATAGAAATGGACTGGTGTGAGTGGAGGGACATGGCACAGAAAAAAATGAAATGTTTGGGCCAAAACTTCTGCCCAATCAGCTGCAATTCCTTGGGAGATTACAACCTTTGAGATTGGGCCAGCTGACCTGCACTGGGGCAAGATAAATGCAGACTCTTTTGAAAAGGCTAAATGCTGAAGGAGTGTCCTGATCTTCAAAGTCTGCTTTACTCACCCCCCCCATCCCTGGATTAACAAATTGGCAGCCCACCTGACATTATGGACTGTGAGAAATGCAGGAGGGCTGGAGAGATGGCTTAGCGGTTAAGGCGCCTGCCTGCTAAGCCTAAGAACGCTGGTTCCAATCTCCAGTGGTTCCAATCTCCAGGTCCCACGTTTAGCCAGATACAAAGTGATGCAAGGGTGTTTGCCTCACTTGCCCCTGTTGTCACACATCTGGATTTTGTTCAGAGCAGCTGAGAGACTGCTAGTGCTCCCATCTCATCTGTTTTCCTGCCATCATGGAGCTTCCCTCTCTGTGCCTGTAAAAAAAAATAAAATTCTTTTTTCCAAAAAAAAAAAAATGCTCTTAGAGGGGTGGAGAGATGGCTCAGCAATGCGTTTTGCCTGCAAAGTCAGTCAGGATCCCAGTTCTACTCTCCAGGACCCAATGCAAGCCAGACCCAAATTGCACATGCATCTGGGTTTTGTTTGCAGTGGCTGGAGGCCCTTTTTTGAGGTTCTGTCTCTCTCTCTCTCTCTCTCTCTCTCTCTCTCTCACTCTCAAATAAAATAAATAAATAAATATATTTTTTAAAAAAAAGAGAAATTCAGGAGAGAAGGTCATTGAATTTGCAACACAGTTTTGTATTTTGGAGATGGACATGGGCAGTGTGAAGAGGGTTTATTGTATTACCTGCATGGAGATGCAATGGAGCCATAAGAGTGAACCATGGGTTGCAGCAGAGACTCAATGGAGGTGTCAGGACTATGAGATGGATTGTCAGACTTGAGCTACAAAGTTTGACATTTGCCCTATTGGTTTCATTCTTTCTTTGGTATGCCCAATGCCATCTTTTGCAGAATGTTTATTCTGTGCCTTTAAAAAATTTTTTTTGGCATTATGGCTCACTTAAAAGACCTTGGACTATGGAGATTGATAAAAACTGTGGGGATTTTCAAAATTGAACTGAATGCATTATATTTTATATCATGGATGGTTATCAATTTATGGGGGACAGGAACAGAACGTGGTAGCTTGATTCAGGTGTCCCCATAAACCTGGGTTCTGAATGCTAGATCCCCAACTGACAGCAGTTTGGGAAGTGGAGCCTCCAGGAGGTGATGTATTGTTAGGGGTGGGCTTATAGGTATTATAGCCAGCCTCCCTTTGCCAGTGTTTGCACACTCTCCTGTTGCTGTTGACTGTCTGATGTTGGCCAAGAGGTGATGTCCACCCTCTGCTCATGCCATCTCCCCTGTCATCATGGAGTTTCCCCTCAAGTCTGCAAGCCAAAATAAATCCTTTCCAACAAGCTGATCTTGGTCAGGTGTTTTCTGCCAGCAATGGAAAGTTAACAACCTTGCATAATTAAATTGTCTGTGCTTGGCTTTCTACCTCTGTGAAAAGAAGTATTTGTTGGTTGTTCACTATTAACATGCCCCAGACCCCAAGCTCAGCATTCTATATGAATTATCTTCCTTAACCTGTGTGAAGTAGTTTGTATTACTGTCCTGGTTTTATAGATAAAGAACCAAGTATTAGAAAGCTTAAGTACTTGCAGGGTGTGTTGGCACACGTTTATGATCCCAGTACTCAGGAAGAAGAGTTAGGAGGATCACTGTGAGTTTGAAGCCAGCCTGGCACCACAGAGTGAGTTCCACATCAGCCTGGGCTAGAGTGAGACCTCCCACTAAAAAAAAAAAAATAGTAAGAAACGGCTGGAGAGATTGCTTAGTGGTTAAGGCATATGCCTGCAAAGCCAAAAAGACCTTGGTTCAATTCCCTAGGACCGACATAAGCCAGATGCACAAGGTGACACATGCATCTAGAGTTCGTTTGCAGTGGCTGGAGGCCCTGCCATGACCATTCTCTCTCTCTCTCACTCTTTCTCCACCCCCCCATCTTTCTCTCAAATAAACAAATAAAAATAAAAAATATTTTAAAAAATAGTAAGAAAATTTAAGTATTTGTTTAAAATTGAGTCTCTATCAAGTAACAGAACCAGGATTCAACCTAAGCAGATTTAGTATTTAAATATAAGATGTGGGAACTGTCTTATTACTACCCAACTCTTTTGATCTGCTATAATATACTTTCAGGAAAAGGTAATATTGGGGCTAGAGAGGTTGCTTATTGGTTAAGTTCTTGCCTATGATGCCTAAAGACCCAGGTTCGATGCTCCAAGACCCATGTAAGCCAGATGCACAAGGTGGGGCATGCATCTAGAGTTTTTTTGCAGTGACTACAGGCCCTGGTATGCCCATTCTCTCTCTCTCTCTCTCTCTCTCTCCTCTCTCTCTGCCTCTTTCTTGCTCTCTCTCTTTTTAAATAAATAAATAAATAAATAAGTAAAATATTTTAAAAAGAATGAAAAGGCACCGTTCTGCCTGCATGGCCTCCTTGAACACTAAAATATTTTAATTCTATTTTCAACTAACAAACTAGAGCATCCAGATATAACAATGAACCAAGGTGGTGAAAGCACACATGAACAATAACTACACAGGTAGTCATGTGTAAGGACCCAGCACTACAAAGAGCACAGATTAATGAATGTTGAGCTAGTAAGAAATGCTTACATTCCAGTATACTTTCATTCAAACATTTAGATAACATTGATTGGGTTGGATAGATACTGAAATGGAAGAGTTGTTTATATTTTCTCATTCACTGCTACATACTCATCTTAGAAGTGAAGAAATGGGGCCTGGAGAGATGGCTTAGTGGTTTAGCACTTGCCTGTGAAGCCTAAGGACCCCACTTTGAGACTCAATTGACTCAGCAAGGCCTAAGCTGAAACTGCCTTCACCCAGCTACTGCTGATGTGGTGAAATAATATTGGCCCTTACACCTTTCTCTCATCCTTTTTCCCATCCTCTTTCTCAATATATCCTCTCATTACAATAAAAAACGAGTTCCTGCTTCAACACGACTCCCGGCTCAGTGTGTTTTTTCTCTCCGGTGTATTGGGGAAAGGTTTGAACCACTGACACCCGTCTTCCTGCTCAGCCTCAAGAGGAGCCACTAGCCCGGCTCTCTCTTCAGCTCTACCTGCCGGGGGAAAGGAAACGGGAGTCTGGTGCCCCGTGTGAGGACGGAAAAACACGGAAGTACGCTGACGGGCTAATCCGGACTGTGGACGGGTGTACCCTCATAAATTATGAGGTAGTCTTCATATCTAATATTCTAACCTTTGCTTCTATAACCAGTGCTTGCTTCAACATCTTTTCGTTCCTTTCTCTTTCCTTTCATTTCCTGGTTGCCGGCAAACCGCATCTGCGGCGCCTGTATTTCTAAATGGGTCATATGTTCCTGGTGGACTCACCACGTGGGCACACCTAGAGGAGACTCTTAAAGCATTTTGCACCCTCATTTGAATGGAGGCTCCATCTCAAAAGACAGAACAAACCTGTTGGGGAGATCTACTCCCATCTGTACTGTGTTTGGTATCATAGAGCCGTCGTCCCCTAAGGACACAGGCTCACCTGGCCATCACAGATCTAAATCTAAACTTAATTCTAAAATATGCTTAGCTATTTTTTGGGCCTTTATGCTTATGTTGTACTCATATATGTATTACTGTTGCCCTAATTTTACAAATATTCCTCCTACAATGTGGCTTAAAAGTAAAACAAAAAAAACTCTGTGGCTTTTGGGACAAAACTTTTGTTTTAGCCCCATGGATTAATTCAATCCTCCTTGCCTTAATTGCCAGCCTTAAAGGCTTCTCCATGGAGAAGTTCATTTCTGCCCTTAACAAAAGCTGTAAGGAAAAACTAAAATTGGCTTTTAAAATCTTGTTCCTCCCAAGGCCACCATCCAAGCCACCACCGGCCCAGCCCGCTGCCTTTTCAGCCCATAACCACACCTTTGGCAATGGGGCCCACAACCACCCCTCCCCCTCTTTAGCCTTAAGAGAAAAAAAAACAAAGGACTTTATTAAAACTGGGTTACTGGCAAAAGGGGCATTTTGCTATCCAGGCCCAGAAAGTTTGATCAAGGTTAAATTTATAGTGGACTGATGTGCTTAACTAAAAATATCGAATTAAGATTTTAAGATTTTAAGTTAAAAAAAACCTCAAACAAGTTTAAGACTGATTTCAGGTTACTGAGCTACTATTGTCAACCACATTAACAATCTTAAGGAAGGTGGAAGAAAGGTGGCCTGACTGCTTTACATTAAAACAATGGAGAGGATGCCTGTTAAAAATATCTTGGGGAGCCGGGTGTGGTGGCGCACGCCTTTAATCCCAGCACTCGGGAGGCAGAGGTAGGAAGATCACCAAGAGTTCAAGGCTACCCTGAGACTACATAGTTCCAGGTCAGCCTGGGCTAGAGTGAAACCTGTAGCAGACAGCTTCAGGTTCGCTGAGATGAACTTCCAGACCAGGCACAGTTATGGAGGAAGGGATATTATTTATTGAAGCTTACAGATCCAGGGGAAGTTCAATAATGGCAGGAGAAGCAACTGGCCTTCACAGGACCAGGCAAGAGAGCAAAAGCCAACCAGCCACCACAGCACACAGAGCAAGACACTACAGCCAAAAGGTCACACAGCACACTTCAGGAACTCCTGCTAGGCACATTTGCATATCTTTACAATGGACTCTCAAACCATCACCACACCTTAAGACCAGGCCCCCAGTGACCTTGCCTCTAGCAAGGTGATTGCAGATGCAAACTATAAAATAATAAAACACTGAATATATTGGGGGACATATATTCAAACTACCACATTCCGCCCCTGGCCCCCAATAGATTTATAACTATCACACATTGTAAATTGTACTCAGTCCAATTTCAAAGGTTCTCACAGTCTTGATCAACTTAAGATAGTGACTCCTGTAAAATCAAACAAGTTAAACACTTTCAACATGTAAAGGCACAGAGTAAACATTTTTAACTGGTATAAGGCACAGCAAGGAGAAACTAAAACAATGCAAACTCAACCACCATCAGCAGTCATCAAACTTCTGCAGTTCAAGTTCAATATAACCAGAGACTGACAGTCTCCAGGTTTTCCAATTCCACCCCTCCAGCTGGGCAGAGTCACCAGGGAAAACTTTAATCCCATGCCAACACTGCACTCCATGGTAGCCCTTTTGCACAGTCCTGGTATATCCAAAACATCTTTAGGTCTCCATGCAAACCACAGTCCATCTTCCAAAGGGTTCTTCCAGCCTATTCCTGAGGGTCTTCATGCCCTGCCTCATGCCGCATCTCAGCAGCGGCTCCTGGAACCGTGTGCAACTCATGACCACTCCATGCATTTTTCATATTTCCAAAACTAATACCAGGTGTGCAGGACACAGCCATATTCTAAATCCAGGAACAAAATAAATCATAGCATTGAAAAGCAGGTTCCTTCTCCAGTAAACACTCTTTCCAAAAGTTTGCATTTCTAAAAGTCTTTCCTCAGGCATCCTCTCCATTGTTTTAATGTAAAAGCAGTCAGGCCACCTTCCTTCCACCTTCCTTAAGATTGCTAATGTGTTTGACAATAGCAGCTAAACCAGTCTCAATGCCTCTACTTTTAACTTGCTTGAGTTTTTCCAACTTAAAATCTTAAAATCTCAGTCCGATATCTTTAGCCAAACACATCAGTCCATTACAAATTTAACCTTGATCAAACTTTCTGTCCCTGGATAGCGGAACGTAGCCATCCCTTATGCCAGTAGCCCAGTTCCAACAAAGTCCTCTGCAGTCTTTCCTTGCCCTTAGAAAGCTCATAAGCCAAGCCTCGAAGTTCAATACAGTCTGCACTTAGCATTCTCAAACTCTCATCAGAATAGTCCATAAAACTTGGCTTACCACTCCAGAAGGCATCTTCAGTTGCAAGCACCAAGTCCATGCCCATTCCTCCAAAACAAAGGTTCCAAAAGACAAGCATCCACACGATCAGGTTCATCTCACCCCACACTCCTCAGTACTACTTTTGTAGCATACAGCTTCAGATTTGCTGAGATGAACTTCCAGATCAGGCGCAGTTATGGAGGAAGGGATATTATTTAATGAAGCTTACAGATCCAGGGGAAGTTCCATAATGGCAGGAGAAGCAACTGGCCTTCACAGGACCAGGCAAGAGAGCAAAAGCCAACCAGCCACCACAGCACACAGAGCAAAACACTACAGCCAAAATGTCACACAGCACACTTCAGGAACTCCTGCTAGGCACATTTGCATATCTTTACAATGGACTCTCAAACCATCACCACACCTTAAGACCAGGCCCCCAGGGACCTTGCCTCTAGCAAGGTGATTGCAGATGCAAACTATAAAATAATAAAACACTGAATATATTGGGGGACATATATTCAAACTACCACAAAACCCTACCTTGAAAAACCAAAAAAAATAATCTTGGGAGCAGGCGGGCGGTCCGCCGCGAGGCGAGTCACTGCCCGTCCCCGCCCCTTTCCTCTCAGCGCCTCCTGATGCTCTTAACTGAGTGTCCCGCAGGACCCGAAGCATTTACTTTAAAAAAAATTAGAGTATTCAAAACAGGCCTGAGCTGCCTGAATACCACAGCTAGGAATAATGAAATTGGACTGCAGTTCTATTTAGTTGGTTTTCAAAACTGAGGCCATGATTAAGAGGGATGGCCGGGGGCATTCATATTGCGCCACTAGAGGTGAAAAAACCTGCTTTTCAAGGTTATGATTTATTTCATCCCTAATTTAAAAATATGGCTATGTCCTACACACCATTGTCCCACCCTTTGCTGCCTTCCCATTAACGTAGGGCTGAAGGCAACATCCAGGCCCTGGTACCCCACCCCCCTCTCTGATCTGACTTTTATCCGTAAGGCAGCCCAGGAACAGGTCCTTTTACATACAATGGGCCATCCACCTCCATTGCTGTCTCCTCCTTGCCACCCTTAGAACAAGCTAAACGTTTACACCAAATGTTCCATCCATCCCTCTTAATAATTCAAGCCCGACTAGCTCAGTTGGTAGAGCATGGGACTAAGCCCACTTCCTACTTAATGTCACTGGGGGCTAATCTTAAGGTGTTAATGGTGGGTTTAAGATTCCATTGTAAAGATATACAAAGTGTGCCCAGTACGAGTTCCTAAAGTGTGCTGGAGATTTTGGCTGTAATTTTGCTTTGTGTGCCTGGTTGACTTTTTTTTTTCTCTATTGCTTGGCCCTAAGGCAGGCTAACTTCTTCTGCCATTATGGAACTTCCCCTAGATCTGTAAGCTTCAACATCATGGAAAACTGCTAGCTGGCAGCCCTGGACAATAATCGTGGGGAGGTGCACCCTCTAATGGTGTCGGGCCTAACAGCCAACCTTCTGGGTCAGAATATACTTGGGGAGGTTGAGGCCTATATTACCACCGATCACAGGGCTTTCTGTGAAGATATACTTAACCAGAAAGAATATAAACAACAGTTTAAGGAAGGAAGGATCTGCCATCCTAACTAAGGTTTAAATGGACCGTCTGTGGTAGTTTGAATATATGTCCCCCAATATATTCAATGTTTTATTACTTTATAGTTTGCATCTGCAATCACCTTGCTAGAGGCAAGGTCACTGGGGGCCAGTCTTAAGGTGTGGTGATGGTTTGAGATTCCATTGTAAAGATATGCAAATGTGCCTAGCAGGAGTTCCTGAAGTGTGCTGTGTGACCTTTTGGCTGTAGTTTTGCTCTGTGTGCTGTGGTGGCTGGTTGGCTCTCTCTCTCTCTGCTTGGCCCTGTGAAGAGCAGGCTGCTTCTCCTGCCTTATGAAACTTCCCCTGGATCTGTAAGCTTCAATAAATAATATCCCTTCCTCCATAACTGTGCCTGGTCTGGAAGTTCATCTCAGCGAACCTGAAGCTGTCTGCAACACCGTCTTACCTCAAGGCATGGCTAACACCACCCCCCATATGTCAGTATTACATGTCTCATATCTTTTCTTCCTTGATTAATCATCCTAATGTTTTATTATGATTTTAGGTCATTCCAACCCATCTGATCTCCAAGACCTCACTGCCAAATGCCTTGCCATTTTACAGGCCAATAATTTTAAAGTGGCTCCAGAAAAGATTCAAACCACCCCTCCCTTCAAGATTTTGGGCTCCATGTTATTCCTTGATACTGTCTCTCCTGTCAAATCCCAACTCCATATTCAAAAATTAACTTACAAATCCTGTTAGCCTTTCCTCCAGGTACCTCCTCTTCAAACTACAGGAGCCAATCTTCGAGGGCTACGCCCTAATCACCTTTGACAGATTGATGTTACACACTATTCTCCATTTGGAAAACTTAAATATATTTTTCTCTCAGTTGATACTTTCTCCAGTGCTTCCTGGGTATTGGCACACACCGGGGAAAAGACTAAACATGCTATTAGCCATATGCTTCAATGCTTTGCCACCCTTAGATAGCCAGACAAGTCAAATTTTCTAATACCCACGGGGCCAGGCCATCGTAAACAAAAACAAAAGGGGGAATCCCTACCCCCACACAACCAACTAAAAAGACATTATTAACCCTAAATATTTTTAAATTTTCTAAAAAAGATAGACACTTGTCCCCTTTTCAAAAACATTGGACCTCAGCTGTTACAGCTCTATCTGGGTCAAATAGAGGGACCCATTGACTGGGGCCTGGAGAGGACCAGACCCCCTCTTCACAGCAAGGAGAGGATTTGGATGTGTCTTTCCTCAAGAGGAAAAAATACCCATTTGGGAACCAGCAAGAGACTGAAAATATTTACCCCAACAAGGGGACAATAACAATCAACTCTCCAGGGAGTGTTCCACCCCTGAGAACGTGCTTCTGTTTCTTCCCCAGGAACGATTGGAGGTGTGGATGCTGCTAGACCCAAATAAAGCCAGAAAAGCTCCAGAAAGATTTGCAGAAGAGGAGATGGGACTTCCAAGACAACCCGCTGTGGACGGGCTTACATGACTTTTTTCCCTGCCTTCTCCCTCCCCTTGGACCCCTCCTTCTCCTTCTTCTTGCTTTTTTCCCTACCTTCTCCCTCCCCTTGAACCCCTCCTTCTCCTTCTTCTTATCCTCACTCTCGGGCTCTGTGTAATTAATAAGATTACACAATTCATTCACTAACAGCTAGAGGCAATTAAACTTAATCAGGTCGCAATTAAACTTCATCAGGTCAAAATACCACAGGTTCACAACTCAGGAGCCCAGCTCTTCCTCTGACTGGGTGTCCACCTAGCGTCCCTCCCCCACCCTCCATTGAACCAATGATGGGTAAGATCTCAGATAGGCTAAGACAACCTAAGACAGGTCATGGAGTGGATTTTCAACAGGCTAGAGGCATAGTACTCAGTGACGGGTAAGATCCCCAGAGGGAGACAACCTAAGACAGGGGGCATGCTTTCCACTGTTCTTACAAAAAAAGGGGGAGATGTTGGGCCCTAAGAGGCCCCAGTGTGAGGCCTGGTGGAAATTTCTGAGCCTAACTAGAGTTTAGCTACCTGTCCTTGGCCTACTTCAGCTTAAGAGGCCCAGGTGTGAGGCCTAGTGGAACTTCCTAAGCCTGACTAAAGTTTAGCGACCTGTCCTTAGCCTACTTCCGCTTAAGAGTGACTCAGCAAGGCCTAAGCCAAAACTGCCTCCGCCCAGCTACTGCTGACATGGTGAAATAATATTGGCCCTTACACCTTTCTCTCATCCTTTTTCCCATCCTCTTTCTCAATATATATAAACCCCTTCATTACAATAAAAACTAGGTTCCTGCCTTGACAAGACTCCCGGCCCAGTGTGTTTTTCTCTCTCTGTGTTTTAGAGGAGGTTTGAGCCATCAACACCCATCATCCCACTCAGCCTCAAGAGGAGCCTGACCTTTGCTTCTGTAACTTGTGCTTGCTTATCAACATCTTTTTGTTTCCTTTCTCTTTCCTTTCACTTCCAGGTTGCTGGCAAGCTGCATCTGTGGCACCTGTATTTCTGAACGGGTCATTTGTTCCTGGTGGACACACCATGTGGGCAGACTATCTCCTCCTTGCCACCCTTATAACCTGGAGGAGACTCACCACGTGGGCAGACCTGGAGGAGACTCTAAGCGTTTTGCCCCCTCATTTGAGTGGGGGCTCCATCCCGGAAGACAGAACAAACCTGTTGGGGAGATCTGCTCCCATCTGTACTGTGTTTGGTATCATCGAGCCATCCCCTAAGGACACAGGCTCGTCTGGCCATCACGGATCTAAATCTAAACTTAAATCTACAGCATGTTTAGCTATTTTTTGGCCTTTGTGCTTGTGTTGTACTCATGTGTATTACTGTTGCCCTGATTTTACGAATACTCCTCCTGCAATGTGGCTTAAAAGTAAAACAAAAAAACCTCCATGGCTTTTGGGACGAAACTTTTGTTTTAGCCCCATGGATTAGTTCAATCCTCCTTGCCATAATTGCCAGCCTTAAAGGCTTCTCCATGGAGGAGTTCATTTCTGCCCTTAACAAAAGCTGTAAGGAAAAACTAAAACTGGCTTTTAAAATCTCATTCCTCCCAAGGCCGCCACCCAAACCGCCACCAGCCCACTTTCTTTTCAGCCCGTAACCACGGCCTGTGGCAATAGCACTCACAACCACCCCTCCCCCTCTTTACCTCGGCCTAATCCATCCTAGACACACCCAGGCAGCTGCCAGTTCACTAACACACACCATTGCCCCACCCTTCGCCGCCTTCCCATTAACATAGGGCTGGCGGCTACAGCTAGACCCTGGTACCCCACCCCCCTCTCTGATCTGGCTCTTTTACGCAAGGCAGCCCAGGTCAAAGGGTCAGCACAATTCAAAGAACTATTCGCTATCGTTTTGGCTTTGGACACTATTCAGGAGCCATTTAACTTATTTTCTGACAGTCTTTATGTTGTTAAATTGATACACATATTAGACTGGACTCCAACCCTTCATAATTCAAGCCCGCTTCCTACTTAATGTTACTGGGGACTGATCTTAAGGTGTTAATGGTGGGTTTAAGATTCCATTGTAAAGATATGCAAAGTGTGCCCAGTAGGAGTTCCTGAAGTGTGCTGGAGTTTTTGCTGTGTGGCTGGTTAATTTTTTTTTCTCTCTCTCTTTTGCTTGGCCCTATGAAGACAGGCCAACTTCTGCCATTATGGAACTTCCCCTAGATCTGTAAGCTTCAACTTCTCAAAGGCCATCAAAATTTACAAACTGGTTTCTCTGCCTCAGTATAATACAGTCTCAGAAGCTACACACTTCCACTTATTAACCCACATAAATTAGAGGGGCCTTAAACATAAATAAAATTGTCCAAACTTACAAATCCTGTCAGCCTTTCCTCCAGGTACCTCCTCTTCAAACTACAGGAGCCAATCCTCGAGGGCTACGCCCTAATCACCTTTGGCAGATTGATGTTACACACTATTTTCCATTTAAAAAACTTAAATATATTTTTCTCTCAGTTAATACTTTCTCCCATGCTTACTGGGCATTGGCACATGCCGGGGAAAAGACTAAACATGCTATTAGCCATATGCTTCAATGCTTTGCCACCCTTAGATTGCCAGATCAAGTCAAATTTTCTAATAATGGCCCCTGCTTTGTAAGCAGGGCCTTTATAAATTTCCTCCAAACCTGGAAAATCTCACTTTCCACAGGCATCCTGTATAACCCGCGGGGCCAGGCCATTGTGAAAAGATATAATCAAACTCTCAAGTCTCAATTACAAAAACAAAAGGGGGAATCCCTACCCCCACATGACCAACTAAAAAAGGCATTATTAACCCTAAATATTTTAAATTTTTCTAAAAAAGATAGACACTTGTCCCCTTTTCAAAAACATTGGACCTCAGCTGTTACTTACAGCTCCATCTGGGTCAAATGGAGGGACCCATTGACTGGGGCCTGGAGAGGACCAGACCCCCTCCTCACAGCAGGGAGAGGGTTTAGATGTGTCTTTCCTCAAAAGGAAAAAAAGACCCATTTGGGTACCAGCAAGAGACCTAAAATATTTACCCCAACAAGGGGACAATAACAATCATCTCTCCAGGGAGTGTTCCCCCCCTGAGAACTGTGCCTCTGTTTCTTCCCTGGGAACAATTGGAGGTGTGGATGCTGCTAGACCCAAATGAAGCCAGAAAAGCTCCAGAAAGATTTGAAAAAGAGGAGATGGGACTTCCAAGACAACCCGCTGTGGACGGGCTTATGTGGCTTTTTACCCTACCTTCTTCCTCCCCTTGGACCCCTCCTTCTTCTTATCCTCACTGTCGGGCCCTATTTAATTAATAAGATTACACAATTCATTCACCAAGAGCTAGAGGCAATTAAACTTCATCAGGTCAAAATACCACAGGCTCGCAACTCAGGAGCCAGGCTCTTCCTCTGACTGGCTGTCCACCTAGTGTCTCTCCCCCGCCCTCCATGGAACCAATGATGGGTAAGATCTCAGACAGGCTGAGACAACCTAAGACAGGTCATGGAGTTGATTTTCCACGGGCTGGAGGCATGGTACCCAGTGATGGGTAAGATCCCCAAAAACAAAGGGGACAACCTAAGACAGGGAGTTAGGAGGATGATCTCCGGCCACCCTGAGACTACAAAAAACAAAAGGGGCCTGGGCCAGAGCGAGACCCTAACTTCCTGAGCCCTGAGAGGCCCGGAATGAGGCAAACTTGTCTTTTAGGCCTTTTACTTCCGCTTAAGAGTGACTCAGCAAGGCCTAAGCTGAAATTGCCTCCGCCCAGCTACTGCTGACGTGGTGAAATACTATTGGCCCTTACACCTTTTTCCCATCCTGAGATCCACCCTCTTTCTCAAAGCTATATAAACACCTTCCTACTACAATAAAACGAGTTCCTGCCTTGACAAGACTCCTGGCCCAGTGTGTTTTTCTCTCCGGTGTTTTAGAGGAGGGGCATCTGGGCCACTGACACCCATCATCCCACTCAGCCTCAAGAGGAGCCGCTGGTCCGGCTCTCTCTTCAGCTCTACCTGCCAGGGGAGGAACCGGAAAATGAGACTGGTACATACAGTGGCAAAATGAGAGACCCTTTCTTTAATAAAGCAGGAGGGGACTAGCACCCCAAGGCTGTCTTCAGACCTCCACATGTACACCATAGCCTGTGTGTGCCCACACATATACACACATTAACATGCACAAACACACAAATTTAAAAGCAGTAAAATAAGAGCCAGAGGATGGAGAAATGTACTGCGTGACATGCTGTCTTCAGACACGACGTGGCCGTTGTAGTCACGACCTCACAATGTGAACAATATTGGGCCCATCAATATCCCATCAAGGATGGTAGAGGATGGCACGAGGCCACTATTCCTCCCTGAGGAGTTATTGGCAGTTAATGGTTGCTGGAGGAGTGGGGACATTTTCTTCACTGGGGTGGCTACTGGTAAATTTCCCACTCATGCTCATGCAAGCAAACCCTAATTGACCTCAATGGGACACACACATACCCAAGACAAAAAAGGTATCAAGCTGGGCATGGTGGTGGAGCACGCCTTTAATCCCAGCACTTGGGAGGCAGAGGTAGAAGGATCACTGTGAGTTTGAGGCCAGCCTGGGCTAGAATGAGACCCTATCTCAAGAAAAAAAAGGAGAGGGGCTAGTTAGGAAGAAGGCGTTCAGTGAAAGAGGAATGAAAAGGGCAGACAGTAATAGGAGAAGATTATAATCAAAATATACTTTATACATGTATAAAATGTTTTAAAAATACTTACCTTAGATCAAGGATGTCTTTGTCTTCCCCTTTGTCTACTCCCTGAGCCTTAAAATCTGTGTTGTTTCACATTCATTGCCCCATCCTCTAGTTTTCACACCAGGTCATTTCTTCCGTCTTGATGGTTCTCCCCCATACTTCTCTCTATATAAACACATGAAAATAGATACATGTACTGTAATGTAACAAACATGTATTCCCTCAGCAACTAGTGCCAAGAATTCAACTTGATCATTAAACATTTACCCACAAGGCCATGTACTGGAGAATCTCAAAAACTAACTAGGTATCATTTACTTATGTATCCATAGTTCCCAAATGGCTGTGCAACTTCAATGAATTCTCATTCACTTGGGAAAAGATGACTTGGTGGATGACATGAGGACAACTAAATTTGCTTTGCTCACTTGAGAGCCAGTACTTGTGTTGTGAGAGACAATGGTATGCTATTATTATAGGTTTATTGAATATATGCCCTTACTCTGTTTGCATGATAAAGAAAAAAATGAATTTTTAACAAAAGTATTTGTTCCCTCTGTAATATTTTTTTTGTTTGTTTTGGTTTGTGTGTGTGTGCGTATGGTGTGTGTATGTGTACAGAAGCGTGCTTTCCGTGTGCACATGTGCAGCAACCAGAGAAGGATATCATGTGTCCTCTGATGTTTGTCTTATTTCCCTGAGACATAGTCTCTCACTGAACCTGGAGCTTCCCACTTTTCAGTTCAATTGGCTGACCAAGAAGATCCGGGGATCCTCCCAGCTCTGCTTCCCTGAATGCTGGGTTTCAGGCATGCATGGCCTGGCTTTTTATTATTATTATTATTTTTATTATTTTATTTATTTTTGTACAGAGACACAGAGAGAGACAGACAGAGAGGGAGAGGGAGACAGATAGAGATGGGCATGCCAGCAGTCTCTCAGCTGCTGTGAATAAAATCTAGATGCGTGCTCCCCCTTGTGGGCAAGTGCGGCATTGCACCCTTGTGTCATTTGCATCTGGCTAAACGTGGGACCTGGAGATTGGAACCGGGTTCTTAGGCTTAGCAGGCAGGTGCCTTAACCGCTAAGCCATCTCTCCAGCCCACGGCCTGGCTTTTTATGTGGGTGCTGGGGACTGAACTCGAGACCTCATGCTTGCACAACAAGCACTCTTGTCTGCTGCGACTTTCTATTTAATTTTACATGACAGGACACGAAGCAGAAAAGAACCCAATTTGACATCTGAGGAGAGTACTGTAGGAAGCACCATCTGGAGTTAGAGATAGCTGGGAATATAGGAGTGTTTTTTCAAGGTAGGGTCTCCCTCTGGCCCAGACTGACCTGCAATTCACTCTGTAGTCTCAGAGTAGCCTCGAACTCACGGTGATCCTCTTACCTCTGCCTCCCAAGTGCTGGGATTAAAGGTGTGCGCCACCACACCCGGCCATTTTTTTTTTTTTTTTGCTTTTCAAAGTAGGGGCTCACTGTAGCCCACACTGACTTGGAATTCACTATGTAGTCTCAGGCTAACCATGAACTCACGACGATTCTCCCACCTCAACTTCCCAAGTGCTGGGATCAGCATGGAAGAGGATAATGAACACAGGAAGGAGGAGTGTTATACCTTTCAGCCCCTCTTTAAAAGATGAAACCCCACCCTGCTGCTGGAAACTCTTAAGAAAGGACCAGTTGAAGGAAAGTAAAAAAATGTAAAGGCTCACCAGGCATGGTGGAGCGTGCTCTTGGTCCCAGAACTTGGGAGGCAGTGGTAGAGTTTCACTGTGAATTAGGGGCCACCCTGAAAGAACATAGTGAATTCCAGGTCAGCCTGGGCTAGAGTGAGACCCTACTTCAAAAAACTAAAACAAACAAGCAAACAAAAAGTAAAGGTTTATGCTGAGTGTGGTGGCAAATGCTTCCAGTGTTTGGAAGGGTGAGGCAGGAGGATCAGGAATTCAAAGTTATCCTTGGATACACAGGGAGTTCCAGGCCTAAAAATAAGACCTTACCTCAAAAAAAAAAAAAAAAAAAAAAAAAAAGAGCTGTAAAGATGGCTTAGCAGTTAAGGTGCTTGCCTGTGAAGCCTAAGGATCAGGGTTCAATTCCCCAGTACCCCTGTAAGCCAGATGCATAAGGTAGCACATGCATCTGGAGTTGGTTTGTAGTGGCTGGAGACCCTGGCTCACCCATTCTCTCTATCTGCCTCTTCCTCTCTCTCTCAAATAAATAAATAAAACTTTTTCTTAAAAAAAAGAAAAGAACTGGGTGGGCCCATACTCTCTCTCCCTCCCTCTCTCTCTCTCTCTCTCAAATAAATAAATATTTTTAAAAAAGAATGAAACTTGTAAACCAGCACATGACTGTAGTCCCAGTGCTTGGGAAACTGAGGCAGGTCAAGGCTAGGCTGGGCTGTATAACAAGTTTCAGGAGAGCCTAGTTAATTTAATGGGAACCTGTCTCAAAGTACCAAAACCAAATAAACAAGCATACAAACAAAAGAATGAATCTTCTAAGTAGAATGTTTCCAAATTAGAAGTCATCGATTACTTCAATAATATACTTTAGAATATTATTACAGAGAAAGCACTGGCCATAAATAAGATTTTAGAGATTGAGGGACTGATTCTGCCCTCCAGGAGACTACAGTCTCCTGGAAGTTGTATGGCATACAGATAAAGAACCCTAAACCTGGGTGGAAGATAAAGTTTATGAAGTGAGTAGAATGACAATAAATCCAATGTCACTGGCAGGTACAAGGAGAGGCTGCATGATAATTTGGGGTGACACAAGAGAGATTTATATATCTAGTAGGAAGTTAAACTACAGTGACCTTCAAAATGGTCTCCAGCAAATGCTTTGCGGTTTTATTAAGTCCATAAAATCCCATAGTAAAGAGTTTTAACAGCAGGGCTGTCTTATTTTCTGTCCCATTCATGTTTTGGTTAGGTGTTGCTCTATTTTATACTAACAATTTCCAACATTAGTTTGTAGAACATTCTTAATTAAACATTCAGGAAAGGCTGATTGAGCATATTTAAAGTTGTTTTTAGAAGACAGATTCAAACATTTTTAAACCTAATCATGATAGACTTTTTTAAAGAAAAGCTCAATTATTTTATATAGGCAAACAAGAAAAATGGAACTAATATAATAACCTTATATGTATCTATAATTTGCATTTACTCTTCATACTACTTTAGCTTTGAGATTAATTGTTCAGAATCTTATTTCACAGTCACTCAACTTTTATTGACTTCAGTATTGACAGAATTGGTACACGTTATAAAGCCTTATGTGGCATGATATATAACCAAAACACTTTGTCTTATAACTCATATTAATGTCTGTCTGCATGCCAGGCAATGTCTGCTTGCCTCTGAGAAGAATGTAAACCCATATTAATTAACTTATTGTAGCTCAGCTTATCAAGGCCATTTGCCACGACACAGTCTGTCAGTCCCAGGACACCATTGAGGGTGCTCTGTGAGGTAACTTCTGTCCATGAAAACTCATATTCAATTAGACGACTGAGCAAAATTTCAAGCTGTAAAGCCCACCGGATTAGACAAAAATAAAATAAAAGTAAAATCCATAGAAACATCTTTTTCTGGAACCAGAAATTTTTTTTGTATTCCTCAGATTTCTCAAAGAGTATATATCACTGACTAAGTTCATGAACTTTTTATTCAAAGGAAAATAATAATTTTATTTCTAATTTATTTTGCTAAGGAAGCCTCTCACTATTTTTGGCACATGTTATAAATGTTATGCCCCCTGGAACATGTTCTTCCACTGTTGGAGTTGAGTGACACTGATTTTGTCCATTCATGTTACTTTGTATAAAATGTATTTTGGGAGACTGGAGAGATGGCTAAATAGTTAAAGAGGATTGTGTGAAAAGCCTGATGGTCTCAGTTCAATTCTCCATTACCACATAAAGACAGACGCACAAAGTGGTGCATGCATCTGTAGTTCATTTCCAGTGGCAGGAGGACCTGATAGGCCAATTCCCTCGCCCTCTCATTCTCTCTCTGTCTCTCTGCTTGCAAATAAATAAATAAAAATATTTAAAATAAAATAAAATGGGGCTGGAGAGACGACTTAGTGGTTAAGCGCTTGCCTGTGAAGCCTAAGGACCCTAGTTCAAGGCTCAATTCCCCAGTATCCATGTAAGCCAGATGCAGAAGGTGTAGCATGCATCTGAAGTTCATTTGCAGTAGCTGGAGGCCCTGGTGCACCTCTCTTTCTCTCTCTGTCACTCTCAAATAAATAAATAAAAAAAATAATTTAAAAAAATAAAATAAAATGTACTTTAAAATTATTTTTATTATTCATGTATTTTATCTACTTACAACCAGAGAAAGACAGAATGAAAACAGAGAGACGGAGAGAATGGGGTGCCAGGGCCTCCAGCCATTGCAAGCGAACTCCAGACACATGTTCTACTTTGTGCATCTGGATTTATGTGGGTATTAGGGAATTGAACCCAGGTCATCAGGCCCTACAGGCAAATGTCTTAACCACTGAGCCATTTACCCAGCCCCAAAATGTACTTTTTTGAAATTGGGTTTCAAACTTGCTATCTGCTAAGGATGACCTTGAACTTCTTATCCCCCTGTCTCTACCTCCCCACTTCTGGGATTACAGATGGGTGCCATGATGCCCAGGTTTTTTTTTTTTTTTGAGGTAGGGTCTCACTCTAGCTCAGGATGACCTCGAATTCACTATATAGTCTCAGGGTGGCCTTGAACTGACAGCAATCTTCAGTGCTGGGATTAAAGGCATGCACCACCACACCTGGCTTATGCTCAGGTTTTTATATGGTGCCTGGGATCAAACCCAGTCTTTGGGGCATTGCAGGCAAGCATTCTATCAACTGAGTTATGTTCTTTCAGTCATTTACTGAATTCCAATCAGAGCATCTCATCTTCTGGTATACTATATACTTGTCAATGTCACCAATTAACTGTAAATAACTAGGTGGTATTACTTATATCCATATTGTCATTATTTATAGTAAGTATGCAGGAACTGATTTAGTTATATTTTTATTTTGACAACTTCCATAATTATAGACAATAAACCATAATTCCCTCCTCCCTTTCCACTTCACAACTCCACTCACCATCATACCCCCTCCCCCTCTCTTTTATTTTGATGTCATCATTTTTCCTCCTATCATGAGGGTCTTGTGTAGGTAATGATAGGCACTACAAGGTCTTGGATATCCAGGCCATTATGTATCTGGAAGAGCACATTGTAAGGAGTCCTGTCCTTCCTTTGGCTCTTACATTATTCCTGCCACCTCTTCTGCAATGGATCCTGAGCCTTGAAAGGTGTTGATAGAGATGTTTCAGTGCTAAACATTCCTCTGTCACTTCTCAGCACTATGGTGCCTTTTGAGTCATCCCAGAGATCATTTCTATCTGAAAAGAGAAGCTTCTCTAACCAAAGTGAGAGTATTAATATATTAATATATGGGTATGGACATTAAGAGAAGTGCTTACTGGGAGTTTGGTGAGCATAATATATGTACTTAGCCAGACACCAGCAGGTGTTACACTCCTAGGACTCATGACTTCCCCCTTTATAGGTTGTTCAGTATCAGGCATGTATTCTCTCCCATGGACTGAACCACCATCCAATTACAGAGCAGTTAGTTTCCCCATAACAGACATGCCACTATTGCACCAGTTGGTTCATTTGGCCTGGCTGGCCAAACTTAAGGGTTGCAGTGTCCACTATTTTTTATCTCCACTGGTGACTTCGCTCTCATGGAGGTGCGTGCAGTATAGCTTTTTCCAGCTTTCTATCAGCTAGTCTACAGGGAGGAGGTTTTCAGCTCATCTCCAGCAAGATTTCTCAGTGACCTTGCAGCCTAAGCATGTGGAGTCTTCAGCAATAAGGTCTTTTTTTTTTTTTTTTTAAAAAATTTTATTTATTTTTTGGAGAGAGACAGACAGAGAGGGAGAGAGAGACAGAATGGGCATGCCAGCAGTCTCTCAGCTGCTGCGAATGAAATCCAGATGTGTGCGCCGCCTTGTGGTCAAGTGCAGCATTGCGCCCTTGCGTCACTTTGGATCTGGCTAAATGTGGGACCTGGAGATTGGAACCGGGTTCTTAGGCTTAGCAGGCAGGCGCCTTAACCGCTAAGCCATCTCTCCAGCCCAGCAATAGGGTCTTAACATCTATTCCTGGTGGGAAATCAAGAGCCTCATCAATGGCCTGTAATGTTTGGGGGGGGAGTCATCAGGTACCTCCTGGATTTAGTTATTTTTATGAAACTTTTCTGTAAGTGCTCAGACATAATTTCCATATACTGGTCAATGGTACTTCCAGTAAAATTTACACTTACAAATGCTTGTCTCAATGTAAGGCACATAATTTCTCCTGCAATCTACCATGCCCTTTTATAAACCTGTCATTTGTAAAATCTTTTGGTGTCTGGGCTTTTTTTTTTTTCACTTAATTTATAATATCCTTTATAATAGCATCAGCTACTTTATTCATATTCAAAAATAATTGTCCACTGAAAGTTCATTCCTTTTTTTCAGATTAAATTTTTCACTCTCATCTTCTCCATCTACCAGTCAGAGATCTTATGAAGGTTTATTTTATAATGGCCTCTCACATTGTGGCTCTTTCATCTTTTATTTGCATATTACACAAGGAGGAATATTCTTCAAAGAAAGATGATCTCTTCCATTGTGTCCAAATCAAGCTTCATTTTCCCATATTCACAGGCTCTATAGGCATATAGAAGCAATCATCTACTCTAGCAGATGCAAATGCAAGTGCATCTGAAACCGGCCTCAGTGTTAAAAAGACAATAAGGAGTGATGATGGTGCTTGTACCCAGTAAGAGAGCAAAGGCTCCATCTGAGGGAACTGCTGGGGCTCCGTGTAAAAGAGGGGCTGACTGGGCCTGTGCAGTATGCAAGTCCAGTGTTATCTGAGGTGATTTTGCTAAGAGAAACTGAAAATGTATTCGTTCAACTAAAACAACAACAAAAATGAAAACAGCACAGGTCAACAGGCCAGACAGGACCAGTCCACAAGCTAGATTATCCCCGATCAGCAAGCAATTTCTGTATAAGAATGTTGAATATTTTTCTATGAGTTGACTTTTCTGAAACTACATCAGTCACCTCAAATGGAATGTTATGTATTCCCAATGCTTCAACTATTTGCTCAAATGTTTACAGATGGCATAATGTGAATCTCATATTTTTTGTTACTCTAATGGATTTCCTGAGTGGCAAAGATGCCTGTTGCATAACTAATGGTCAGATTTGTCTCATGTAATAAGAATCTTCATAGAGGGCTGGAGAGATGGCTTAGCAGTTAAGACTGTGAAACCAAAGGACCTAAGTTCAATTCCCCAGTACCCACATAAGCCAGATGCACAAGGGGCGCATGCGCCTGGAGTTCGTTTGAAGTGGTTAGAGGCCCTGGCACACCCATTCTCTTGCTGTCTGTCTCCTCTCTCTTTCTCTCTCTCTCTCTGCTTGCAAATGAAAAAAAAAAAAAAAAGCCAGGCATGGTAGTGCATGCCATTAATCCCAGCACTTGGGAGAGGCAATGGTAGAAGGATTGCTGATTGCTGTGAGTTTGAGGCCACCCTGAGACTACATAGTTAATTCCAGGTCAGCCTGGGCCAGAGTGAGACTATACCTTGGGAAAAAAAAAAAAGGCAATATAGGACTGGAGAGATGGCTTAATGGTTAAGGTGCTTGCTTGCAAAGCCAAAAGACTTAGGTTCCAATCTTCAGGACTTTTTGTTTTGTTTTGTTTTTTCAAGGTAGGCTTTCACTATAGCCTAGCTGACCAGCAGAATTCACTATGTAGTCCCAGAGTGGCCTCTAACTCCTGAGTGCTCAGATTAAAGGTGTGCACCACCATGCCTGGTTTTAAATATATAAAATTTATTTTAAATGCCAACATAGGCCTGCAGAAATGGCTTAGCAGTTAAGGAGTTTGCCTGCAAAGCCAAAGGACCCAGGTTCAATTTCCCAAGACCCACGTAAGCCAGCTGCACAAGATGGCACATGTGTCTGGAGTTCATTTGCAGTGGCTAGAGGCCCTGGCATGCCCAGTCTCTCTGTCTCTCTTCTCTCTATCTCTCTCTGCTTGCAAATAAATAAATAATTTTTTTTTTTTAAAAAAGGAGAAAAAATGGCAACATAGCCAGTGTGGTGGCACATGCCTTTAATCCCAGAATTTGGGAGGCAGAGGTAGGAGGGTCATTGTAAGTTCGAGGCTACCCTGAGAGTACCGAGTGAATTCCAGGTCCGCCTGGGCTAGAACCAGACTCTACCTTGAAAAACCAAAAGGGAAAAAAAAAAAAAAGCATCATAGAGGAAGATAGTAGAACCAAACCTGAGGGAAAAGAGACAAACCGGTCATGGTCACCAGACCGTTCATTGCATAGAATCCAGCTATTTGTGAAGCCAGGATTACCCTCAGTGTTCTAGTCACATAAACATAAACCAATATATTCTTCAGGCTCCATGGGTTTAGGGTGAGTCTCTAATGCTCAGAGCTCTGCCACGATCTGACGGGTAGATACACTCCTAACACCCATCATGCCTGTCTAGTTTGACAAATGGCATAGTCCCATATTGACTTGTTTCCCTTGTAATTTATCTCAGCCCTTCGTAATCTCTTATTTAACATGAATTTCTAGATTTAGAACACTTTTTCTGTAAGGGACCAGGTATTAAGCTTTTTTTTTTTTTAATGGGTAGTCCAAGCTGGCCTCGAACTCTTGATCCTCTTGCCTCTACCTCTTCAGCAATATCCCACCAGCATGTGCCACCACAACCAGTGGTGCTTTTTAAACTTTATGGATCACACAGATTCTGGTGCAATAACTCAACTTGGCCATTACAGCATGAAATCAGCAAGACACATAATGTAAACAAAGAAATCAGAAAATATTATTTTCATTTACTTGTGACAAACAGAGAGAGGAATGGGTATGCCATGGCTCCTGCCTCTGCAAATAAACTCCAGACACACGTGCCACTTTGTGCATCTGGCTTTATGTGAATACTGGAAAGTGAACCCCAGCAGGCTTCCCAGGAAAATGCCTTTAACTGCTAAGCCACCTCCCCAGCCCTTATTCATTTCTAAGAATATTTTATTTTTATTTATTTATTTGAAAGAGAGAAAAATGGAGAAAGAGAGAGTGAGTGGGTACTCCAGGGCCTCTAGCACCTGATGCATGCACCACCTTGTGCATCTGGCTTATGTGGGTCCTAGGGAATTGAGCCTTGGTCTTTTGACTTTGTAGGCAAGTGCCTTAACTGATAAGCCATCTCTCCAGCCCAATAACCTTATTCATTTTTTTTAACTACTAAAAGATCATTCTTGATGGGTGTGGTGGTTCACACCTGTAATCCAGCACTCTGGAGGCTGAGGATGGAGGGTTACTATGAAATTGACATCAGCCTGGGCTATAGGGAGATCATGTCTCAAAAATAAAACAACAAAAAAATAATGTACCACATATTGTATTTTAAGTGTGGGCTGTACTTTACTGACCCTATAGTAAATATGATGAAAGAAAAATTTCAATATCCTGAAGTTATTCCTAAAACCTGGAATGTGGAGGGGGGGGAGTGATAAGGGAAGTTAATTAGTTGCTATGAGTTGAAAACAAGGTGTTCCACATTGATGAACTATGCTAAAACCTGAATTTATCCCCACCCCATCCCTGGGTCTATCAGGCTCCTATTTACAACTTCCTAGAGAACTAGCTCCAACCAATTTCAAAGCGACGAATAGTCCTCATGGACTGTCTCCTGTCTCAATGCTTTCTCCGCTCACAAATGGAAAATTCCAGGTCCCCCGCACCACAACTGTTTGCTCAAATGTTTACCAACGACATCGTGTGAATTCATAGTCTTGTTATTCTAATGGCTTTCCCCAGTGGCAGAGATGCTTGTTGCAGAGCGAACATCAGTTTTGCTCCACGTAGAAAGAATCTGCCTCAATCTGCCAACACAGAGGAAGACACTGAAGGTGTGTAGGTTCAGTATGAGCAACATCTACTTTCTTTCTGCAGGGTTGTATTAAAAGATACTTAGTCTGCGTTCCAGAGGACGTACTTCCAGCTGCTGCTATCTGGCCCTGCTGCTGGCAGCTCCACCACGTCTTTTCTTTCTGACATGGCTGGACAAACCCTTTTTATTTCAGAAAGCTTTGGTTTAACAATTACAGTCTCCATCAGAGCAGGGAGTAGGGCTCAATTGTCACTGTGTCCTCAGCACCGAGGATGGTACATTATTTATAGCCTTTTTTTTTTTTTTGGTTTTTTGAGGTAGGGTCTTGCTCTAGCCCAGGCTGACCTGGAATTCACCATGTAGTCTCAGGCTGTCCTTGAAGTCACAACGATCCTCCTACCTCTGCCTCCAGAGTGCTGGGATTAAAGGCGTGCGCCACCATGCCTGGCTTGCTCGTCATTCTATGTGCATCTCTCTTCTCTGTAAGTTCTGCCCCCAACTTGCCACAGAAACTCATCAAGGTGTCCCAAATCACTGGCCTCACCCTCCAGATCTGAAGATGAACGTTCCCACCTATCACTGACATTCTCCTTAGGTAACGAGTCTTAGGCAACGCACTCAACTGTTCATCTGGTTTTTACACACATTAAATGGGGACAGTGTCTTTTGAACCAACCTCATACTTTTTTTCCACACTTTTGAAAAAAGCATCCCATGAAATAATAAATATGTAGAGTATATGGATTTAAAACATATTTTAAAATTTTAAGCCGGGCATGGTGGTGTACGTCTTTAATCCCAGCACTGGGGAGGCAGAGGTAGGAGGATCACCATGAGTTCGAGGCCACCCTGAGAAAAGACAGTGAATTCCAGGTCAGCCTGGGCTAGAGTGAGACCCTACCTCAAAAAAACAAAAAACAAAAAAAATTAAATTTTAACATTATTAATAAAGATTTCAGGGCTAGGGAGATGGCTCCATGGATAAGGTGTTTGCCCTGTCAGTGTGAAGACTGGAGTTCAGACCCCCCAGTACCCTCAGAAATGCTGGGTGGACATGGGGTCTACCTAAGCCAAAGCTCTGAGATGGAGCCTGGGATTCCCAGGACGGGCTGGCTAGCTACCTTAGCTGAGCGGGCAAGCTCTGGGTTCACATAGAAAGCCCACCTCAGCAAATGAAGTGGACAGCAGTGGAGGACATCTGATGTCCACCTCTGGCCTCCACATGCACACATGTGCACATGCACCAGCATGCATATGCACCCACATACATATGAACATGTGTACACACACACACAGAGAAACAAGATTTTAGTAGCTTTTAAAATGAACAATGTATATAATGAATGTGAACCATCCTGCTTGACAACATAGATCACTTTTGTTTTAAGCGCAATCATTGTGATGAAATTTCCTATCTTAAAAATAAACTAGCTCAAAGGATTTCTAGAATAATTTTCATCCTGTATTTTTCTTAGCTGATAATCACATATTCAACTAATTTCACACTATTAATGCATGAAAATGAAAAACCTTACACCATTTTAATTATGTAAGATAATTCAGCCAACTTAAAAAGACCATGAAAACGTATACTTTTAAGATGTTTTTCCTAGAAAACATTATTTTAAAACATCTTTTAAAATGACATTTGATTCTAATGGAATCCTTTTCTCCTTCACTAACCTGGTGGATAAGCTAGACCTTTACTTAAAGTGAGTACCAGATGAATAAAGTAGCAACGTCTCATCAATACAGATACAATACGCTAACTTTAAATAATAGTATTCTTCACAATGAACAAGCCCCTGTCCACAAAATCAATTTGTTCTTTGTTGCCTAGCTACTGTTGCTAAGCTATTTTAAATTTTATTTTTTTGTGAAAAGGAATATTGTGTGTTATAATCTGTGGGCTTCTACTTCAACTTCCATTATATCTGCATAAACCTTAAAATCAACAAGACGTGTTTTTGCTTTAAACAATTATACATGGAATTGATCAGAAGTTAAATTGTTTTAAATGCTCACATTATGTTTCGCCCTGTAAATGCTCACGAATGTGACATGTGTGGTTACTGGAATCACTCCAGCTGCTCTATGCATTTTGGCACTTATGTCCATGTATGAACTATTTATGTGAAAAATGAAATGCCTAATGTTAAGCAAAGGTGAGTCTGTTATTTAGGAAATCCAAGATGAAAGCATTCTATTACATAAGAAATATAAAGGGTAATAATTCCCAGTTATCTCCCTCTGGCTATATAAAATCAAATGTGGACCTAAAATAGAACACTTCCCTCTCTCTCTCTCTCTCTCTCATTGGGGCTGAGAAAACACTGTCCTGAAGGGCAGAGATTGACATGAAGGGCTGGAGCAGCGCCGCACACGCAGGGTCTCTGGAGCTCCTCTTCTCCCTGTCTTCATTCTCTCTGGTCTTCCCTCTCTCCTGAAGACCAGACAGAGGCTCTTTCTGATGCTCCTCCCTTCACTGACCGAGGGAGGTTTTGTCCTGCACACTGAAAATCAAACGCCACGGTAGTTTGTCCCAGACTACTGCTGTTCTCTCCTTGCCTAAGCTGTCCCTCAAAAGTGCCCACAGACCCCCTCTGACCATAAAGAGAGTATATACCTACTAGAAAGAGGGCATTTCAGCCAGGCGTGGTGGCGCACACCTTTAATCCCAGCACTCGGGAGGCAGAGGTAGGAGGATCACTGTGAGTTCAAGGTCACCCTGAGACTACGTAGTGAATTCCAGGTCAACCTGGGCCAGAGTGAGACCCTACCTAAAAAAGGGGGGGGGCGTATTTCAACCACTTTCACTTTTGTGTTTTATATGGCTCCTGTGTGAGTGTGCATGGTAACAAATCAGTCAGATTTTCTTCCAGTTGATCTGCCCATTACCAGTTTATTTCTGCAGACTACACCCAGTCTCCAGAGGGAGGAGGAGAAATCCCCACAGCCTCTATACTCTGGAAAGTAAGACTGGCCATGGCTTGTTTTCCTATCCATGAGGAGTTTTTGTCACCTCTCAATCGTAAGTGTCTACGTGTATGATCCCAAGTCGGGCAAAGTCTAAGTCCTCCCTGGACAGTGTGACTTCTTCAAGGGCAGGCAGGCTTTTACCTTTGACCTCCAGCTTCTAGTGCAGGGCGAGGGGATGAGGAAGAGCTCAGCAAGTACTGAAGGAATTAATGAGTGAATGAAGGGACTGGGGTAAGATCCCGTTTGTAGATATGGTCAGAAGTTCCTTTAGAAATGAAGACAATAGGGCTGGAGAGATGGCTTCACGGTTAAGGTGTTTGCCTGTAAAGCCAAAGGACCCAGGTTCAATTCTCCAGGACCCATGAAGGCCCGATGCACAAAGTGATGCATGAACCTGGAGTTCATTTGCAGTGGCTAGAGGCCCTGGTGCACCCACTCTCTATCTGCCCCTCTCTGCTTCTTTCTCTCTCAAATAAATAAAAATAAAATATTTTAAAAAAGAAATGATGACAATACTGCATTAGCTAGGTTGGGAAGGTAGCACCTAAAGAAGTAAGAAGAATCACTATTATAAATATAGAAATTTAACAAAACTCACCCTACAATTTGTATCCATCTACTTAAATATTGAATTGGTATATGACTGACAAATGGTATTTAAAAAACACTATGCAGCCGGGTGTGGTGGCACACGCCTTTAATCTCAGCCCTCGGAGGCAGTGGTAGGAGGGTAGCCACCAGTTTGAGGCCACCCTGAGACTAATTCCAGGTTAGCCTGAGCTAGAGTGAAACCCTACCTCAAAACAAAACATGAAACAAAAACAAAAACAAAATCATGAAATTAGGAACTGATGAATGCTTTTTATCAAGGACCATTTTAATCAATTGCTTGAATTCCTTTTCAATTCTTGTGTATGTTGTTACTCGATATTTTAGAACAAGTTAAGATTAGAATTGTTTTCCATCAGTGAAGGGCTGGGCATGGAAAAAATAGGCAAGTCTTGTATTTTCTGAGGTCAAACATAGGATTTGGGTTTCTATTTTTTTTTTTTTTTTATCAACAAAAGAGGGAAAAAATAAACTTACTGTCAGTGTGTCAACCTCTGTTCTAGGACTCAAATAGATCCTTCCATTTTATTTTTTTTTTTGTTAGGTTGGTTTTCAAAGTAGGGTTTATTTATTTATTAGAGAAGAAAAGGGGCTGTTTTTCTAGAAGAGAGAGAGAATGGACTTTTCTGGTCCTCTAGCATCAAACACCTCAAATGGAATGTTATGTGTGCATCTGGCTCATGTATGACCTGGAGAATCAAACTATTTGCTCAAATGTTTACAGATGGCATAATGTGAATCTCTCCAGCCCTTTTTGTTTGTTTGTTTGTTTTCCTGAGCTGGCAAAGATGCCTGGGTGGCCTAACTAACCGGTCAGATTTGTCTCAGTGCTGGGATTAAGAACCACGTCTGGCTCACTTGAGAGGTGGAAGCAGAAAGAGTTTGAGGCCAGTGGCTTAGCAATACAGTTAAATACATTATTAAACCAATTAAAGGTGTGTGCCACCACAAGTTCAATTCCCATGGAAGCCTCACTAGGTTGCTCAGCCTGGCTTTAGACTTTGGAACTCTAGTGATCTTCCTGACTTAGCCTTTGAGTAGTGGTGACTCCAGATTACCCACACCCCCATGCTAGGAAATTGTTTGAAAACTGGCCCTTAGGGCTGGACACCCATTCTCTTGCTGTCTGTCTCTCTCTTTCTCTCTCTCTCTGCTTGCAAATGAAAAAAAAAAAAAAAAAGGCATGGTAGTGCATGCCATTAATCCCAGCACTTGGGAGAGGCAATGGTAGAAGGATTGCTGATTGCTGTGAGTTTGAGGCCACCCTGAGACTACATAGTTAATTCCAGGTCAGCCTGGGCCAGAGTGAGACTATACCTTGGGAAAAAAAAAAAAGGCAATATAGGACTGGAGAGATGGCTTAATGGTTAAGGTGCTTGCTTGCAAAGCCAAAAGACTTAGGTTCCAATCTTCAGGACTTTTTGTTTTGTTTTGTTTTTTCAAGGTAGGCTTTCACTATAGCCTAGCTGACCAGCAGAATTCACTATGTAGTCCCAGAGTGGCCTCTAACTCCTGAGTGCTCAGATTAAAGGTGTGCACCACCATGCCTGGTTTTAAATATATAAAATTTATTTTAAATGCCAACATAGGCCTGCAGAAATGGCTTAGCAGTTAAGGAGTTTGCCTGCAAAGCCAAAGGACCCAGGTTCAATTTCCCAAGACCCACGTAAGCCAGCTGCACAAGATGGCACATGTGTCTGGAGTTCATTTGCAGTGGCTAGAGGCCCTGGCATGCCCAGTCTCTCTGTCTCTCTTCTCTCTATCTCTCTCTGCTTGCAAATAAATAAATAATTTTTTTTTTTTAAAAAGGAGAAAAAATGGCAACATAGCCAGTGTGGTGGCACATGCCTTTAATCCCAGAATTTGGGAGGCAGAGGTAGGAGGGTCATTGTAAGTTCGAGGCTACCCTGAGAGTACCGAGTGAATTCCAGGTCCGCCTGGGCTAGAACCAGACTCTACCTTGAAAAACCAAAAGGGAAAAAAAAAAAAAAAGCCATCATAGAGGAAGATAGTAGAACCAAACCTGAGGGAAAAGAGACAAACCGGTCATGGTCACCAGACCGTTCATTGCATAGAATCCAGCTATTTGTGAAGCCAGGATTACCCTCAGTGTTCTAGTCACATAAACATAAACCAATATATTCTTCAGGCTCCATGGGTTTAGGGTGAGTCTCTAATGCTCAGAGCTCTGCCACGATCTGACGGGTAGATACACTCCTAACACCCATCATGCCTGTCTAGTTTGACAAATGGCATAGTCCCATATTGACTTGTTTCCCTTGTAATTTATCTCAGCCCTTCGTAATCTCTTATTTAACATGAATTTCTAGATTTAGAACACTTTTTCTGTAAGGGACCAGGTATTAAGCTTTTTTTTTTTTTTTTTAATGGGTAGTCCAAGCTGGCCTCGAACTCTTGATCCTCTTGCCTCTACCTCTTCAGCAATATCCCACCAGCATGTGCCACCACAACCAGTGGTGCTTTTTAAACTTTATGGATCACACAGATTCTGGTGCAATAACTCAACTTGGCCATTACAGCATGAAATCAGCAAGACACATAATGTAAACAAAGAAATCAGAAAATATTATTTTCATTTACTTGTGACAAACAGAGAGAGGAATGGGTATGCCATGGCTCCTGCCTCTGCAAATAAACTCCAGACACACGTGCCACTTTGTGCATCTGGCTTTATGTGAATACTGGAAAGTGAACCCCAGCAGGCTTCCCAGGAAAATGCCTTTAACTGCTAAGCCACCTCCCAGCCCTTATTCATTTCTAAGAATATTTTATTTTTATTTATTTATTTGAAAGAGAGAAAATGGAGAAAGAGAGAGTGAGTGGGTACTCCAGGGCCTCTAGCACCTGATGCATGCACCACCTTGTGCATCTGGCTTATGTGGGTCCTAGGGAATTGAGCCTTGGTCTTTTGACTTTGTAGGCAAGTGCCTTAACTGATAAGCCATCTCTCCAGCCCAATAACCTTATTCATTTTTTTTAACTACTAAAAGATCATTCTTGATGGGTGTGGTGGTTCACACCTGTAATCCAGCACTCTGGAGGCTGAGGATGGAGGGTTACTATGAAATTGACATCAGCCTGGGCTATAGGGAGATCATGTCTCAAAAATAAAACAACAAAAAAATAATGTACCACATATTGTATTTTAAGTGTGGGCTGTACTTTACTGACCCTATAGTAAATATGATGAAAGAAAAATTTCAATATCCTGAAGTTATTCCTAAAACCTGGAATGTGGAGGGGGGGGAGTGATAAGGGAAGTTAATTAGTTGCTATGAGTTGAAAACAAGGTGTTCCACATTGATGAACTATGCTAAAACCTGAATTTATCCCCCACCCCATCCCTGGGTCTATCAGGCTCCTATTTACAACTTCCTAGAGAACTAGCTCCAACCAATTTCAAAGCGACGAATAGTCCTCATGGACTGTCTCCTGTCTCAATGCTTTCTCCGCTCACAAATGGAAAATTCCAGGTCCCCCGCACCACAACTGTTTGCTCAAATGTTTACCAACGACATCGTGTGAATTCATAGTCTTGTTATTCTAATGGCTTTCCCCAGTGGCAGAGATGCTTGTTGCAGAGCGAACATCAGTTTTGCTCCACGTAGAAAGAATCTGCCTCAATCTGCCAACACAGAGGAAGACACTGAAGGTGTGTAGGTTCAGTATGAGCAACATCTACTTTCTTTCTGCAGGGTTGTATTAAAAAGATACTTAGTCTGCGTTCCAGAGGACGTACTTCCAGCTGCTATCTGGCCCTGCTGCTGGCAGCTCCACCACGTCTTTTCTTTCTGACATGGCTGGACAAACCCTTTTATTTCAGAAAGCTTTGGTTTAACAATTACAGTCTCCATCAGAGCAGGGAGTAGGGCTCAATTGTCACTGTGTCCTCAGCACCGAGGGATGGTACATTATTTATAGCCTTTTTTTTTTTTTTGGTTTTTTGAGGTAGGGTCTTGCTCTAGCCCAGGCTGACCTGGAATTCACCATGTAGTCTCAGGCTGTCCTTGAAGTCACAACGATCCTCCTACCTCTGCCTCCAGAGTGCTGGGATTAAAGGCGTGCGCCACCATGCCTGGCTTGCTCGTCATTTTATGTGCATCTCTCTTCTCTGTAAGTTCTGCCCCCAACTTGCCACAGAAACTCATCAAGGTGTCCCAAATCACTGGCCTCACCCTCCAGATCTGAAGATGAACGTTCCCACCTATCACTGACATTCTCCTTAGGTAACGAGTCTTAGGCAACGCACTCAACTGTTCATCTGGTTTTTACACACATTAAATGGGGACAGTGTCTTTTGAACCAACCTCATACTTTTTTCCACACTTTTGAAAAAGCATCCCATGAAATAATAAATATGTAGAGTATATGGATTTAAAACATATTTTAAAATTTTAAGCCGGGCATGGTGGTGTACGTCTTTAATCCCAGCACTGGGGAGGCAGAGGTAGGAGGATCACCATGAGTTCGAGGCCACCCTGAGAAAAGACAGTGAATTCCAGGTCAGCCTGGGCTAGAGTGAGACCCTACCTCAAAAAAACAAAAAACAAAAAAAATTAAATTTTAACATTATTAATAAAGATTTCAGGGCTAGGGAGATGGCTCCATGGATAAGGTGTTTGCCCTGTCAGTGTGAAGACTGGAGTTCAGACCCCCAGTACCCTCAGAAATGCTGGGTGGACATGGGGTCTACCTAAGCCAAAGCTCTGAGATGGAGCCTGGGATTCCCAGGACGGGCTGGCTAGCTACCTTAGCTGAGCGGGCAAGCTCTGGGTTCACATAGAAAGCCCACCTCAGCAAATGAAGTGGACAGCAGTGGAGGACATCTGATGTCCACCTCTGGCCTCCACATGCACACATGTGCACATGCACCAGCATGCATATGCACCCACATACATATGAACATGTGTACACACACACACAGAGAAACAAGATTTTAGTAGCTTTTAAAATGAACAATGTATATAATGAATGTGAACCATCCTGCTTGACAACATAGATCACTTTTGTTTTAAGCGCAATCATTGTGATGAAATTTCCTATCTTAAAAATAAACTAGCTCAAAGGATTTCTAGAATAATTTTCATCCTGTATTTTTCTTAGCTGATAATCACATATTCAACTAATTTCACACTATTAATGCATGAAAATGAAAAACCTTACACCATTTTAATTATGTAAGATAATTCAGCCAACTTAAAAAGACCATGAAAACGTATACTTTTAAGATGTTTTTCCCTAGAAAAACATTATTTTAAAACATCTTTTAAAATGACATTTGATTCTAATGGAATCCTTTTCTCCTTCACTAACCTGGTGGATAAGCTAGACCTTTACTTAAAGTGAGTACCAGATGAATAAAGTAGCAACGTCTCATCAATACAGATACAATACGCTAACTTTAAATAATAGTATTCTTCACAATGAACAAGCCCCTGTCCACAAAATCAATTTGTTCTTTGTTGCCTAGCTACTGTTGCTAAGCTATTTTAAATTTTATTTTTTGTGAAAAGGAATATTGTGTGTTATAATCTGTGGGCTTCTACTTCAACTTCCATTATTTCTGCATAAACCTTAAAATCAACAAGACGTGTTTTTGCTTTAAACAATTATACATGGAATTGATCAGAAGTTAAATTGTTTTAAATGCTCACATTATGTTTCGCCCTGTAAATGCTCACGAATGTGACATGTGTGGTTACTGGAATCACTCCAGCTGCTCTATGCATTTTGGCACTTATGTCCATGTATGAACTATTTATGTGAAAAATGAAATGCCTAATGTTAAGCAAAGGTGAGTCTGTTATTTAGAAATCCAAGATGAAAGCATTCTATTACATAAGAAATATAAAGGGTAATAATTCCCAGTTATCTCCCTCTGGCTATATAAAATCAAATGTGGACCTAAAATAGAACACTTCCCTCTCTCTCTCTCTCTCTCATTGGGGCTGAGAAAACACTGTCCTGAAGGGCAGAGATTGACATGAAGGGCTGGAGCAGCGCTGCACACGCAGGGTCTCTGGAGCTCCTCTTCTCCCTGTCTTCATTCTCTCTGGTCTTCCCTCTCTCCTGAAGACCAGACAGAGGCTCTTTCTGATGCTCCTCCCTTCACTGACCGAGGGAGGTTTTGTCCTGCACACTGAAAATCAAATGCCACGGTAGTTTGTCCCAGACTACTGCTGTTCTCTCCTTGCCTAAGCTGTCCCTCAAAAGTGCCCACAGACCCCCTCTGACCATAAAGAGAGTATATACCTACTAGAAAGAGGGCATTTCAGCCGGGCGTGGTGGCGCACACCTTTAATCCCAGCACTCGGGAGGCAGAGGTAGGAGGATCACTGTGAGTTCAAGGTCACCCTGAGACTACGTAGTGAATTCCAGGTCAACCTGGGCCAGAGTGAGACCCTACCTCAAAAAGTGGGGGGGCGTATTTCAACCACTTTCACTTTTGTGTTTTATATGGCTCCTGTGTGAGTGTGCATGGTAACAAATCAGTCAGATTTTCTTCCAGTTGATCTGCCCATTACCAGTTTATTTCTGCAGACTACACCCAGTCTCCAGAGGGAGGAGGAGAAATCACCACAGCCTCTATCCTCTGGAAAGTAAGAGTGGCCATGGCTTGTTTTCCTATCCATGAGGAGTTTTTGTCACCTCTCAATCGTAAGTGTCTACGTGTATGATCCCAAGTCGGGCAAAGTCTAAGTTCTCCCTGGACACTGTGACTTCTTCAAGGGCAGGCAGGCTTTTACCTTTGACCTCCAGCTTCTAGTGCAGGGCGAGGGGATGGGGAAGAGCTCAGCAAGTACTGAAGGAATTAATGAGTGAATGAAGGGACTGGGGTAAGATCCCGTTTGTAGATATGGTCAGAAGTTCCTTTAGAAATGAAGACAATAGGGCTGGAGAGATGGCTTCACGGTTAAGGTGTTTGCCTGCAAAGCCAAAGGACCCAGGTTTGATTCTCCAGGACCCATGAAGGCCCGATGCACAAAGTGATGCATGAACCTGGAGTTCATTTGCAGTGGCTAGAGGCCCTGGTGCACCCACTCTCTATCTTCCCCTCTCTGCTTCTTTCTCTCTCAAATAAATAAAAATAAAATATTTAAAAAAAGAAATGATGACAATACTGCATTAGCTAGGTTGGGAAGGTAGCACCTAAAGAAATAAGAAGAATCACTATTATAAATATAGAAATTTAACAAAACTCACCCTAAAATTTGTATCCATCTACTTAAATATTGAATTGGTATATGACTGACAAATGGTATTTAAAAAATACTATGCAGCCGGGTGTGGTGGCACACGCCTTTAATCTCAGCCCTCGGAGGCAGTGGTAGGAGGGTAGCCACCAGTTTGAGGCCACCCTGAGACTCATTCCAGGTTAGCCTGAGCTAGAGTGAAACCCTACCTCAAAACAAAACATGAAACAAAAACAAAAACAAAATCATGAAATTAGGAACTGATGAATGCTTTTTTATCAAGGACCATTTTAATCAATTGCTTGAATTCCTTTTCAATTCTTGTGTATGTTGTTACTCGATATTTTAGAACAAGTTAAGATTAGAATTGTTTTCCATCAGTGAAGGGCTACATGGAAAAATAGGCTTATCTTGTATTTTCTGGAGTCAAACATAGGATTTGGGTTTCTATTTTTTTTTTTTTATCAACAAAAGAGGGAAAATAAACTTACTGTCAGTGTGCCCAACCTCTGTTCTAGGACTCAAATAGATCCTTCATTTTATTTTTTTTTTGTTAGGTTGGTTTTCAAAGTAGGGTTTATTTATTTATTAGAGACAGAGAAAGGGGCTGTGGAGGAGAGAAGGAGAGAGAATGGACATACCAGGTCCTCTAGCCACTGCAAACGAACTCCAGATGCATGTGTCCTCTTGTGCATCTGGCTCATGTAGGACCTGGAGAATCAAACTTGGGTCCTTTGGCTTTGCAGGCATACACCTTAACCGATAAGCCATCTCTCCAGCCCTTGTTTGTTTGTTTGTTTGTTTTTCTGAGCTCAGGCTGACCTGGAATTCATTATGTAGCCTCAGGGTGGCCTCCAACTCACCGCAATCCCCCTACCTCTGCCTCCTGAGTGCTGGGATTAAAGGCATGAGCCACCACGTCTGGCTAGCACTTGAGAGGTGGAAGCAGAAAGATTATACAAGTTTGAGGCCAGTCTGAGCTATATGAGCCCCTGTCTCAAAAAATACAATACAGTACAATACAATACATTATTAAATTATCCCGAGTGCTGGGATTAAAGGTGTGTGCCACCACAACCGGCTATTTTTGTATTTTTTTAACATGGAAGCCTCACTAGGTTGCTCAGCCTGGCTTTAGACTTTGGAACTCTAGTGATCTTCCTGACTCAGCCTTTGAGTAGTGGTGACTCCAGATTACCCACACCCCCATGCTAGGAAATTGTTTGAAAACTGAGCACATTAGGGCTGGAGGGATGGCTTAGCGGTTAAGGCATTTGCCTGCAAAGGCAAAGGACCCAGGTTCGATTCCCCAAGGCCCACATTAGCCAGCTGCACAAGGGGCACATGTGTCTGGAGTTTGTTTGCAGAGGCTGGAGGCCCTAGCGCACCCACTCTGTCCCTCTTTCTCTGTTAAATAAATAAATATAAATGAAATATTTTTTAAAAAACTGAGCACATTAAGCTGGTGCACACCTTTGAACCCAGCCCCTGGGAGGCTGAGGTAAGAGGATCACTGAGTTCCAGGCCAGACTGGAGTGAGACTCTGCTTCAAAAGAGCCAATAAAATAAAATAAAATAATAAAATTAATTTAAAAAAATAAAATAAAATATAAAATAAAAAAATAAAATGGGCACATTGGAAACTGGGTATGATGGTGCATACCTGCAGTTTGAATTTGATTTTGAATCCAGCCAAAGATAAATGAGACTCTATCTCAGAAAAAATTGTGATGCTGGGTGTGGTGGCACATACTTTTAATCCCAGCACTTAGGTAGGAGGACAGCTGTGAGTTCAAGACCACCCTGAGACTACATAGTGAATTCCAGGTCAGCTTGGGTTAGAGTGAGACCCTACCTTGAAGCCCCTTAGAAAAAAGTGTGTGGCTCTTGCTCTCTGATCACTTGGGAACTTCCAGCTGTGGTGAGTTCTGGGGCTGGGCTGGCTTGGCTCTGAGAGCTCTGGCACACCCATTAAGAGAAAAAAAAAAAAAAAAAATTAACCAATCTAATTGCACATGGATTTACACAGTACGCCCATTTATTTGCAAGGTAAGAGTGTACTTCTAGGCTAAGGAGAGAGCTCAGCAGTTAAAGGCGCTCATCTGCAAAGTCTGATGGCCTGGGTTTGATTCCGCAGTGCCCACCTAAAGACAGATGCAAGAGTTCCTTTGCAGTAGCAGGAGACCATGGTATGCTTCTTTCTTTCTCTCCTTCAAATAAATAATTATTTACTTAAAAAACTTGCACCTCTCCTTCTAAAAGGAAAAATCTGAAAGCTGAAATCATGTTTAAAAAAAAAAGGGCTGGAGAGATGGCTTAGCGGTTAAGGCGTCTGCAGGCTAAGCCTAAGAATGTCAGTTCTAATCTCCAGGTCCCACATTTAGCCAGATGCAAAGTGACGCAAGTGTGCAATGCTGCACTTGCCCACAAGGGGGCTCACGCATCTGGATTTCGTTTGCAGCGGCTGAGAGGTTGCTGGAGCGTCCATTCTCTGTCTTCCTCTCCCTATCTCTCTGTGTCTCTCTCCAAAATAAAAATAAAAAATAAATTAAAAAAAGAACAAGCCAGGTGTGGTGGCGCACGCCTTTAATCCCAGCACTCGGGAGGCAGGGGTACGAGGATCGCCATGAGTTCGAGGCGATCCTGAGCTAGAGTGAGACCCTACCTCGAAAAACCAAAAAAAAAAAAAAAAAAAAAAAAAAAAAAAAAAAAAAAAAAAAAAAAAAGAAAGAAAGAAATAGGGCACATTAAGTCCCCAAAAAGATCTCAAAGGTGGGCTGGGGGAGAATGAGACAGCCTGAGTTTGAGCCCCCAGGGTTCATGTAAACAGCTGGGTGTGGACATGTGCATCTGTAAACCCAGCACTGTGAGAGCTGAGATGGGAGACTTGCTGGCATTCGGGAAAACTACAGTTCCTTATTCAGAGGGAGACCCTATTTTAGGAAATAGGGTAAGTGATAAAGGAAGACATTCAGTGCTCTTCTGCGGCCTCTGCATGCACAGGCACGTGCTTCTTTAAATACACACACACCACCACCACCACCATACCACACACAAAATCTCAAACCTAAAACCACAAGAATGCTTTGAGAGGCCAACAGTGCCCACAAATAAGAACCTAAGCACCCATATTCAGTGCTTCAAGCTGCTCAGGGTATACCATATTTTTGTTCAATAAATGTGAACTACTGCTGAATTATTTTATGGCCTACTGGAAAAATGCTGCCCCACGATATTAAATTCACCAGCAGAGAACCCTCTTGAATTTCAAGCAGGGACTGAATTCTGACCTTGTGCCAGAACATTACAAGTACAAATCACAGTTTCCCCTGTTTCACGTTCAGTTAGCAGATGGTGCTGGGAGAGTAAATGCTCACTCTTAAAGGACAGTGTGTGTTCATCTACAAAATGGAGCCAGAGTCAAGAAGGGCTAGAATTATGTCTGCTATTATGCCTATATGGTTTATATTGATTCAAGCTGCTTCCTGGAATACATGGAGAATATGTCTTGGACTTGTGGACAGAGAGAAGCCACAGTGAGAAGTTTAGTGTGAATATCTCAGCCTGGTGGGTAGCAGGAGAAAGGTGATTGGGTAAAAAGAAGAACTTTCTGACAAGAGTGAGTGGTACGAAGAGACTTGGATCCAAGGATCCAGAGGAGAAGGATCAGGTTAGTTAATAAGATGCCAGGAACATTGTCCTGGGGCTTCTCCCCCCAAGCACCCATCTTTAATCCTAGCACCTGGGAGGCCAAGGTAAGAGGATCGATGTGAGTTCAAAGCCACACTGAGACTATATAATGAATTCCAGGTCAGCCTGGGCTACAGCAAGACCCTATCTTGATAAGAGAGAGAGAGAGAGAGAAAGAGAGGAGGAGGAGGAGGAGGAGGAGGAGGAGGAGGAGGAGGAGGAGGAGGAGGAGGAGGAGGAGGAGGAGGAGGAGGAGGGAGAAGAAAAGGAAACCAAGCACTGGAGATTCACGGGGCACGGGGAGATTATCAGAAAACAGCTGCCAGTGACACATCAGTATGAATCTATAGCTCCTCAGGTTCTACAATGGCTCACACAAGTGAAATCCAAAGGTGTGGAAAATAAAACAATTATCTTTGGCTCTGAACAAGACAGGTATTTGTGGGCCAATCATACTTGTAGTTACTTTCAACTGACAGATTGCTAGATAGAATAGTTTCTAAGGCTGAGCCTGAGTACATAAGTAGTTTGTTTCAGGTGATGTTGGGCAGTTTGTGAAGGAAGAGCTTATCTGGATTGCCTTCATGATTGCTTCCAGCAAACACGAAAGCTTTCTGCTTGATAAGGTCAGAAGACTGCCACATGACTCAGCATCTTTCTCATCACTCTACAGGCTCACATGGCCCACAGGAGTGTTAAAAGAAACCAAAGATGTTATGAAAAAGCCATAAGGAAATCTACTTCTTTGTTAGCTAAAAAAACATAATTTTGGTATGGAGAGATGGCTTAGCAGTTAAGGCGCTTGCCTTCGAAGCCAAAGGACCCAGGTTCAACTCTCCAGATCTCCAGATAAGCCAGATGCACAAAGGTGAGGCAAGTGCAAGATTGTGCATGACCACTAGGTGGCGCAAGTTTGATTGCAGTGGCTGAGGCTCTGGCATGCCAATTTTCTCTCTCTCTCTCTCTCTCTCTCTCTCTACACACACACACACACACACACACACACACACACACACACACACACACAAAATGTTGGGGGATGAAGGGATGACTCAATGGTTAAGGCACTTACCTGCAAAACCTAAAGAACCAGGTTTGATTGCCCATTACCCATGTAAAGCCAGATGGATGCACAAAGTGGCACATTTATCTGGAATTTGTTTACAGCAGCTGGAGGACCTTGTGTGCACATTCTCTGTCTCTCTCTCTGCTTGCAAATAAATAAATAAAAATATCATATATATATATATATATATATATATGTGTAATTTACATAACATATGTAAGTATAATTGTTTTATTTATTTATTTTTATTGACAACTTCTATACTTATGGACAATAAACCATGATATTTCCCTCCCCTCCCTTTTTCCCCTTCACAACTCCACTCTCTATCATATCCCCTCCTTCTCTCCATTAGTCTCTATTTCAATTTGATGTCATCATCTTTTTCTCCTGTTATGAGGGTCTTTGAAGGTATTGCTAGGCATTGCAAGGTCAGGGATATTGAGACTAATTTCTGTCTGGACGGTTGCATTGTAAGGAGTGGTGCCCTTCCTTTGGCTCTTACATTCTTTTGGCCACCTCTTCCTCAATGGACCCTGAGCCCTGAGGGTGTGATAGAGGTGTTTCAGTGCTGGACACTCCTTTGTCCCTTCTTCTCAGTACTATGTTGCCTTTTGGATCATCCCAGTGGTCATCACCATCTGAAAAGAGAAGCTTCTCTAATCAAAAGTGAGAGTAACATTAATACATGAATATGAACATTAAGTGTAATGCTTTCAGGGCAGTTTGGTGGGAATAATATGTAGGTATAATTTTTTTAATTTATTATTTATTGACAACTTCCTTAATTGTAGACAATATCCCATGGTACTTCCCTCTCTCCCCCCACTTTCCCCTTTGAAACTCCACTCTCCATCATATCCCCTCCCCCTCTCAATCAGTCTCTCTTTTCATTGCTTTTTCTTTTTTTTTTATTGACAACTTCTTTAATTGTAGACAATATCCCATGGTACTTCCCTCTCTCCCCCCACTTTCCCCTTTGAAACTTCACTCTCCATCATATCCCCTCCCCCTCTCAATCAGTCTCTCTTTTCATTGCTTTTTCTTTTTTTTTATTGACAACTTCTTTAATTTTAGACAATATCCCATGGTACTTCCCTCCCTCCCTCCACTTTCCCCTTTGAAACTTCACTCTCCATCATATCCCCTCCCCCTCTCAATCAGTCTCTCTTTTCAGTATGATGCCATGATCTTTTCCTCCTATTATGATGGTCTTGTACAGGTAGTGTCAGGCACTGTGAGGTCATGGATATCCAGGCCATATTGTGTCTGGAGGGGCACATTGTAAGGAGTCCTACACTTCCTTTGGCTCTTATATTCTTTGCGCCACCTCTTCCTCAGTAGACCCTGAGCCTTGGAAGGTGTGTTTGTGATGTTTCAGTGCTGAGCACTCCTCTGTCCCTTCTTCTTAGCACCATGTTGTCTTCTGAGTCATCCCACGGTCACCACCATCTGAAAAAAGAAGCTTCTCTAACCATAAGTGAGAGTAGCATTAATATATGGGTGTGGACATTAAGAGAAGTGCTTACTGGGCAGTTTAGTGAGCATAGTATATACATTTAGTGTGAAACCAGCAGATGTTACACCCCTAGGACTCATGACTACCCCTATTGTAGGTTTTCAGTATCAGGGATGTATTCCGTCCAATGGAGCAGGCCTCCAGTCCAATTAGAGAGAGGTTGTTTTCCCTCATAATAGACATGCCACTATTGTACCTCATTTGGCCTGGCTGGCCAAATTTAAAGCTTGCAGTGTTCACTGTTGAGTATCTTCACTGGTATTTTCTCTCCCATTGAACTGCATGCAATGTAGCTTTTTCCACCTTTCTGTCAGCTGGTCCTCATGGAGGAGGCTTTCAGCTCAACTCCAGCAGGATTTCTCAGTGACCTTGCAGCCCAAGTATGTGGAGTCTTCAGCAATAGGGTCTTACCATCTATTCCAGGTGGGAACCAAGAGCCTTGACAATGGCCTATAATGTTTTGGGGGTATCTGTGACCTCCACAGCCAACAACTCACTGTAAGATATCCCATCCCCGGCACTGAAAATTTTCTAGTTACAATCTATGGCTTCTGAGTGTTCCATTGTCCAGAAAAGTAGGTTTCCATATGACTTATTTATATCCTCTTAGATTTTGATTAGCCCTCCCTCCACCTTTCCTTTACTCAATCTCTTCCACTGACCTCACTTAGGCCTTTTCATCCCCATTAATCAGTTCTTCTACTTACATATATACAATACCATCCTATTAAGTCCCCCTCCCTCCCTTTCTATTCCCTTTATATCCCCTTTCTAGCTTACTGGTTTCTGCTACTGAGTTTTATTTTTACTCACATAGAAGTCCAATCATTTGTAGCTAGGATCCACATATGAGAGAGGGCATGTGATGTTTGGCTTTCTGGGCCTGGGTTACCTCACTAAGTATAATCCTTTCCAGATCCATCCATTTTCCACCAAATTTCATAACTTCATTTTCTTTACTGCTGAGTAGAACAGTAGAACTCCATTGTGTAAATGTACAACATTTTCATTATCCACTCATCAGTTGGGGGACATCTAGGCTGGATCCATTTCCTAGCTATTGTGAATAGAGTGGCAATAAACTTGGTTGAGCAAGTATCTCTAAAGTAGTGAGATGACTCCTTAGGATATATGCCTAGGAGTGGTATAGCTGGGTCATATGGTAGATCTATTTTTAGCTGTCTCAGGAACCTCCACACTGATTTCCACAATGGTTGGGCCACATTGCATTCCAATGTGTGCACATTGTCAGCGTTTATGGTCACTTGTTTTCATGATGATTGCCAATCTGACAGGAGTGAGATGGAATCTCAAGGAAGTTTTAATTTGTTAATTTGTTAAGATTTTCTTTGTGTCCTAATATATGGTCTATTTTAGAGAATGTTCCATGTGCTGCTGAAAAGAATGTGTATTCTGCAGCATTTGGATGAAATGTCCTGTATATATCTGTTAGGTCCATTTGTTCTATGACCTCATTTAATCCAGAAGCATCTCTGTTTATTTTTTGCTGGGATGACCTGTCAGTTGGTGAGAGAGGGGTGTTTAAGTCACCAATTACAAGTGCATTTGCTGTTATCTGTGACCTTAGTTCTAATAGTGTTTGATGAAATTGGGAGCCCCATGTTAGGTGCATATATGTTTAGGATTGTAATGTACTCCTGTTGGAGCATTCCTTTAATCAATATAAAGTGATCTTCCTTATCTTTCCTAACTAACGTTGGTCTGAAGTCTACCCTGTCAGATATTAGGATAGCGACCCCTGCTTGTTTTCTAGCCCATTTGCTTGAAACACCGTTTTCCAACCTTTTACCCTAAGATAGTGTGCATCATTTGTAGCAAGGTGAGTTAGTTTCTTGGAGGCAACAAATTGAAGGATCCTGCTTTTTAACCCAGTCCGCAAACCTATTTCTTTTGGTTGGGGCATTCAGGCCATTGATATTGAGTTATTATTGAAAGGTGTGTCTTTATTTTTGCCTTTTTTTTTTTTTTTTTTTTTTTTTTTTTTTTTTTTTTTGAGGTAAGGTTTCACTTTAGTCCAGGCTGAACTCGAGTTCACTATGTAGTCTCAGGGTGGCCTTGAACTCACGGTGATCCTCCTACCTCTGCCTCCTGAGTGCTGGGATTAAAGGTGTGTGCTACCATGCCCAGCAATTTTCCTTGTTTTATAGTTCTTCTGGTTTTACCTTTGCTTTCTTGTATTAACTAGTATTGGAGTATGGTTTGTTTTTTCCAGGGTCCTTATATGTGTGCTTTTCTTTCTCTTCAGCATGGAGGATTCTTTCAAGTATTTTCTGTAGAGCTGGTTTTGTCTTCAAATATTCCTTTAGCCTGCTTTTGTTGTGGAATGTCCTTATCTGTCTGTATATTTGAATGGATAGCTTTGCAGGATAAAGTAATCTTGGTTGACAGTTCTTATCTTTCAGAACTTGGAATACATCACTCCAAGCCCTTCTGGCTTTTAAAGTTTGTGTTGAGTAATCTGCTGTGATTCTGATGGGCTTGCCTTTTAGGTGACTTGTTTTTTCTCTCTAGCTGCTTTCAATATATTTTCTTTGGTTTGTATGTTTGGTAGTTTGATTATAATGTGGTAAAGAGAGGTTCTTTCCAGGTTTTGTCTGTTTGGTGTTCTAAAGGCTTCCTGTATCTGTATTGGCATATCTTTCCCAATTTGGGGGAATTTTTCTTCTATGGTTTTGTTGAAAATACCTACTATGCCTTTGGAGTGAAATTCTTCTCTTTCTACTGTACCCTGAATTCTTATGTTTGATCTTTTCATAGTGTCCTGAATATCTTGACATTCCTATTCATACCTTCCTATTTTTGTTTTTCTCTTTGTTGGACTGTATTAGATCTGTCACCTGGTCTTCTAGTTTAGATATTCTGTTCTCTCCTTCATTCATTCTATTGGAGAGATTTTCTACAGAGTTTTTATTTCACTGACTGTGTTCTTCATTGCTAGTAGCTGATTGGTTTTTATTTATTATTTCTATTTCCTTATTCATGTCTTGTATTGACCTCCTTATTTCATTAAATTGATTTCCTGTGTGTTCATTGATTCCTCTGATATCCTCCATCATGTCTTCTATTGATCTCCTTATTTCATTAAATTGGTTTCCCATGTGTTCTTTGATTCCTTTGATTTCCTCTTTGAGTTCTTTGAGCATATTTATAATCATTCTTTTGAAATATTTTTCAGGCATTTCCTCTAAATCAGTCTCACTGAAGGTCATTTCTAATGCATTGATACTTTTTGATGGATTTATATTGTCTTGATTTTTTTTTTGTTTCTTGTATTATAATGTAGAGATTTTTGCATTTTGGATTAATTTGATGCTTGGGTTTTCTAATTATCTGCAATATTATTAGATGTATCAATCTGATGTTATATATCTTCAGGGTATGAGCTTAATGTGCTAGGTGTGGCTCTTAAGACTCTCAGAATAACTCCCAAAGTGATCCTAGGTGTTGGGTTTGCCTGGTATGAGAGAATTCAAGTAGGCTGAATGGAACAGAATACAGACAAATTCTAAAAACTTAACTAAACTATGTACACATTCAATGAAAAACAGCACAGAGTATTTATGCAAAGGTAGCTATTGTGACAAACAGATCCTCTAACAAAGTCACAGTCCCTAAGGATGTGTGTTGCCCCACACCCTTAATCCTGTCAACTTGGAGTCTAAGATTTTTGGTCTGTAGAGGGTTCCAAGGTCAGCTTGTGACCAAGTGAGACCCTTCCCCAATGAATGACAGGAGAGGAAACAAAGGCACTATAAATCAGGAAGCAACAAACAAGAAGCCCAAAATATAGCTTATTTAAGAATGTCAAATCGGACCATCCATCAGAGTTAACATATAATTTACCCTGACATGGATGGTGCAATTAGCCCTTCCAATGCAAACCTATATACTAGGCTTATTTGGCAGGTACTGACCTGGTGAAATCCCAGTTACCTTTTGTGATGGCTTTGGTCTCAGCTATGCTGCATGCTGCTTGGGTCTCTCTTTGCTGTGCCGTGGGCACAGGTAGGCTGGCTGGGTCTGTGAGTCGCTGCTCTTATCATGCTGGGTGCTGTGTGGGTGAGCTCCCTTCCCCAGTCTGGTGCTTGCTGGCGCTTGTGCTGGCAGTGGGGGAGGGGAGGCTGTGGATGGACGCTGAAGTCCACCCAGTAGTCCTCATGATCTTCCTCATAAGCTCCTCCCATGGTCTCTGCCATCCTCCTTCCATGTTTCTTGAGTTTGCAAGGAGGCTGGTGTGAGTGGAAAATCCCCTCACCTGTTTGTTTTTTTTTTTCCTGCATCTCAGACTGAGCCTGGCAGTTGCAGCTGTGTGGAACTCACTGCCACTGCTGGAGCTGCTTCTGCCTGCTTCTGCCTGCTTCTGTGAGTTCTAGACGCTCTGGATCTCTCCTACTTCTCTGCTGTGGTTGATAATTTAGTATACGCCTCACTTTTTAGTAGAAGAGTGTATTTTGCTGTTTTTTTCTTTTTCTCCCCTAGGCTGTTTTGTTGTGGTTCCTATGCCGCCATCTTCAAGGTATAATTTTTAAAAGTTTGAAAAAAAGTACCATGCAGGGGTAGATGAGGCTGCTTGCAGAAGCCATAGGTTACAGAAAATCTTTGTGCCAGTGGTGGGATACATCACAATAAGTTGTTGGTCTGAGGCGTTCCTGAACCACAATGTCAGGGCAACCCCCTCCCAAAGAGAGGTTCAGGTTGCTCATGGAAAAACAGGTCTAGGGAACCCCTTTTAGGCAAGAGATAAGGAGAAGGCAGATTCTTCTCTGCTCTGTAACAAAGTGGAGACTGTTAAGTTTCAGGAGTGACCATGACCACACAAACCACTTTGAGGCAAAGATGAAAGCTTTTATTTTGGAAAAGCAAAAGCTGCCAGGGCTAGCTTACAAGAAAGGTGCACAGCCAACCTGAGTTCCTCAGGTAGTGGGCTTTATAGGGTCAGCTGGGGGAAGGTGAGGAAGGGAAAAGAACTCCTTTGTTCTTTACATTAGCCATTTCAAAAAGCTAGGGTGTGAGGACAGAACAGTGACCAGGTGACTTACGAGATAAGGGAGCAGGAAACCATGACCTGGGTTAGGCAAGGAAGGGATAATCCACTTCCTTATGTCTCTGTCCCGTCCTGCTGTCCTTGATGATTCCATTTTGGGACCTGTACAACCTAACAGAGATTGCAAGGATGGGCCCAAAGACATTCCTGCTGTTTACTTTTGGGGTCTGGTCACCTAATTTGCATCAGAACCGGGGGTCTTGTTTGCCAGTCAGCCTCCTTCCTTGTCTGTTGAGGAGTGCTCTTGTAAGTCCAGCACGCCAGAGGCTGACGCAGGACAATAATGAGATGGATCAGCTAGGTGTGTCGGGACATGCCTATAATCTCAGCCCTTGGGAGGTAGAGGTAGGAGGATCAGCATTGACTGCATAGACTGGAAGTCAGCCTGAGCTACATGAGACCCTGTCTCAAAAAACAAAAACAAGGGCTGGAAGTATGACTTAGCGGTTAAGGCCGATGCCTGCGAAGCCAAAGGACTCAAGTTCAATTCTCCAGGTCCCACATAAGCCAGATGTACATAGTGGTGCATGCATCTGGAGTTTGTTTGCAGTAGCTAGAGGCCCTGGCGTGCCCGTTCTCACTCTCTCTTTCTCTCCCTCACCCCCTTCTCTCTGTCTCAAATAAATAAATCTTAAAAAAAAACAACACCAGATCCAGGCATTGTGGCACATGTCTTTAATTCCAGCACTCGGGAGGCAGAGGTGCAGAGGCAGGAGGATCACCATGAGTTCAAGGCCATCCTGAGGTTACATGGTGAATTGCAAGTCATCCCGGACTAGAGTGAAACCCTGACTCGAAAAACAAAAACAAAACACAAAAAAACACCAAAACAAAACAAAAGGAAAGTTTAGTTGAGGCTATTTCAAGATGGGATGAAAGACACACTTCAGTAGAATGCTAATATTCAATACAGTAGGAAGAAATGGGAGCTTTCTCAATCTGAAAGGGAGTAGAGGTGGGGGTGGGGTCTCCCCGCCTCTCAGTAGGAATCCAGGCTCTGCATACCATAGGCAAAGCTAGCTTCAGCTAACATTATGCTTAATGATGAAGCAGTAATTTGTCTGAGATTGGAAGCAGGGCAAAGATGTTGGTCTCACCATTTGTATTCAGCAGTGTACTCCAAACAAAGGCATATAAACTGGAAAACAGGTTACAAAACTAGTGCTATTTATAGATGTCAGTGAGTATGTGGGAAGCCCTATAGACTGTCTGGTTGTGTAGCTACTTCTTCTTCTATCCTAAAGGAAGACTCTTAAGAAGTCCCCAATTATAGGGCTTTAGAGATGGCTCAGCAGTGCTTGCCTACAAAGCTCAACAACCTGGGTTTGAATTCTCTAGCACCCACATATAGTCAGGTGCACAGAGTGGTGCATGCATCTGCAGTGGCTAAAGGCCCTGGAGCACCCAGTCTCTCTCTCTCTCTCTGTGCTTGTAAATAAATAAAATTTCTTTATATTACAAACTTAAAAATTATATATTAAAAATTACAGCATAGGTTCCTTAACAATCATGGATGAGAGATTCCTTGAGGCCCAGGAAGTAAACAAGCACAGGTGTCAGGAAGAGTTCAGGACCTTCTCAAGCTCATGGAAGAAAGAGCCTCTGTGAGCTTCTCTATGCTGGGTGGGGCTTTTGGTCATGAAGCTGCCTTTGAGTCTCCTGCGCTCCTCTAAGTACTCCACCCACACTCCTGTAAGCAATGCCAATAAACTCACTGGTTCACTAAGCTAGACTTGGGTGCAAAGGTTTGTAACAGGATGCTAGGGGTCCGGAAAGTCCTTGAGCTGCAAGCCCTAGGTTTGTTTCTAACTTTAGCCAAAGAATTGAATATAAAAGAAAACTGAGGGCCTGGAGAGATGGCTTAGTAGTTAAGCGCTTGCCTGTGAAACCTAAGGACCCCATTTTGAGGCTCAATTCCCCAGGACCCATGTAAGCGAGATGCACAAGGTGGTGCGTGCATTCATCTGGAGTTCGTTTGCAGTGGCTAGAGGCCCTGGCATGCCTGTTCTCTATCTATTTGCCTCTTTCTCTCTCTGTCTGTTACTCTCAAATAAAATAAGCAATAAAAAGAAAACTGAAAAGGATAATTATTAAATTATATATTTATTGAGGGAAGTAGAGCCAAGGAAAGGCACCCACGTGGCTAGAGATCTCACATAGAAGGCTGGGGGGGGCATCGAAAGATAAAAGAGCCGGGCATAGTGGCGCACGCCTTTAATCCCAGCACTCAGGAGGCAGAGGTAGCAGGATCACTGTGACTTCTAGGCCACTCTGAGATAACATAGTTAATTCCAGTTACTTTACTTTCCAGTAACTTTAGTTTTTAAGTTTATCCAGTGCCACTTGGGATTTTTTGTCCAGTTCCTCAGGTAAGCGTCCACGTGTCCACATACACTGAGCGTACATGGAGCAGAGTGTCCTTTGTGCTGTTGATCCGTTTTCATCAGTGTGGTAGTTTGACTATATGTCCCCCAATATATTCAGTGTTTTATTAGTTATAGTTTGCATCTGCAATCACCTTGCTAAAGGCAATGTCACTGGGGGCTGGTCTTAAGGTGTGGTGATGGTTTGAGATTCCATTGTAAAGATATGCAAATGTGCCTAGCAGGAGTTCCTGAAGTGTGCTGTGTGACCTTTTGGCTGTAGTTTTGCTCTGTGTGCTGTGGTGGCTGGTTGGCTTTTTCTCTCTCTGCTTGGCCCTGTGAAAGCAGGCTGCTTCTCCTGCCTTTATGGAACTTCCCCTGGATCTGTAAGCTTCAATAAATAATATCCCTTCCTCCATAACTGTGCCTGGTCTGGAAGTTCATCTCAGTGAACCTGAAGCTGTCTGCTACAGTAAAGTGGTACCGAGGAGTGTGGGGTGAGATGAACCTGACCATGTGGATATTCGTCTTTTGGAACTTTTGTTTTGGAGGAATGGCATGGACTTGGTGCTTGCAACTGAAGATGCCTTCTGGAGTGGTAAGCCAAGTTTTATGGACTATTCTGATGAGAGTTTGAGAATGCTAAGTGCAGACAGTATTGAACTTCGAGGCTTGGCTTATGAGCTTTCTAAGGGGAAGGAAAGACGGCAGAGGACTTTGTTGGAACTGGGCTACTGGCATAAGGGATAGCTATGTTCTGCTATCCAGGCCCAGAGTGTTTGATCAAACTTAAATTTGTAATGGACTGCTAATCCATTGTGCTCTGCACACCTGGTATTAGTTTTGGAAGCATGAAAGTTTGGAAAGCATGGAGTGGTCATGAATTGCACACAGTTCCAGGAGCCACTGCTGAGATGTGGCATGAGGCAAGGCATGAAGACCCTCAGGAATAGGCTGGAAGAGTCTTTGGAAAATAGACCGTGGTTTGCATGGAGACCTGAAGATGTTTTGGATATACCAGGACTGTGCAAAAGGGCTACCATGGAGTGCAGTGTTGGTCTGGGATCGAAGTTTTCCCTGGTGATTGTGCCGAGCTTGAGGGGAGGAATTGGAAAACCTGGAGACTGTCAGTCTCAGGTTATATTGAACTTGAACTGCAGAAGTTGATGACTGCTGATGGTGGTTGAGTTTGCATTGTTCTAGTTTCTCCTTGCTATCCTTATACCAGTTAAAAATGTTTCCTCTGTGCCTTTACATGTTGAAAGTATTTAACTTGTTTGATTTTACAGGACTCACTATCTTAAGTTGATCAAGACTGTGAGAACCTTTGAAATTGGACTGAGTACAATTTGCAATGTGTGATAGTTATAAATCTTTTGGGGGCCAGGAGCTAAATATATTGAGGGCCAGGGGCAGAATGTGGTAGTTTGAATATATGTCCCCCAATATATTGAGTGTTTTATTAGTTATAGTTTGCATCTGCAATCCCCTTGCTAGAGGCTGTGTCACTGGGGGCTGGTCTTAAGGTGTGGTTTTGAGATTCCATTGTAAAGATATGCAAATGTGCCTAGCAGGAGTTTCTGAAGTGTGCTGTGTGACCTTTTGGCTGTAGTTTTGCTCTGTGTGCTGTGGTGGCTGGTTGGCTTTTTCTCTCTCTGCTTAGCCCTGTGAAAGCAGGCTGCTTCTCCTGCCTTTATGGAACTTCCCCTGGATCTGTAAGCATCAATAAGTAATATCCCTTCCTCCATAACTGTGCCTGGTCTGGAAGTTCATCTCAGCGAACCTGAAGCCGTCTGCTACAATCAGTCTCCAAACTTTCTCATAGCTTAGAAAACTTAAATTCATTCTCTGAACATTTTTTATCATTTGGTTATTCTTCCATCATATTTATTACTATGTTGAGGTAGGGTCTTACTGTAGCCCAGGCTGTCCTGGACCTCACTCTGCTGTCCCAGCCTGGTTTGGGGCTCACAGGGACTTCCTCCTTGCCCCTGTTTTTAAAAATTTTTTAATTAATTTTTTTGTGTGTTTACTCCTGTCTCTCCTAACCAGTAATAGGATCAAAGGCATGTGCAACTCTGACAGGCTTTTTACATTTTTCTTCCTTCCTCCCTCCTTCCTTCCCTCCTTCCTTCCTTCTTTCTTTTTATGTTTTTTTTCATTTTTTGAGATAGAGTCTCACTCTAGCTCAGGCTGACCTAGAATTCAGTCTCAGGGTGGCCTTGAACTCATGGCGATCCTCCTATCTCTGCTACCCAAGTGCTGAGATTAAAGGCATGTGCCACCATGCCCGGCTCTTTTTTTCATTTTAATATCTGTTTACTGGTGACTATTTTATTTATTTATTTTTGAGGCAGGGTCTCATTGTAGCCTGGCCTTGTTATGAGGTCCAGTGTCGCACAATAAGACCATTAACTTACAGAATGCGAGGCAAAGTTTTATTGGGTAAAAAAACACACACAAAAAAGAAGAAAAGCTGGTGCACACCAGGGCTACCCCTGGAATTCGGGATCTCGGGATGCAACTCTGAGCTTTCGGTGTGTCAGCTTTTATTGTCTGTGGCTTTGGGCTCTTGTTAAAATATAACTGTCCATAATGTGTGTGTGTGTGTGTGTGTGTGTGTGTGTGTGTGTGTGTGTTTTCGAGGTTGGGTCTCAGTCTAGCCCAGGCTGACCTGGAATTTACTATGTAGTCTCAGGCTAGACATGAACTCAAGGTGATCCGCTTATCTCTGACTCAAGAGTGCTGGGATTAAAGGCATGCACCACCACACCTGACACAAACTAACATTTTGATGTGTTTTCTAGGAGTTTCATGGTTTCAGGTCTTAGGTTTAAATTTTTGACCCATTTTGAGCTCTTTTTTTTTTTTTTTTTTTTTTTTGGCTTTGCGATATAGTTTCTCTCTCTTGTTCAGGCTGACCTGGAATTCACTATGTAGTCTCATGGTGGCTTTGAACTCTCAGTGGTCTTCCTACCTCTGCCTCCTGAATGCTGGGAATAACAGCGTGTGCAACAATGCCTGCCTTTTTTTTTTCCTTAGGCTTTGCAAACAAGCACCTTAAATGCTGAGCTATTTCTTTTCTTTTCTTTTCTTTTTGATTTTTCAAGGTAGGGTCTTGCTTTAGCACAGGCTGATCTGGAATTCACTATGTAGTTTCAGGGTATAGACTTCAGCTCATGTTGATGCTCCTACCTCTACCACCTGAGTGCTGTGATTAAAGACGTATGTCATCACATCTGGCTTATACTGAGCTATTTCTTTTGATTTCTCTCCAGTCTCTGTGTGTGTGTGTGTGTGTGTGTGTGTGTGTGTGTGTGTGTTTTGTTTTTTGGGGGTAGAGTTTCCCTCTAGCCCAGGATGACCTGGAATTCACTATATAGTTTCAGGATGGCCTAAAACTCATGCCGATCCTCTTACCTCTGCCTCCCGAAGGCTGGGATTAAAAAACGATCTTTTTTTGTTTGTTTGTTTTAATATTTTGAGAGATAGAGAAATAGGCAGAGAGAGGGAGGGAGTGAGAGAGCAAGTGAGAACCAGGACCTCTCGCCACTGCAAGCAAACTATAAATGCATGCTCTGTCTAATGCATCTGACCTAATGTGGGTGCTGGGGAATCAAACCTGGGCCCTTAGGCTTTGCAAGCAAGTGCCTTAACTGCTGAGCCATCTCTCTAGCCTGTGTGTGTCTTTAAGACTGGGTCTTGCTATGTGGCCAGGGCTTGCCTAGAACTTAACTCAGAGCAATCCTCTTGCCTCTTTCTCTGGGTTGCTGGGCCCACAGGCGAGCCTGCACCATACCCAGCTCTATCTTTGGTACTTAGATCACAGGTTCAAATTCAAAAACAGGACATGCAATCTTTGCTTTGTCATTTTTTTTTTTTTTGCCTTGTCTTCTTTCTCTCTCTCTCTCTTTTCCTCACTAAGGCCTTCTGGCTTCAGCCACTGGTCCCAGCTCACCTGTGTTTACCAGCACTCACATTTCGCTTTAGGGGCGGGAATCAAACTCTGCATCCCAGGTTCAGTTCTCCAGGACCCAGGCCAGAGCATGAATCACCTGAGCTCAGAAGTAGGAGTGGGGTGGGGCCAGAAACAGCCCGCTTGTGATTGGCTGGTCACCCACCGTATGTTAATTAAGGTGACCTCTGGAAATACCTTTCAAAACTCCAGTTCCACAGTGCTGTGTAAACACTGGTAACGAATCATGTGTCTTAGACACATATCACAATGCACACTGAGATGCGGTATTGCCAAAAAGATACAAACAATTCCTCACTGTTCCTAATGTGTGTGACTTTCCTACAGTATGGAGAGCCGAGGTGGCAGAGGTCAGTACTATACATTCAGTGATTGTTTGTATAATTCCTTACTGGAGACATTTCTGTGGCTGTTTAAAGTACCAGAAATCACAAGAAGGAGGGGTCTTAGTGCCCTCTGTTGAGCATGAAGCTGGTCTGGGTATCATTTAGTGAAACTACTTTGTGGCCACTGATGACCTTTCTTCTCTTCAGTTTTTATAAGTTGTCTAATAAAAGTTTTTGGCTTGCTTTCTAAGACTGTCAGAAAATTGTATGTTTCCAGTTTATGATGCTGTTAGTGCTTTTTGACTATTTCTTTGCACTTTAGTACTTTTTTGTTTTTTTACTTTCCATGTTTTGTGAAGAGGTGTCTCACTTTAGCATCAAGTTCTACCTCTACCTCCTGAGGCATATAGCACTATGCCTGGCTTTATTTCAGCTTTTTTTTTTAAAAAAATGTTCTTTTATTTATTTTTATTTGAGAGGACAGAGAAAGAGGCATATAGATAGAGAATGGGTGCGCCAGGGCCTCCAGCCACTGCACTCGAACTCCAGATGCATGTGTGTGCCATCTTGTGCGTCTGGCTTACGTGGGTCCTGGGGAATCGAGCCTCAAACCTGGGTCCTTAGGTTTCACAGGCAAGCGCTTAACTGCTAAGCCATCTCTCCAGCACCCCCCTTTTTTAAAATTAGAGGTGGGGTCTCCCTTTAGTCTACACTGATCTGGAGTGAGCCGATGTGCACCTACTACTTCTGCTGTGATTAAAGGTGTGTGCCACCATGCCCAGGTATTTTTATGCTTTTGAGGCAGGTCTCACTCTGGCCCAGGCTGTCCTCAAACTCATGGTGATCCTCTTACCTCAGCCTGCTGAGTGTTAGGATGAAAGCTGTGTGCTAGCATGCCTCACTTTTCTCAGCACTTTAAAGCGCCTTGGGCTTTTTTTTTTTTTTCCTATGGAGGTAGGGTCTTACTTTAGTCTAGGTTTTCCTCACAAGTGCTAGGATTATAGGTGTAGGCCACCACACCCAGCTTCCCTCAGACTTTTTTTTTTTTTTTTCTGGTGGGGTTTCAAGATAGGGTCTCACTCTAGCCCAGGCTGACCTGGAATTCACTATGTAGGGTCAGGGTGGCCTCCAACTCAGAGATCCTCCTACCTCTGCCTCCAGAGTGCTGGGATTAAAGACATGCGCTACTACACCCAATTGTATTTGCATAGGGGGATCTGTTTAATAGCTTCAGGCGGAATTTCAACCTCAGAGAAGTGGGTCTGAGACAACAGCCACACAGGGAATTTTGGTGGCTCAAACTCAGAGATCAAAATACATGAAACAGAGATGGGTATGGTGGTGCAAGCCTTTAATCTTAGCACTAGGGAGGCAGAGGTAGGAGGATTGCAGTGAATTCAAGGCCACCCTGAGACTAGACAGTGACAAAAAAACATGAAACAATTTTGTCAAGAGATGAAGTCAGGAAAGTTGTGTGTGCATCTCGAGCCTGCCCAGTTTGCTTCAGAGTAGGAGAATCAGGGTCGAATCTCATCTCCTTCACTCTGGTTACAAATCACTTGAAATATTTCTTAGTCAACTTTGCTTGAGGGAGATTTTTTTTGATCTTCAGGTACATTTTTCAGCTTTGTGAGGAACCTTATCTTCAAAGAAAATGGCTGCAATGTTACCAACAAGACAGATCCTCGCTCTATGAATTCCTGTATATTCATTGGGAATCTCAACACTTTTGTGGTTAAGTAGTCTGATGTGGAGGCAATCTTTTCTAGGTATGGCAAAATTGTTGGCCTCTCTGTTCGTGAGGGCTTTGCCTTTGTCCAGTATGTTAATGAGAGAAATGCCTGAACTGCTGTAGCAGGAGAGGATGGGAGTATGATTGCTGGTCAGATTTTAGATATTAATCTGGCTGCAGAGCCAAAAGTGAACAGAGGAGAAGCAGGTGTGAAATGATCTGCAGGGGAGATGTACGTGTCAGTACCCGAACACCCTTCTCCATCCCCTCAGCTCCTCCTTTGACTTGGACTGTGACTTTCAATGAGATTATGATGACAGGATGTAGTTACCCGGCACGTGGTCCTCCTCCTCTCAATGCCAGTGTGTAGCCAGAAACACCTCATGAAGGGGCAAAAGTGGCTTTAATTCTACTAGTGGACAGCGGGGATCTTCTTCTAAGTTGGGAAAGTTAAAAGCCATTAAGAAGGAACTTACCCAGATAAGACAAAAAGTGGATTCTCTATTGGAACACTTGGAAAAACTAAAAAAGGAACAGAGCAAACAAGCAGACTTGTCCTTATCAACCCCAGGAGAGGTAAAGAATGAAAAGATTCGAAGAGGAGCAAACTAGCACCTCTGTGAAGAAAGACGAGACTAATGGGAAGATGGAGTCTGAGGCAGGTGCAGATGACTCTGCTGAGGAAGATCTGCTGGATGATGATGATAATGAAGATGGGGAGAGACCAGCAGGAGTTGATCAAAGATGATGAAAAAGAGGCGAGGAAGGAGATGACAGAGCAGCGCCAATGGCAAGGATGACTCTTAAGCACCTAGCAGGCTTTGGAAACCTTACTGATGGTTTCTCGTACCTCGGTGTTTGTCCAAGATCAAAATTATACCAGATTCACTTCCCTAGAATCTTCAACACATTTTCACTGTTCTCCCTTTCCTTGTCCTACCCACGTTCATTAATTCATACTATACTGCCCAATGCCAAGTTCTGTTTTCCCTTCCTTTGATGCTCTGAAGGAGTTGTGTTAAGTTTTACCTTGCAAATTTTGCTTTTGATACCTCTTTATGACTTAACAATACAAATGTCTGGCTTTTATCAACAAAACAAAACAAAACAAAACAACAACAACAAAACATGAAACAGCTGTGCGTGGTGGCGCGTGCCTTTAATCTTAGCACTTGGGAGGCAGTGGCAGGAAAGTCACTGTTAGTTTGAGGCCACCATGAGAATACATAGTGAATTCCAGGTCAGCCTGAGCTAGAGCGAGACCTTACCTCAAAAAAGCAAACAAATAAACAAAAAACACTCCCCAAAACCAAACACAGCTGGGTGTGGTGGCGCACGCCTTTAATTCCAGCACTCAGGAGGCAGAGGTAGGAGGATCACCATGAGTTCAGGGCCACCCTGAGACTACATAGTGAATTCCAGGTCAGCCTGGGCTAGAGTGAAACCCTACCTTGAAAAACCAATGAACCAAACAAACAAACACAAAAACCATGAAACAATAAGTCCATTTTACATGAAAAGTGCTCCATTCTGAACAAAGAGACAACCTACAGAATGGGAGAAAAATCTTTGCTGGCTAGACACCTGTCAGATGATTAATATCTAGGATATACAAAGAACTCAGAAAACTAAATAATAAGAAATCAATCATCACAATTAAAAAATGGGCTATGGAACTAAATAGAGAGTTCTCAAAAGAAGAAATATAAATGGCATATAAACATTTTTTTAAAAACACTACATCTTTAGCCACGAGGCAAATGCAAATTAAAACTACTTTGAGGGCTGAAGAGATGGCTTAGAGGTTAAGGCACATGCCTTCAAAGCGTAAGGACCCAGGCTCAATTCTCCAGGTCCCACCTAAGCCAGATGCACATGGTGGCGCATGTGTCTGGAGTTTATTTGAAGTGGCTAGAGGCCCTGGTGTGCACTTTCTCTTTCTCCCCCTCTGTCTCTAATAAAAATAAATAAAAATCTAAAACAAAAGTACTTTGAGATTCCATCTCACTACTATCAGAATGGCTATCATGAAGAAAACAAATGACAATAAAGGTTGGCAGGGATGTGGAAAAAGAGGAACCCTTCTACACTGTTGGTGGGAATTTAATCTGGTGCAGCCATTGTGGAAATCAGTGTGGAGGTTCCTGAGACAGCTATAAATAGATTTACCATAAGACCCAGTTATACCAATCCTAGACTTATATCCTAAGGACTTGTCACATTACCTTAGAGACACTTGCACATCAATGTTTATTTGCTGCTTTATTCACAATAGCTAGGAAGTGGAACCAGCCTAGATATTCAACTAATAAACAGACAATGTAGATGTGGTACATTTATACAATGGAGTTCTATTCAGCAGTAAAGAAAAAGAAATTATGAAATTGCAAGGAAATGGATGGACCTGGAAAAGATTATACTAAGTGAGTTAACCCAGGCCCAGAAAGCCAAACATCACATGTTCTCTCTCATGTGTATGTGGATCCTAGCTATAAATGTTTGGACTTGTATGTGAGCTGGAATAAAACTCAGTAGCACAGGCCAGTAAGCTAGCAAGGGGCTATAAGGGAGAGAGGAGGGGGAGGACTTCAGGGGATGGTATTGCATATATGTAAGTAGACATGGGTGGAATGGCCCAAGCAAGGTCAGGGGCAGAGATTGAGTAAAAGAAGGGTGGGAGGAGGGTTAATCAAAATTCAAGATATTGTGAATAAGCCATATGAAACCTACCTTTTTGGATATGGTGCATCCAAAAGCCATAGACTGTTACTAGAAAAATTTCACTGCAAGGATGGGATACCTTCCAGTGAGTTGTTGGCCAGATGCCCCCAAAACATTACAGGCCATTGCCAAGGCTCTTGGTTTCCCACCACAAATAGGACCCTAGTACTGAAGACTCCACATGCCTGAGCTACAAGGTCACTGAGAAATCAAGCTTTAGATGAGCCAAAAACCTCCTCCGTTGGCTGGAGAGATAACTCAGAGGTGAAGGCACTTGCCTGTGAAGCCTAAGAGCACATGTTTGAATCTCCAGCTCCCATGCAGCCAGACACACAGTGATGCAAGTGTGCAATGTTGCACATGTGCCCAAGGGGGCACACATGTCTGGAGTTGTTCATAGCAGCTGAAAGGCTCTGGCATGCCCATCCTCTCTCTCTCTCTTTCTTAAAAAAATTATTAAAAAACCCTCCTCTGTGTAGACCAGCTGACAGAAATCTGGAAAAAGTTGCACTGCATAAAGCCTTATGGGAGACAGAAGTCATCAGTGGTGAAAATAGTGGACACTGCAAGCTTCATATGGCCAGCCAGGCCAATTGACCAAACAGGTGCAATAGTGGCATGTCTGTTATGGGGGAAACCAACTGCTCTCTAATTGGACTGGAGGCCTGCTCCATGGGAGGGAATACATGCCTGGTACTGAAAGCCTAATCAAAAGCCTATGGTGGGGGCTGGAGAGATGGCTTAGCGGTTAATGCGCCTGCCTGCTAAGCCTAAGAACCCAGTTCCAATCTCCAGGTCCCACGTTTAGCCAGATGCAAAGTGACGCAAGGGCACAATGCCGCACTTGCCCACAAGGGGGCGCACGCATCTGGATTTCGTTCTCAGCAGCTGAGACTGCTGGCGCGCCCATTCTCTGTCTCCTTCTCCCTCTCTGTCTGTCTCTCTCTGTGTCTCTCTCCAAAAATAAATAAAATAATTTTTAAAAAAAGCCTATGGTGGGGAGGAGCAGAGGCTGGAGGCTGGAGAGATGGCTTAGCAGTTAAGGTGCTTTTCTGCAAAGCCAAAGAATCCAGGTTTGATTCCCCAGTATCCATGTAAAGCCAGATGCACAAGGTGTGCATGTGTCTGGAGTTTGTTTGCAGTGGCTAGAGGCCCTGGCATGCCCCTTCTCTCTATCGGTCTTTCTGTTAAATAAATAAATAATTTTTTTAAAGGAGGAAAAGGAGATAGAGGTAGAAATGTTCTAACAAAATGGAAATTGAAGCCGGGAGTGGTGGCGCACGCCTTTAATGCCAGCACTCAGAAGGCAGAGGTAGGAGGATCACCATGAATTCAAGGCTACCCTGAGACTACAGAGTGAATTCCAGGTCAACCTGAGCTAGAGTGAGATCCTACCACAAAAAACAAAAAAAACCCAAAACCAAATATAATGGAAATTGAAAGGTAGGAGGATCACTGAGAGTTTGAGGCCCCCCCTAAGACTGCATAGTGAATTCCAGGTCAGCCTGGGCTAGAGTGAGACCCTACCTCGAACCCCCACCACACACACACAAAAAAAGGAAATCTGCACATTGGAGTTTTAGGGAGAAAATCACCAGAATAAGCATTTGTGAATGAAAGAATGGTAGATGCCTAATCTTAAGACCCAAAGTGAATTATAATTGTGGTAGGAGAGAGAAAGAGAATGGGTATGCCAGGACCTCCAGCTATTGCAAACAAACTCTAGATGCATGCACCACTTTGTGCATCTGGTTTATGTAGGTCTTGGGTAATCAAACCTGGGTCCTCTGGCTTTGCAGGCAAACACCTTAACTGCTAAGTCACCCCTTCAGCCCACCCCCCTTTTAAAAAAATTAATACCACATTTATTAAGAGAGCACTGAATCCAAGTAGTCCTGGGTTCAAATCTACTTTGAAACTTTCAGTGAATATTAGCAATTTTCTGAGTCTAGAAGTTTCTGTTTCCTTGACTACAAAATCTCATCTTTTAGGACAACAAGGAAGATGAGTGATGTAAAGCACCCAGCATGAGAAGATCAAGGATGGAAGCCTGATTTTTAATTTTTATTTATTTTTAAAAATATTTTTATTTATTTATTTGCAAGCAGAGAAAAATAGAAAAGAGACAGAGAGAATGGGCATGCCAGGGCTTCCAACCACTGCAAACAAATTCCAGATGCATGTGCAACTGTGCATCTGGCTTTATATGAGTGTTGGAGAATTGAACTCTGGTCTTTAGGCTTTGCAGGCAAGCACCCACTGGAGGATCACTATGAGTTCAAGGCCAGTCTGAGACTACATAGTGAATTCCAGGTCTGCCTGGGCTAGAGTGAGACCCTACCTCATCAAACTGAAAAGAGAGACTGATTGAGAGGGGGAGGGAATATGATGGAGAGTGAAGTTTCAAAGGGGAAAGTGGGGGGAGGGAGGGAAGTACCATGGGATATTGTCTACAATTAAAGAAGTTGTCAATAAAAAATAAAAATAAAAAATAAAATAAAGTTAGCAACAGTGAAAACAGTATTGTATTACTAAAATTTTACTTTTTAAAAAATGATTTTGTTTATTTATTTATTAGAGACAGAGAGAGGGAAAGAGAGAAAGGGAGAGTAAGAATGGTGCACCAGGGCTTTTAGCCACTGCAAATGAACTCCAGACACGTGCACCCCTTTGTGTATCTGGTTACGTGAGACCTGGAGAATTGAACCAGGGTCCTTAGGCTTCGCAGACATGTGCCTTAACCGCTAAGCCATCTCTCCAGCCCTAAAATTTTACTTTTGGGACCCCCTTAGACTACAGTTCCTCTAATGCTAACTAACAAAATAGCATCAAATATATTTGAAAATTATATATACATATATGTAGAGTTGGACAACTGGAAATTACATAGAGATATAATTTTTTTTAAATTTATTTATTTATTTGAGATAGAGAGAGGGAGAGAGAGTGAGTGAGAATGGGTGTGCCAAGGTCTCTAGCCACTGCAAACGAACTCCAGACGCATGTGCCACCATGTGCATCTGGCTTATGTGGGACCTGGAGAATTGAACTGGGGTCCTTAGGCTTTGCAGGCAAATGCCTTAACCGCTAAGCCATCTCTCTAGCCTCAAAATATAAAATTTATATTTACATAAATGCTGGAGGAAAAAAGGAAGGAAGGAAGGCAGGATCTCTCTTCAATATGGCTTTGTCCTGCTCAAACTTCAACAAACATTTCCTCCAATTCCATTTCACCTGGTCCATGTGATACCCGAGAAATCCAGCAGATGGCACTCATATATTCTTCTAAATTTGGTGCTAAATAAAAACAATTGCTTAAAGCTTAAACTTTGTATTTCAGATTGGAAAGACTGAACAAACCATAGAAGCAAATACATTTTAAAATTTCCTATTACCATGGAGCAATAATGCTTTTAAGATACTTTAATACACATTCATAGCTTGCAAACAGCTTGCAATTTTCACCTATTCCAGCAGCTGGGAAAGCAAGCATTCATAACCATTATCTGTCAATCAACATCTCGACAACAGAGAGCTGTAAGTGACTACTGAGAGACCCACGCACTTCTGTCCATGACGGTATTAGGATTATTATTTTCTTGTAGTTTATTTCTAATGCTTGTATAGGTTGTTTTACATAGAGAGCTTGTGAAATTAGCAAGCATTATCGCTGCTTTTTTTTCTTCTTTTAGCTAAGTAAAAAGAGGTTCAGAAATAGTGAAAAATGACAAGTAGGACATTCCAACCAAGAAAGATAATCAACAATGGATGAATACAGTCTAATTACAGATCAATTTATGTTAGCACTTTAATATAAACTAAATGAATGAAAACTATTTCAAACTATACTTGAACCTATATTTATATCAAAATTTCCTACATTTTCTGTTTTTCTTAATTTCCTACTGTTCAAGAATCTATAAGAAAGGCAGTGTGCCAAATAATGTCCCTGTTATCATGAAACTTGTTTTAGAGGCAACACATAGGAAAAGCAGGAAAGATATTCAGAATTGTACAGAATTAAAGTATGGTGTCAGACTTCTCATCATTGTGACCAAAAATACCTGAGAGACAACTAAAGGAGGAATTACTGTTTTGGATCATGGTTTTCTTGGTCTCAGTGCATGGTTGGCTGCTTCCACTACGTTGGGTCTGATGTAAGGCTGAATATCATGGTGGAAACAGAGAAGGGACAGAAGCCAGGTTTAACCGTCAAAATAAGCCCCCAGTGACCAATTTCCTCCAGTTAGTCCCCCCCAAGCTTCTACTATCTACTAAGTGTTCAACACATGAGTCTGTGGGGAACATTCAAAGGAATGTGATAGTGTGACTGCTGGACTCCATGAGATTAGTGGTTTACTGGATGGCTTCTGAGGAGTGTCATTTCACTGACCCACTGCGAAGATGGACAGACAGAGGCAGCCAGCCAATCAGAGGTCAGGGGGAAAGTACTCCAGGAAGAGGGAGACTAGTTCATGAGACGTTCCTAAGGCCAGAGTAAGTTGGCTCCATTTGGGGAACTGATAAAAGGCTCATGTAGTGGAGAGAAGTGTGGGGACAGGGATAGCACGTGACTTCCCAAAGGCATACAGGAGCCAGGATGGGAGGATGGATGAAAGGACAGACAGAAAGGACATAATGGAGAAACAAGGAAATAAGCAAGAGTGCCGAATTCAGATCAGGTTCTTTTACATGGTATGGTGGCTTGGAACAGATGTCTCCACAAACGCATGCATTTTGAATGCCTGATTCCCAGCTGATGGCAGTTTTGGAAGTGGGGCCTTGCTGGAGATGTGTTGCTGCAGGGCGGGCTTAGGGTTGTGACAGCCAGCTTCCCCTTGCCGGAGTCCAGTTCATTCTCCTGCTGCTGTTTTCTACCTGCTGTTTCCGAAGTGATGTCCAGCTTGTGCTCATGCCACGGTTTTCCCCTTTCATCATGAAGCTTCCTGTAAGACTTAAGCCAAATTAAAAACTTTCCTCCCGGGAAGAGATTGAGTACAGGAAAGGTGGAGGGAAGGCTAATCAAAATCTAAGAGGATATAAATAAGTCATATGGAGACCTACTTTTCTGGACAATGGAACACTCAGAAGCCATAGATTGTTACTAGAAATTTTTCAGTGCCAGGGATGGGATACCTTCCAGTGAGTTGTTGGCCAGGGAGGTCATAGATACCCCCAAAACATTATAGGGCATTGCCGAGGCCCTTGGTTTCCCACCAGGAATAGATGGAAAAACCCTATTGCTTGGGCTGAGAAATCTTGCTGGAGCTGAGCTGAAAACCTCCTCCATGTGGACCAGCTGACAAAAAGCTGGAAAAAGCTATGCTGCATGCAGTTCAATGGGAGAGAGAGAAAATACCAGTGAAGATACTCAACAGTGGACACTGCAAGCTTTAAATTTGGCCCGCCAGGCAAAATAAGCCAATGTGTTCAATAGTGGCATGTCTGTTATGGGAGAAACCAACCACTCTCTGATTGGACTGGAGGCCCGATCCATGGGAGGGAATACATCGCTGATATGGAAAACCTACAACAGGGGTAGTCATGAGCCCTAGAGGTGTAACATCTGCTGGTGTCCTGCTAAATGTATATACTATGCTCACCAAACTGCCCAGTAAGCACTCTTCTTAATGTCTATACCCATATATTAATGCTACTCTCACTTTTGGTTTGAGAAGCTTCTCTTTTCAGATGGTGGTGACCTTGGGATGACTCAGAAGGCACTATGGTGCTGAGAAGAAGTGACAAAGGAGTGCTCAGCAATGAAACATCTCTAACACACCTTCTAAGGCTCAGGGTCCATTGCGGAAGAGGTGGCAGAAAGAATGTAAGAGCCAAAGGAAGAGTAGGACTCCTTACAACATGCTCCTCCAGACACAAAATAGCCTCGATATCCACGACCTTGCAGTGCCTGACATTACCCACAGAAGACCATCATAATAGGAGGAAAAGATGATGACATCAAAATGAAAAGAGAGACTGATTGAGAGGGGGAGGGGATATGATGGAGAGTGGGGTCTCAAAGGGGAAAGTGGGGGGAGGAGGCTGTCAATAAACAACAACAACAACAACTTTCCTCCCGTCAGCTGCTTTGGGTTGGGTGCTTTAAAACACATGATAATCTTTCTGGAAGTTCTATTAGCCCACATTCCTGCCTTACCATGTACCGAAAAATGACTATAACAAAATTTTTTTTTTTGGTTTGTCAAGGTAAGATCTCACTCTCGCCCACACTGACCTGGAATTTATTATTGAAGTCTCAGGCTGGCCTCGAACTCACAGTGATCCTCTTGCCTCTGCCTTCCAGGTACTGGGATTAAAGGCGTGCCCCACCACACCTGGTTTCATAACATTATTTAGACATTGTCATCCTTCAGTTATTATCTTAAACATCAACAGCCACAGGATAGTACTGAAAAAAAATCTGTAGAAAGTATAATAAGGGTGGATGAACAAGCACATTTTAAGAGATATCCAGAAGGTAAATTTTCAGTAATACCTGATTTGAACCTGTTCGGCACTTATTTGTCCCTTTCTTCTCAAGGATCACCTCAGCTACCTGAGATTCATCTTCACTGATTCCAACTTGGTCCTCTTTAGAACGAAAGCATGGATTTAAATTATTCTCAAGTTTCTGTGAGCTTCTAATAGTTGTTGTGTAGGATTTTATTTGATTTTTATTTTACTTATTTGTTTATTTTTGTTTTTTTGAGGTAGGGTCTCACACTAGCCCAGGCTGACCTGGAATTCACTATATAGTCTCAGGGTGGCCTTGAACTCACAGTGATCCTCCCACCTCTGCCTCCTGAGTGCTGGGATTAAAGGCGTATGCCATCACACCTGACAGATTTTGTTTTTTATTTTATTTTATTTGGTTTTTCGAGGTAGGGTCTCACTCTAGCCCAGGCTAGACCAGGCTGACCTGGAATTCACTCTGTAATCTCAGGGTGATCTTGTACTCAGAGCAATCCTACCTCTGCCTCTCAAGTGCTGAGACTAAAGGCCTGAGCCACCATGCCCAGCTTTTAAATTTTTTAAAAAATATATTTTATTTATTTATTTATTTGAGAGAGAGAGAGAGCAAGAGACACAGAGAGAGAGAGAGAGAGAATGAGAATAGGCATGCCAGGGCCTAAAGCCACTGCAAATGAACTCCAGACACATGCGCCCCTTTGTGCATCTGGCTTATGTGGGTCCTGTGCATCCTGGCTTATTGTTAAGCCATCTTCTCCAGTCCCTTTTTGATTTTTTGGGTCCTGGGTCTCAAGGTGGCCTTGAACTCATGAAATCCCTAGGGTCCTCCCAAGTGCTGGATTAAATTAGTGTGCCAAGCATGCCTGGCTTAATTTTATTATAAGCAATTTTTCATCTTCTCAATTAGTCCCTTTTTCTTTGATTTTTGAGGTAGTGTCAAAATCCCAGTTCCGGCCTGGACAGATAGCTCAGGTTGACCTGCCTGTAATTCATTTGATCCCCAGTACCCACATCTCAAGGTGGCCTTTGAACTCATGTCAATTCTCCTCCTCTGCCAAATAAATAAATAAATAAAATATTTTTAAAATGTCCAGTTACCTCCCAAGAAAGCTGGATTAAATTAGTGGGTGCCCCAGGCTGACCTTGAATTCACTCTGTAGCTCAGGTAACTCAAATTTTTGTAAAGGTAGCCTTGACATTTAAAAATTAAAAAAAAATTCTTTATTTGCATGCAAAGACAAACAGTGAGAAGAGAGACAGACAGACAGAATGGATGTGCCAGGGCCTCTAGCCACTGCAAATGAACTCTAGTTATATGTGCCACTTTGTGCATCTGGCATTCCGTGGGTCCTGGAGAACTGAACTCAGGTCATTAGGTTTTGCAGGCAAGTGTCTTAACCTCTGAGCCATCTCTCCAGCCTGATATTTAGCAAATTTTAATTTGCACTAGATTTTTTAAAAATGTTTTTTTGAGGTAGGGTCTCACTCTAACCCAGTCTGACCTGGAATTCACTCTGTAGTCTCAGGATGGCCTTGAACTCATGGCTATCCTCCTACCTCTGCCTCCTGAATGCTGGGATTAAAGGCGTGCGCCACCACGCCCAGCGCTGCCCTAGATTTTTTTCCCATGCGCGTGTATGCATGTTTCTGTGTGTGCATACGTGAGTACATAGGTGTGCATGCGAGTGGAGGCCAGAGGTCACTGTCAGGTGTCTTCCTCAATTGCTCTCTACTTTGCTGAGGCTAGGTTTCTCACTTGAGCCCAGAGCCTGAGGATTCAGCTAGTCTAGCTAGTCTAGCTAGTCAGCTTGCTACTAGCCCCCGTGTCTGCTTCCTGAATGCAGAGATTACAGCAGCCGCCACACCCACCTGACATTTATGTCGGTGCTGGGGATCGGGACTCCAGTCCTCATAATTGTTTGGCCATCTCCCCAGCCCTGGCACTAGATTTTCAAGCTGACATTACTCTGACCCTATGCCTGCCCTCCATGTCACCCACATTCAATCAGGAGCTTCTTTGTCTAACACCAAGAAACACTGTTCAGTCTAGATACTGTTTAATGGAGGCTTGGATCTACAAATACTCCAGTCATCATACAGCCATATCCAGAAATATTCATTAGGAACTGTATTTGCACCTAGTAAATGTAGATTAAGAGGGGTTTATTTTAACAAGATTTTATTTACCAACCAATTAGAATGATAATTTATTATAAATATGAAAATAATTAACTTAGAGTTATGAGTGTAGTGTAGCTCTTGTTGCAGTAAGAAGAAAACAGAACCATTTTCTGCTCCATGGGCCTTGTTTGGAACAGCTACTTATGTCAGTCATTGTTATTAATTTCACATTTTCACTTGCTCTTTATTTTCCCAGACATCTGAATTCTGGTGCTGTTGATTTTATAAAGGCCCTTTAAAGATACGTTTGCTAAGTATCAGAAGCAGTTGTTTAAATAAGCATTCAACTCTGACAGCTTTGCTCTGGACGCTTTCCTCGGCTGTAGCTGGGAGCACCTCGCCATCAGGCACAGCTCTGCTAGACCGGCTTCCTCCTCCATCAGTGCAAGTTGTCTTCTTAACAGCACACACCGCCCTGTGCTACTCTTCCTCACGTTTAACACACGTGGCCCTTCACACATGAACAACAAACAAAATCTCATCATGGGTTTATAAATTCTAAGAAAAAATAGGCTGGTAGGCAATGTACTCCTCATTTTTTGTTTCATTTCTTGACAAAACAATCATAGTGTAGAAATCCTCCCAGTTCTACATTCCTTGAGTTATAAATCAAGTTGTCTCAATATTATGTATTTCTTTTATTTTTTTGGTTTTTCAAGGAAGGGTTTTACTCTAGCCCAGGCTGACCTGGAATTCACTATGTCGTCTCAGGGTGGCCTTGAACTCACGACGATCCTCCTATCTCTGCCTCCCGAGGGCTGGGATTAGAGGCGTGTGCTACCATGTCTGGTTTCCTTTTTTTTTTTTTTTTTTTTAAAGTAGGTTCTGGATCTAGCTCAGGCTGATCTGAAATTCACTATGTACTCTCAGGCTGGCCTCAAACTCACAGCAATCTTCCTAACTCTGCCTTCTGAGTGCTGGGATTAAAGGCGATAGCCACCATGACTGGTGTATTTCCCATCTTAGCAAATGAAATAAGAAAATGAAGCTCTTCACTGGGATGATTACTATAATTACCATTAGGTGAAGGAAACCATTTACTTAACTTCAAAATACAATGTTTGGAAAGCACCAAAACAGCTAATTATATACATTACCCCTGCAAGCACTTTTTTTTTTTTTTTTTATGAGAGAAAGAAAGAGGGAGAGAATTGTCATGCCAGGGCCTCTAGCCAATGCAACTGAACTCCAGATGTGTCTACCACCCTCTGTGCAGTGCATGCATCACCCTGTGCGTCTGGCCTACGTGGGTTCTGGGGAGTCAAACCTGGGTCCTTAGGCTTTTCAGGCAAGTGCCTTAACTGCTAAGCTACCTCTCCAACCCCTCAAGCATTTTTAAAGATTATTTCACCTATTCTTACATTTAAAAAAATAAAATCTGTTGTCTTAAGATAAAAGGGCAACAAACCTCCAAGACTTAATCCCTGCTTCAGGCTAATGACAAAAGAATATTTTTCATTTTTAGTTCACATCCTGAAAAAATTCCCTTGACAGAAAATGTTCTGAGCTACATTTGGAGAGGCAAATGTATTTGTTTCACATAAGTTTTTCAGGATGATAAAGGAGAAGAGGGGTCAAAAAAAGAAAGAAAGAAAAGAAAAGAAACACAAGAGTTCACCAAAAACAGAACAGCTTCAAATGCTGAAATACTGTTTAGTACATTTAACTTCAAATTTCAGATTTTATACTATCAATAAATATGTGATGACAGAGCACCTTACCCTGGTCTGCCCAAGACTGAAACATCTCATTTGTTTCTCGTCCTGTCACTGAACTATTACTGGTTTCTGGGCTGCAGATAAATGATTTATTCATCATGGTGTGACACAGTTCCTATGATTGATTTGTATGTAATAGAAAGGGACTTTGTCCTCAGCCAAAGCTGAGAACAGGGCTGGCCCAGTGTATGCTGACTGTCCATCTCCAGCCAGCCCGTTTGACCATCTGGTAAGAGTCTCAATAGAGTTTTCACAGCACCATTCCCACTCCACAATAAGTGATCAATCCCAGTTGACTCTGCTTTCTAGATTCTAATTCACCCTAAAACAATGACCTTAACCTTATTTTCTTAATCTCATCATGGGTTTATAAGTTCTAAGAAAAAATAGGCTGGTAGGCAATGTACTCCTCATTTTTTGTTTCATTTCCAGAAGAAACCACAGTGACAAAACAATCATAGTGTAGAAATCCTCCCAGTTCTACATTCCTTAAAGTTTTCCCCTTCTTTGTTTCTTCCTCCCAGTTCAATCATAAGGCCCAGGAAGAAAGGAATCTTTATCACGGGGCATGCTCCATATCCTGCAGTTTACTTGCGACTTTTCCTGTAGCTTAATAGCTCCATTAATCAATGGGAAAAAATACGCAACAAAGTATACATTCTAATATTATCCCCAATGGAGAGTTAAAAATTAAAAGATTGCTTCTTAAAACAGTCTTGGTCACATTAAAGAACTATGGTGGCCTGCCAGGAACCTCAGAACAGTGTCAGGATCACTGTGAGTTAGTTTGCACTTTGGTTATAACTAAATGCATGGATAATTTAATAGACTTACTTAATGAATAAGTATTCATTTGCACACTAACTTTCTGGACAGCCAAAGTCTGACTTCCAGAGTAATAAAACTCAGTCTGAGACATACTTATACCCAGATGATGTCAGTTAATTTTTTTATTTGAGAGAGACAGAGAGAGAGAGAGAGACAGAGAGAGAGAGAGAGAGAGAGAGAGTAGGCGTGTCAGTGGCCTTTCAGCCACTGTGAACGAACTCCAGATACATGCCCCCCACCCCATAGGCAAGTGTGGCATTGCACCCTTGCATAACTTTTTGCTAAACGTGGGACTTGGAGATTGGAACTGGCGTTCTTAGGCTTGACAGGCAGGCACCTTAACTGCCAAACCATCTTTCCAGCCCAGTTAATTTTTTATTATTATTATTATTATTTTATTTTTGGAGAGAGAGAGAGACACAGAGAGATAGACAGAGAGGGAGAGGGAGACAGAGATGGGCGCGCCAGCAGTCTCTCAGCTGCTGTGAACGAACTCCAGATGCGTGCGCCCCCTTGTGGGCAAGTGCGCCATTGCGCCCTTGCCTCACTTTGCATCTGGCTAAACGTGGGACCTGGAGATTGGAACCGCTGGACATTGGAACCAGCGTTCTTAGGCTTAGCAGGCAGGCGCTTTAACCACTAAGCCATCTCTCCAGCCCCCAGTTAATTTTTTAAAAAGTTTTAATTTTTATTTATTTATTAAAATCAGAGATAGAAAGAATGGGTGGGAAAGGGCATATAGCCACTGCAGATGAACTCCAGATGCATGCACCACCATGTGCATTTGGCTTATGTGGGACTTGGAGAATTGAACTTGGGTCCTTAGGATTCGCAGGCAAGCACCTTAACTGCTAAGCCATCTCTCCAGCCCTAATTTTTCTACTTTGAGTTTTAAATTCTTAAAACAACAAAACAAGTAAAGACAATCTATTGCCAATATTTGATACTCATAGCTGTTTAAGGATTTTTCTTTTGCTTTAGAGAACATGTTCTTCTAATTAAGTAGTCCCACTTATTTTGATTGGTATCACATGTATGTATTGTGTACTACTCTACCACACAATACTAACATAATCACTCATTTAAGTCTATTAACAATAAATTTAAAATATGCACCTTAAGCATTTTGAAACAATGAAAATCATTGACCCCTTAATTATTTCCTCAAATTTAATTCCTATGATTTCTGATGTTATTACTAAATATTTAATCTACATATTCCATATGGTACAAACATCAAAAACAGTTTATTTTCCATATATGCCATTGTGTGCTAACTGTATAAATAGGAGGTAATTCTCTAGTCCACATTAATATGTTAGCTTTAAAACCAATTATGAACAAAATTATTGGTGTGTAAAAAGGGCTTTATGTATAAATTCAGCCTGCATATTAATAATATGAAATGCATACAAAATATTCATAAGAATGACTTAGAATTTGGGTAAATAAATGAACCAAAAATAAGAAAGAACTGAAGTCCTGACTTGTCTTAATAATCATTTCCATTCTATATTTGTACACAGAATAAACTGTGATTTCTGGTAGGATTGTTTTTCCTCTTAAGCAAATTAAGGTATTAAATCTTTTAAACATTATGGTAGAATTCACTTCTGAAAATATAAATCATCTAAACGGATGGCTAGCACATCCCAGAAGAAAGTGTGATAAGTTTGCTAATTTTTTCAAAACTAAGAATGTACAAAAACATATACATAGAAAGAAGCTGTGGCAAAACAAGAGTGAGGCACTCTACCACAGTGCCAGTAGATCCAAGGCACTGTGACCTTCTGTATTCCATAGTAAACTAACTCAGCAGGAGCCACAGAAGAAAACATGGTTTTAATGTCAACACTCAGCCCCTGAAATACATCTTCCCAAGTTTCTCTTCCTTCTCCCAACTTTCCACCTATCCTAATCTAGGGTCAGGCCCAATAGTTTCAATCCGTTTCCAGACACTAGTGAAAAGTGTATGTTTCTAACTAGTCAGGAGAAGTAGCAGAACAATATGTGATGTTGGAATTTAGTGGCAATACTAAGTTTGGTCCAACCTATAAGTACAATTTTCAGTTGCAATGTTTCAAGCTACCCTTGGAAATGAATCCTGATGGCTGTGAGGAGACTATGTACCTCCCCAGTTGGGTACCTTGTTTTAATCCTAACCAACACTGGCATTAGGAAGAAAGCTTGCAGACATGAATGGATGGAAAAATGTCTGCAGGTGCCCCAGACTCTGCAGACACACAGAGGAAAAACAGAAAACTGCTTTCACAGATGAAAGTCTTCAGAAGACCTCTGCCAACAGACCTCATGACTGGAGAAGGATTAGAATGAAAGTAAGCACTTTGGCTGGAGGAAATAGTACCAACAAAATTGAGTCAATAATCTGAACATTTCTTCCTATGTGTGTCTGGACCTGAGGTAAGCTACAATAAAGAATGAAAAATAGATCAGAAAGGATAGATCACCTTAAGGGTCATAGGAATATAGGAAACCTGGGAATTCAGTATTTTCTTCTATTTTTAATTCCTTTAAAAACAAAATCATGCCACACAAAAACCCCTTATAGTTCAAGTGAGTAACAATATAAAAACATGGTTTTCATGTCTAATCAACCAATTTTAGGTATCAACAATTTTGAATATTCTGGGCCTCGTGTTTAGCACAAGAACCTGCAGTAAAGAGTACCACTCATGTTCCCATCAGAACAATTTGCTTTAAGATGCCTTCGTCAACATTCAGATGGCTCATCGACTTTTAAATTATTTTCTTGAAGATCTTTCTGTGCCAATGTCTGAAAAGCAAACATATGTGTATGAGTAAGGCCGAATTCTTTATTTTGCATTGCTGGTCATCAAACCCAGGGACTTACATATGCTAAGGAAGTGTGCTACAAATGAACTACATTCCCTGCCTAAACTAAACTCTTTTTAACAAATGATTCTATTTATTTATTTATTACAGAGAAAGAGACAGAGAGAGAGAGAGAGAAAGAGAGAGGGAGAGAGAGAGAGAGAATGGGCACACCAGGGCCTCTATCCACTGCAAATGAACTCCAGACGCATGTGCCACCTTGTGCATCTGGCTTATATGGGTCCTGGGGAATTGAATTTGGGTACTTTGGTTTTGCAGGCAAGCATCTTAACCACTAAGCCATCTCTCCAGCCCAACTGAAAATTTTTGAATGAGAAAATATTTGCAGAAAATGAATATGAAACCAAATGCAATGTATGAAATGAAAACTATTCTTTCACATACAGTAAATCGATGTATGTCTTATATTAAAATTCAGAGCCAGGTGTGGTGGCACACACCTTTAATCTGAGCCAGCACTTGGGTGGCAGAGGTAGGAGGATTGCCATGAGTTCAAGGCCTTCCTGAGGTTACAAAGTGAATTTCAGGTCAGCCTGGGCTAGAGTGAGACTCTACCTTGAAAACCAAAACAAAACAAAACAAAATTCAGGGCAAATACTGTATTCATTTTATAATCAACCACAGTAAACAGTTAATATCATGTAAAGTGCTCTCTCATAACCTAAAAGTTTTACATAATTGAATCTAAAATTTTTATATTGATTTTAAAATATAGTTTACTTATTTATTTGAAGATAGATAGATAGATAGATAGATAGATAGATAGATAGATAGATAGATGATAGAGCAGATAGAGATAGAATAGAGAATAGTGTGCCAGGGCCACTAGCCACTTCAAACAAACTCCAGATGTATGCACCACCTTGTGCATCTGGCTTTACGTGGGTACTGGGGAATCAAAACTTGGGTCTTTTTGCTTTGCAGGTAAGCGCCTTCAATACTTAGCCATCTTTCCAGCCCCTCCTCTTTTTAAATTTACTTCTTTGAGAGAGAAAACAAGGCAGAGGAAGAGAGAGAGAAAGAATGGGCGCACCAGGGTTTCCAGCCACTGCAAACAAACTCCAGATGGTGTTCACTTGCGGGGTCATGAAGACCTCAGTCAGTTCCTGTGGGATAGCAGGGCTGTGCCTCAGGACATTGCTACCCACTCTGTGGCTCTTACAGTCATCTGCCCCTCTTCTGCACTGCTCCCTGAGCCATAGCAGGCCTGAATATAAAGTTTTTTTAAAATATTTACTTATTATTTAAGAGAGAGAGAAAGGGAGGCAAATAGAACATGGGCACTCCAGGGTCTCTAGCCACTGCAAACAACCTCCAGACACATGCACAACTTTGTGCATCTGGCTTATGTGGGTACTAGGGAATTGAACTTGAGTCCTTAGTCTTCACAGTCAAGCACCTTAAAAAGTAAGCCATCTTTCCAGCCCTAAAGTTTTTAAAATTTATTTATTTAGTTAGTTAGTTTTGGTTTTTTGGGCAGGGTCTCTCACTCTAGCTCAGGATGACCTGGAATTCACTGTGTATTCTCAGGGTGGCCTCAAACTCACAGTGGTCCTCCTACCTCTGCCTCCTGAGTGCTGGGAATAAAGGTGTGAACCACCATACCCGGCTTCCTAAAGTTTTTAATTCATAAAAATCTGTAGTTTCAACATCACATGTAATAAAAGTATAGGCCTGAAGAGATGGCTTTGTAGTTAAGGCACTTGCCTACAAAGCCAAAGGAACCAGGTTCGATTCCTCAGTACCCATGTAAAGTCTGATGCACAAAGTGGTGCATGCATCTGGAGTTTGTTTATAGTAGTTGGAGGTCCTGGTGCACCCATTCTGTCTATCTCTCTCTGTTTGTAAATGAATAAATAGAAAAAATTTAAAAAATAAAGTGTAATTGATGCCTACTAAAAACAAAAGCTTCCAAGCATGATGATAGCTCGACTCCTTCCGCATTCAGTCCTCTAGTAACACAAGAGCCTCAGACAGGGAGATGCTGCCCACTCAGATGTGAAGGTTTCCAACACTTAGTGTGAGATCATACATAATGATTTTACTTATCACTCGCTTTATAGAGCACCCACCTCTCCATGAGCACTCAGCACTCCAGGAAGTCAAAACACTTCATGGACTTACATCTCAACTTTACAGTCAATCACTGTGGCTTTCTGGTTTTGCAGTTATAAAACCCTAGTTCAAAGATATATAACTGAGTAAACCATTATTTTTTTATTTTTATTTATTTGTTTATTTATTAGAGACAGAGAGAGGGAAAGAGAGAGAGAGAGAGAGAGAGAGAGAGAGAGAGAGAATGGGTGTGCCAGGGACTCTAGCCACTGCAAATGAACTCCAGACATATGCGCCCCTTTGTGCATCTGGCTTACATGGGACCTGGAGAATCAAACAGGGGTTCTTAGGCTTCGCAGGCTTGTGCCTTAACTGCTAAGCCATCTCTCCAGCCTGAGTAAACCATTCTTAATGGTAGGTTAGAAAATGCTGAAAATAGTCTGAGGACTTACCAACTCCAGAAATTCTATTTCTGTTTGGAGAGCTTCATAAACACTTTCCAAGTCATTTTCTTTATAAAATTCTAATTCTTTTTTAAGTCTGTTTTAAAAGAAGATTCATTCTATTAATTTGACAGTCAACATTTATGATAATTTTTGGCAGGTTTGTAGTTTCAAAAATCAGAATTTCAAGCTAAAAATTAGTTGAGAAGCTTTAATTGTTTATAATTCTACATGCACTAACTAAAAATTTGAGGGAAAATTACTCATAACAAAAATAAGGTAACCAGGCATGGTGGCGCATACCTTTAATACCAGCACTCGGGAAGCAGAGGTAGGAAGATCACTGTGAGTTCAAGGCCAGCCTGAAACTACATAGTGAATTGCAAGTCAGCCTGGATTGGAGCAAGGCCCTGCCTTGAAAAACAAAAAAAAAAAAAAGGCTAGAAAAAATTAAACATTTTATGGTAATTTAAAAAGTAACATGGGTTAATGAGGCACATACAGTTATAAGTATAAAGAATGTTGTTTAGTTCTGTCCACTAAGAAGCTGAACACTTTTTTTTTTTTTTTTTTTTTGGGGTTTTGCGAGGTAGGGTCTCACTCTGGTCCAGGCTGACCTGGAATTCACTATGTAGTCTCAGGGTGGCCTTGAACTCACGGTGATCCTCCTACCTCTGCCTCCCGAGTGCTGGGATTAAAGTGAACACATTTTTTTATATAGGTAGGGTTTTACTGTAGCCTATTTCACATTTTTTGTCCTAACCATTTTTTTTTTTTTTTTGGATTTTTCGAAATACAGTCTTGCTCTAGCCCAGGCTGACCTGGAATTCACTATGTAGTCTCAGAGTGGCCTCGAACTCAATGCAATTCTCCTACCTCTGTCTCCCGAGTGCTGGGATTAAAGGTGTGCACCACTACGCCCAGCTCCTAACCTAAGTTTTAAGTTCAAAAGACATATTACATTTCTTCTTGCTATCAAACTAAATAACTTTACATGTACATAATTAATTTGAAAGTGAGCATGCAACATTAATGCTTCTTTTTATAAATTAAGCCTTTAATTTTGAATAATTTATTGAAGTTTTAAACAATTACTTTATGCTTGAATTTAATGTGAAAATAGTGAAGAAGCTGTTTTCCATTCCTGCATATTGAAATAGTGAGGAAGCTATCTTCCATTTCCAGTATAATGATTTTTATTAACGTATCTTCTAGATACAGAGAGAGAGAAAGCTAGGAGCCTGACACTGAGTACCTAGGGGTGTAAGCAGCCCAGAGGGTGGACACTAAAAGCAACATTACTCTCAGAAATCTTTATTTATTTGTAAGCAGAGGGGGTTGGGGAAGGACTCGCCAGGGTCTCTTGCCACTGCAAACAAAGTCCAGAAGCATGCATCACTTCGTACATTTGGCATTACATGGGTACTGGAGTTTTGAACCTGGGCCATCTGGCGTTGCAATTAAGCACTAAGTCACCCATCCAGTCCTACTCTCAGGAATCTAAGCAAACTTTGAACCAAGTGGTGAAAAATATAGATTCATCCGACTTTAACTGAGTGTGGTGGTTTTAACGTGTAGCAGACAGCCTCATGTCGCTGAGATGGACTTCCAAACCAGGCACAGTTATGGGAGGAAGGGATTTATTGAAGCGTACAGACTCAGGAGAAGTTCCATAATGGCAGAAGAAGCTGGCCCACTTTCACAGGTCCAAGCAGAGATAAAAATGACCAGCAGCAGCATCACAAGCAATAAGCAAGCACACTCCAAGAATACCAGGCAAAGCTCCAGCACTTTGCATATCTTTGTCTGGAAATGCCAGATTTCCCCCTCCTCACCCTACCTTAGAACTGGACTTTAGGATCTGCCCACAGTGAAACCTCCTCCAGCCAAGTTACAAGCTTGAGTAAAACTCCTGAATTTACTGTGGTTCACCCAGTCAAATTACCACAGAATGTAAATGTTCCCTATAACCCTTAGTGCTTGGGAATAACCTTCCTTTGTTCCCAGCTGGTTGAGCATCTGAGAGGTGGAGTTTTGCTTAGATGCGTGGGTCTGGAGACAGACTTTGGGGTTGATGAGTCTACCCCACTGGGTGTTCAAGAGACAACTTAAGGTATTTAATGTCTATTGGGTTTAAAACTGATTGATCTGGGCTGGAGAGATGGCTTAGTGATTAAGGCACCTGCCTGCTAAGCCTAAGAACCCAGTTCCAATCTCCAGGTCCCACATTTAGCCAGATGCAAAGTGACACAAGGGCACAATGCCACACTTGCCCACAAGGGGGTGCACACATCTGTATTTCATTCACAGCAGCTGAGAGACTGCTGGCGCGCCCATCTCTATCTGTCTCCCTCTCCCTCTCTCTCTGTCTGTCTCTGTCTCTCTCCAAAAATAAAAAAAATTTAAAAATTTAAAAATTTTATTTAAAAAAACTCATTGATGTTCCACAGGTTGAGAACTATGACCTTACAATACAAATCACCAAGTACCCCAACAAGGAACTCCATTATAAATCAGTAGAGGTAATAACAGATTATATCCATAACATGTAAAGAATTCCCAATGAAAAGCCAGGTGTGGTGGCACATGCCCTTAATCCCAGCCCTCGGGAAGCAGAGGTAGGAGGATCGCCGTGAGTTTGAGGCCACCCTGAGACTACATCGTGAATTCCAGGTCAGCCTGGACCACAGTAAGACCCTACCTTGAAAAACCAAAAAAAAAAAAAAAAGGATTCCCAATGTACAAGAAAAAGACAACATAATGAGTAATAGGTGCAAAATAAGCGAGCAAAGAAACAAAGTTTTCACAGATTATTTACAAAGACATTCAATGGCTGTAGTGGTTTGATTCAGGTGTCCCCCACAAACTTAGGTGTTCTGAATGCTAGGTTCCCAGCTGATGGAGATTTGGGTATTAATGCCTCCTGGAGGTGGTATATTGTTAGGGGTGGACTTATGGGTGTTATAGCCAGTTTCCCCTTGCCAGTGTTTGGCACACTCTCCTGTTACTGTTGTCCATTTGATGTTGGCCAGGAGGTGATATCCACCTTCTGCTCATGCCATCATCTTTCCCTGCCATCATGGAGCTTCCCTTCTATTGTGTAAGCCAAAATAAACCCTTTCCCCCACAAGCTGCTCTTGGTCAGGTGAATTCTGCCAGCAATGCAAAGCTGACTGCAATAATGGCAAATAAATAACTAGTATTCAGCTTTATTAGTGATGAGGGAAATATAAAGGAAAACACAATGAGACATCACTAAACAGCCACCAGAATAGCTAAAATGAAAGACAGAAGTATTGATAAGGATGTGAAGCAATTAGAATTTTAAGAATGCTAGACTAAGCCAGATGTGGTAGTGCACCCTTTTAATCCAAGCACTGGTGAGGCAGTGGTAGGAGGATCACTGTGAGCTTGAGGCTAGTTTGGGACTACAGAGTGTGTTTCTGGTCAGCCTGAGCTAGAGTGAGACCCTATCTTGAAGAAAGAAAGAAAAAAAGAAAGAAAGAAAGAAAGAAAGAAAGAAAGAAAGAAAGAAAGAAAGAAAGAAAGAAAGAAAGAAAGAAAGAAAGAAAGAAAGAAAGAAAGAAAGCAAGCAAGCAGGCAGGCAAGGCAAGCTGGACTATGTGAAATATCTCGATTATACTTTCCAAGATTTAGGGTTCATGGCAGAAGAAGTGAACAAAAGAATGTAAGAGTCAAAACAAGGAGAGGAGTGCTTACAATATTGTCTTGCAGACACAAACTGGCCAAAGTATTCATCACCCCACAGTGGCTGATGCTACCTACAAAAGACCTGCACAATAGGAGGGGGAAAATGATGACATCAAAATAAAAGAGAGACTAGTTGTAAAGAAGGGATTCAGAGGAGAGGGGTTTCCAAAGGGAAGAGGGAGGGTGGTGGGAGAAGATGATCATGTTATATTGTCTATATTAGCAGGAGTTGTCAATGAAAAGTTAAAAATAAAAATAAATGAAAGAATAGGTTGTTTCATTTATTTACTTTTAACCCATTTATGTCTTTATTGATAAGGTAGTATTTCTGTAGACAGCATATAGTTGTGTTATACTTTTTAATATAATAGTCCCTATCTTTTAGCTGGCATGCTTAAGCCATTTGCTTTTAATATACTGATTTGTATGCCTGGATACAAAGTATATTTGTTCACTGTTTTCTGTATATCCCATATGTTCTTTTTCTTTTTTTCCTTCCTTTGAGCCTACATTGGGTTGTTTACTATGACTTCATTTTATCTTTGCCTTGGACTTAATACTTATAACTGCTTAAAAATTTTGTAATGGGCTGGAGAGATGGCTTAGTGATTAAGGTGCTTGCCTGCAAAGCCAAAGGACCTCAGTTCAATTCCCCAGGATCCACGTAAGCCAGATGCACAAGATTGCACATACATCTGGAGTTTGTTTGCAGTGGCTGGAGGCTCTGGCATGACCACTCTCTCTCTCTTCCTCTGCTTCATTCCCTGTCTTAAATAAATAAATAAATAAATAAATAAATAAATTAATTAATTAATTAATTAATTAATTTCTTTGTAATGCTTGCACTTGTTACACTGTTTACTCTTTTTTTTTTTTTTTTTTTCCAGGTAAGGTCTTGCTCTGGCCCAGTCTGACCTGGAATTCACTATGTAGCCTCAGGGTAGCCTTCAACTCATGGTAATCCTCCCACCTCTGCCTCCCAAGTGCTGGTATTAAAGGCATGCACCACCACCACACCTGGCTGTTTACTCTTTTTCTTTTTTTCTTTCTTTTTTTTTAATTGACAACTTCTATACTTACAAACAAAAAAACGCATATTTCCCTCCCCTCCCCCCATTCCCCTTTAGAACTTCAATCACCATCGTATCCCCTCCCTCTCTCCATTAGTCTCTCTTTTAATTTTTTTATTATTGTTTTTTATTGACTTTTATACTCACATACAAAGAAAAAAACCCACGTGATATTTCCCTTCCCTCCCCCCATTACCCTTTAGAACTCAAGTCTCCATCATATCCCCTCCCTCTCTCCATTAGTCTCTCTTTTAATTTTATGTCATCATCCTTTCCTTCTATTATGAGGGTCTTGCAAAGGTACTGCTAGGCACTGCAAGGTCATGGATATCGAGGCCAATTTCTGTCTGGGCAGTTGCATTGTAAGGAGTCATACCCTTCCTTTGGCTCTTCCATTCTATCCACCCCCTCTTCCGCAACAGTCCCTGAGCCTTGGAGGGTGTGACAGAGGTGTTTCAGTGCTGGGCACTCCTCTATCCCTTCTTCTCAGCACTATGTTGCCTTTTGGGTCATCCCAGTGGTCATTGTCATCTGAAAAGAGAAGCTTCTCTAACCAGAAGCGAGGGTAGCATTAATATGTGAATATGAACATTAAGCATAGTGCTTTCAGGGCAGCTTGGTGGGAATAATATATACATTTAACCAGATAAGAGCAGGCTTTATACCCCTAAGGCTCATGACCTCCTCTGCCATAGACTTTTACTTAGGTTCTTCAGTACCAGGTATGTATTCCCTCCCATAGAGAGGGCCTTCAGTCCAATTATGGAGCAGTTGATTACCCCAAGAGCAGACATGCCACTATTGCACCCGTTCAGTCATTGGGCCTGTATGGCCAAACTTGAATTTTCAGTGTCCACTGTTTTCACTGCTGATGACTTCTGTCTCCCATAGGGCTGCAGGCAGTGCAGCTTTTTTCCAGCTTTCAGTTGGCTGGTCAACAGGAAGAAGGTTTTCTGCTCAGCATCAGCTTGATTTCTCAGTGACCTTGCCTCTCAGGCAAGAGATGTCTTCAGCAATAGGGTCTTACCATCTGTTTCTCAAGGGCAACCAAAGGCTTTGGCAATAGCCTTTAATGTTTTGGAGGCTACCGGGACCTCCTTGGCCAACAACTCACTGGAAGGTATCCCATCCCAGGCACTTAAAATTTTCTAGTAACAGTCTACAGCTTCTGGATGTGCCATTATTCAAAAAGGTAGGTTTACATAAGTCTTATTCACACTATCTTGAATTTAGATTGACCTTCCCCCTGCCCTTCTTTTACGCATTCTCTTCCCATGGCCTCGCTTAGGCTATTCCTCTCCCTGTAATCTGTTCTTCTACCTACATATGTGCAATACCATACAATTAAGTCCTTCCCTCTCCTGCCTCCCTTATAGCCTTTTACCAGCTTACTGGTTTCTGGTACCTATTTTTTGTTCCAGTTCTTACATAAGTCTATACATTTGTAGCTAGGATCCACATATGAGAGGGAACATGTGACGCTTGGCTTTCTGAGCCTGGGTTACCTCACTTAATATAATCCTTTCCAGATCCATCCATTTCCCTGCAAATTTCATAATTTAATTTTTCTTTACCGCTGAATAGAACTCCATTGTGTAAATGTACCACATCTTTATTATCCATTCATCTGTGGAGGGACATCTAGGCTGGTTCCATTTCTTAGCTATTGTGAATAGAGCAGCAATAAACATGGTTGTGCAAGTATCTCTAAGGTAGTGAGAAGAGTCCTCCGGATATATACCTAGGAGTGCTATAGCTGGATCATATGGTAAATCTATTTTTAGCTGTCTCAAGAACCTCCACACTGATTTCCACAATGGCTGGACCAGATTACATTCCCACCAACAGTGTAGAAGTGTTCCTCTTTTTCCGCATCCCTGCCAACACTTATTGTCATTTGTTTTCTTGATGGTAGCCATTCTGACAGGAGTGAAATGGAATCTCAAAGTGGTTTTAATTTGCATTTCCCTGATGGCTAAGGATGTGGAACACTTTTTTAGATGTTTATATGCCATATGTATTTCATCTTCTGAGAACTCTCTATTTAGTTCCATAGCCCATTTTTTAACTGGGTTGTTTGATTTCCTATTATTCTGTTTTTTTAGTTCTTTGTATATTCTGTCTATTAATCCTCTGTCAGATGTATAGCTGGCAAAGATTTTCTCCCATTCTGTAGGTTGTCTTTTTGCTCTATTCACAGTGTCCTTTGCTGTACAAAAGTTTTGTGATTCCAAGAGGTCCCAGTGGTTGATTAGTGGTTTTATTCCCTGAGCAATTGGGGTTATATTCAGAAAGTCCTTACCTATGCCAATATGTTGAAGGATTTCCCTTACCTTTTCATCTAGCAGTTTCAGAATTTCAGGTCTGATATTAAGGTTCCTGATCCATTTGGACTTGACTCTTGTGCATGGAGACAAGGATCTATTTTTAATCCTTTTACATACAGATGTCCAGTTTTCCCAGCACCACTTGTTAAAGAGGTTATCTTTTCTCCAATGAATAGTTTTGGCATTTTTGTCAAAAATCAGGTGGTTGTAGCTGCCTGGAATAATATTTGGGTCTTCTATTCTGTTCTGTTGATCTACCTGTCTGTCCTTGTGCCAGTACCATGCTGTTTTTGTTTCTATGGCTTTGTAATATAACTTAAAATTGGGTATAGTAATACTACCACCCTGATTTTTATTTGTTTTGTTTTTTCATTTTTTGGTTTTTCAAGGTAGGGTCTCACTCTAGCCCAGGCTGACCTGGAATTCACTATGTAATCTCAGGGTGGCCTCAAACTCATGGCGATGCTCCTACCTTTTCCTCCTGAATGCTGGGATTAAGGCATGCACCACCATGCCTGGATCACCACCCTAATTTTTTTTGCGCAAAATTGTTTTGGCTATTCAAGGTTTTTTGGGTTTCCAGATGAATTTTGGGATTGTTTTTTTCTATTTCTGTGAAGAAGGCTATTGGGATTTTAATGGGGATTGCATTAAATGTGTAGATTGCTTTTGGTAAATTGACATTTTCACAATATTGATTCTTCCAATCCAGGAGCATGGGATGTCTTTCCATTTCCTTGTGTCTTCTGCAATTTGTCGCTTGAGTTTTTTAAAGTTCTCATTTTAGAGATCCTTCACTTCCTTGGTTAAGTTTATTCCAAGGTATTTTTGGTTTTTTTTTTTTTTTTTTTTTTTTTTTGAGGCAATTGTGAATGGGAGAGATTCCCTGATTTCATTCTCTTCATGTTTTTTGTTAGTGTACAGAAAAGCTACTGATTTCTGTGTGTTTATTTTGTAACCTGCTACATTGCTAAAAGTGTTTATCAGCTCTAACAGTTTGCTGGTAGAGTCTTTAGGGTCTGTTATGTATAGAATCATATTGTCTGCAAATAATGATAATTTGATCTCTTCCCTTCCAATTTATATCCTTTTTATCTCTTGCCTTATTGCTATGGCTAAGACTTCCAGTACTATATTAAATAGAAGTGGGGAAAGTGGATCCCCTTGTCTTGTTCCTGAATTTAAAGGAAAAGCTTCAAGTTTATCCCCATTTAGTATTATGTTGGCTGTAGGTTTGTCATAAATAGCTTTTATTATGTTGAGATATGTTCCTTCTATTCCCAGTTTTTGTAATACTTTCACACATGAAGGGGTGTTAGATTTTGTCAAATGCCTTTTCTGCATCTATTGAGATGACCATGTGATTTTTGTACTTCAGACTATTTATATGGTTTATTACATTTATGGATTTGCATATGTTGAACCATCCCTGCATCTCTGGGATAAAGCCTACTTGGTCAGGGTGAATAATCTTTCTGATATATTCTTGTATTCTGTTTGCCAGTATTTTGTTGAGAATTTTTGCATCTCTGTTCACGAGGGAGATTGGTCTGTAATTTTCTTTTTTTGATCTGTCTTTGTCTGGTTTGTGTATCAGGGTGATGCTGCCTTCATAGAAGGATTTCAGTAGAATTCCTTCCTTTTCTATTTTATGGAAAAGTTTGAGAAGCATTGGTGTTAGATCTTCCAGGAATGTCTGGTAAAATTAAGCAGTGAATCCATCTGGGCCTGGGCTTTTTTTAGTTGGGAGTCTTTTTATAACTGCTTGGATCTCTGTAGTTGTTAGTGGTCTATTTAAATGGTTTATCTCATCTTGATTTAAATTTAGTAGGTCATATGAATCAAGGAAATCATCCATTTAATTCATGTTTTCAAACTTAGAAGTATATATATTCTTAAAGTATGTCCGTATGATTTTCAGAATTTCTTTGGCATCCATTGTGATGTTGCCTTTTTCATCTCAATTTTATCAATTTTTGTCTCTTCTCTCTTTCTTTTGGTCAGATTTGCTAAGGGTTTATCAATTTTGTTTATCCTTTCAAAGAACCAACTCTTTTTTTCATTGATTTTTTTAAATTGATTTTTGGGTTCCATTTCGTTACTTTCTGCCCTAACCTTTATTATTTCTTCCCATCTACTGATTTTTGGTTTGCCTTGTTCTTCTCTTTCCAAGGCCTTAAGGTGATGCATTAATTTCTCTAATTTCTCTCTAATTTCTAATTTATCTAATTTCTTAATATAGGCACTTAGAGCTATAAATTTCCCTCGTAGGACTGCCTTCATTGTGTCCTAAAGGTTTTGGTATGTTGTATTCTCATCATTTGATTCTATGAATTTTTTGATATCCTTTTTAATTTCTTCAATGACCCATACATCGTTCAGTAATGTACTGTTTAGTCTCCATGAATTTCTGTATGCTCTGTAGTTTTTCTTATTGCTGATTTGCAGTTTAATCCCATTGTGGTCAGATAGCATACAAGGGATTATTTCAATTTTCCTGTATTTGTTAAGATTTTGATTTGTGTCCTAATATATGGTCTATTTTAGAGAATGTCCCATGTGCTGTTGAAAAGAATGTATATTCTGCAGCATTTGGATGGAATGTTCTGTATATATCTGTTAGGTCCATTTGTTCCATGATATCATTTAATGCAGATGTCTCTCTGTTTAATTTTTCTCGGTAGACCTATCAAGTGATGAGAGTGGGGTATTGAAGTCACCCACTACTATTGTGTTAGGATCTTTGACCTTAAGTCTAATAGTGTTTGTTTGGTGAAATTGGGAGCCCCCGTGTTAGAAGCATATATGTTTAGGATTGTAATGTCCTCCTGTTGGAGTGTTCCTTTAATAAGTATAAAGTAACCTTCTTTATCTTTCCTCACTAATGTTGGTTTGAAGTCTATCCTGTCAGAAATTAGGATAGCAACCCCTGCTTGTTTCCTAGGCCCATTTGTTTCACCCTAAGAAGGTTTCTATCTTTTATTGTGAAGTGAGTTTCCAGGAGGCAACAGATGGTAGGATCCTGCTTTTTAATCCAGTCTGCAAGTCTGTTTCTTTTGATTGGGGCATTGAGGCCATTGATATTAAGAGTTATTATTGAAAGATATGTATTTATTCTCACCATCTTTCTGGTTTTGTAGTTCTTCCTGTTTTCACTTTACTCACTTGTTTTAACTGTTATTTGAGTATGGTTTATTTTTTCCTATTTCCTGCTGTGTGTGTTTTGCTTTCTCTTCAGCGTGAATGATTCCTGCAAGTATTTTCTGTAGAGCTAGTTTAGTTGCCATAAATTCCTTTTGCCTGTCTTTGTTGTGGAATGTCCTTATTTCTCCATCAATTTGGATAGACAGCTTTGCAGGGTAAAGTAATCTTGGTTGACAGTTTTTATCTTTCAGAACTTGGAATACATCACTCCAGACCCTTCTGATTTTTAAAGTTTGTGTTGAGTAACCTGCTATGATCCTGATGGGTTTCCCTTTGAAGGTCACTTGCTTTTTCTCTCTAACTGCTTTCAATATATTTTCTTTGGTTTGCATGTTTAGTAGTTTAATTATAACATGGCGAGAAGAGGATCTTTCTAGGCTTTGTCTGTTTGTTGTTCTATAAGCTTCTTGTATCTGCATTGGCATTTCTTTCCCAATTTGGGAAAAATTTTCTTCTATGATTTTGTGGAAAACACCTACTAAGCCTCTGGATTGAAATTCTTCCCCTTCTGCTATACCTTGAATTCTTATATTTGATCTTTTCATAGTGTCCCGGATGTCTTGGAATTCCCATTCATACCTTTCTATTAGCTTGTATTTCTCTTTGTTGGATTGTATTAGGTCTGCCACCTGGTCTTCTAGTTTAGATATTCTGTCCTCTCCTTCATTCATTATACTGGTGAGACTTTCCACAGAGTTTTTTATTTCACTGACTGTGTTCTTCAGAGCTAGGATTTCAGCCTGGTTTTTCTTCAGTATTTCTATTTCCTTATTCATGTCCTGTAATGATCTTTTTATTTCATTAAGCTGTTTTTCTGTATTCTCTTTCAAGAGTTTGTTTTCTTCTTTAATTCCTTTGTTTTCTTCTCTGATCCCTTTCATTTCTTCTTTTATTTCTTCTTTCATTTCTTTGAGTATAGATATCATCATTCTTCTGAAGTCTTTGTCAGGGATTTCATCTAAAACAGTCTCATTGGTGAACAATTCTGATGGACTTGTAACTTTTGGTGGTATTTCATTGTCTTGATTCTTTGTGTTTCTTGTATTATAATGTAGTGACTTTTGTATCATGGATTGATTTGATGCTTAGGTTTTCTATTTATCTGCAGTGTTCTTAGGTGTGGTGATCCACCTTTATATACTTTCAGGATATGAGTTTAAGGTACCAAGTATAGCACTTGTACCCAAGTCCAACCTCAGAAGTAATCTTAGCTGTTGAATTTGCTTGTTAAGCAAGTATTTTAGTGGACTGGTGGAACAATTTACTGGCAAGTTATAAACTTCAACTGAGCAAAATACACATTCAATTAAAATGAGCACAGAGTATATAAGTGTGGGAATTAAAACAAACAGTCTTATAAGGTCAAAATCCCTAAGGGTGTGTGTTGCTCTACACCCTTAATCCTGTCAGCTAGGAGATAGAGGATTTTGTTCTGACTTGGGTTCCAGGTCAGTCTGGAACTGGATCAGACCCTGCCCCCAATAATGGCAAAAGGAAAAGATAAAGGCCCTGTAAATCTAAAAGTATTATAGGCAGCAATATTCAACACCCCATATTCAGCTTATTTGAAAATGGTAAGGCCAACCACAAATATGTAACCCATAACCTTCCCTGACCTGGAAAGAGAGATTAGCACTTCCAATGCAGGCCTATGTATTTTTTTTTCAGCCGGCCTTGTTACCTTTTGGTGTGCCTTCCAAACTCACCAACGCTGAGTGCCCACCTCATTCCCTGAGCTGTGGAGCTTGGCTCAGCTGTGCTGGATGCGCTGCTGGTGATGTGCTACAAAGCTTGAGCTTGCCTTCACAGTGCTGGATATGCTGCTGCTAGGCGCTGAATGCTGGCAGTTCAGCACGGTTTTGATGGTTGGGGGATGGGCGAGTTCAGGAAGCCTGTAGTTGCTCACACTGTTCCCCTGTATCTCTTTCAGTTGCTCAACAGACTTTTTTTTTTTCGATTTCTGGGCTCTGTAAGGAGACTGATGAGGTTGGAAAGTCCCCTTTTTGGTCTCTATTTCTGCTGCTAGAAACACCTGGTGTGTTGGGGCCGTGGGGACAGCAGCGGTGATGGTGGCGGCAGCTTGGGGCTGCATGGGCTGGGCTGCTGTGGATCAGGCCCAAGCTCCACAGTGGGATTCTGGCTGTCTCCTGCTTTTCCGCTGTTTCCTGGAAAAAATATTCTGCTCTTTTTCAAAGAAGAGTGCAGTTTTGCTTAAATCCCTCCCTGATCTGGTTTGGTGTGGCTCCTATTCTGCCATCTTACCCAGAAGTCTGACTGTTTAAAAAGAACTTTTAAAATTTATTTGCAAGGAGAGGGAGAGAGAATAAATGAGAATATGGGTGCAACAAGGCCTCCAGCCACTGCAAACAAACTCCAGATATATGTGTCACTTTTTGCATCTGGCTTTACATTGGTACTGGGAAATCAAAGCTGGGTCATTAGGCCCAACATTGTCTACTCTTTTTTTTTTTTTTTTTTTGACTGATAGTATACTGCATGCATTTTTGCTTATTTTTAATTAATTAATTTTTTATTGACAACTTCCTTAATTGTAGACAGTATCCCATGGTACTTCCCTCCCTCTCCCCATTTTCCCCTTTGAAACTCCACTCTCCATCATGTCCCCTTCCCCTCTCAATCAGTCTCTCTTTTCATTTTGATGTCATTATCTTTTCCTCCTATTATGATGGTCTTGTGTAGGTAGTTTGAAGCACTGTGAGGTCATGGATATCCAGTCTATTTTGTGTCTGGAGGAGTACATTGTAAGGAGTCCTACTCTTCCTTTGGCTCTTACATTCTTTCCAACCCCTCTTCTGCAATGGACCCTGAGCTTTGGAAGGTATATACTCTTACATAATATAATATTCTGCATTTATAGGGTGTGATGGTTAAATTTGTGTCAACTTGATTTGTTTAGGAATCCACAGACATTCCTCATAAGTGTGTTTCTGAGGCTGCCTCTAGGAAGGATTAACTAAAGGGAGAATCCTTCCCCCAGGGGTAAGCCCTTCCTCCAGAGTGGGTGGCCCAGAGTGGGTGGCCCCTCTTGGAGGAAGGGGCTGGTTGATAAAAAGACGCTCTGGGAAGAAAGGCTCTCTCTCTCTCACCTGGCTCTTCCTTTATTTCTTAAAGCCATTTTAACTGAAAAGTCTGAATTGACAGCTCTCACTTTTAAGGTAAGGTATCATTCCTTTTCTTGTTTTTAATCTGTGTGTCTGTGTGTCTGTGTGTGTGTGTGTGTTTGTGTGTGTGTGTTTTGTGTGATTGAGGGTGCACACATGCAACAGTGTGCATGTGAAAGTCAGAGGACAATCCCAGATATCAGTTCTCGCCTCTACCTTGCTTGTGGCAGAGTCTCTTGTCTGCTGCCACATTCACAGGCTGCCTGGCATGTGAGCTTCCTGGGATTTTTCTGTCCTCACATCCCGTCTTGCTATAGAAGCACTGGGATTACAGATGCCCATGCTACGGTGTCCTTTCTTTTTTTTTTTAATTAATTTTTTTGAGGTAGGGTCTCACTCTAGAACAGGCTGACCTGGAATTCACTCTGTATTCTCAGGGTGGCCTCAAACTCATGGCGATCCTCCTACCTCTGCCTCCCAGGTGCTGGGATTAAACGTGTGTGTCACCACACCCAGCTTTATGGTGTCCTTTCTGATGAGAAGTCTAATTCATATATATATGTACATATATACATGAAATAAGCAGGGAAAGAGAGGGAAAGAGAGAGATAATACACCAGGACCTCTTGCCACTGCAAACTAGCTCCAGATGCATGCACCACTTTGAGCATTCAGTTTTATGTGGGTACTGGGGAATCAAACCTGGACCTGCACACTTTAACTACTGGGTCATGTCTCTAGCCCAAAATTTACCTTCTAAATGTTTTTGGAGTTATATAAACTTCCTGAATTGATGCTTAGAAGTATGTCATTACTTTTATAAAGTTTTCTTCACTATCTCTGACATATATATTAACAGTCTGACATATATATAAACAGAATGGATGGATCTCAAAAATATTAAGCCAGGCATGGTGGGGCATGCCTTAAATCCCAGCACTTGGGAGGCAGAGGTAGGAGGATCACCATGAGTTTGAGGCCACCCTGAGAATACATAGTGAATTCCAAATCGGTCTGAGCTAGAGTGAGACACTACCTCAAAAAAAAAAAAAAAAAAAAAAAAAAAAAAAAGCTAAATTTTTAAAAAGCTAGAACTTAGAAGTTAAGTAGCATGTCATTACATTTATACAAGTATTGGAAAGGCCAAAACTAGGAACAAAAAAATAAAACAGGGGCTGGTGGTATACTGCAGGCATTGATTAGAAACGAGCACAACAGAACATCATGGGCTTGATCACAGTACTTCATGTTTTCATTTTGGTGTTGGTTACATGACTGAATCTGTTTTCCAACTCACAATCTATATAACAACAAGGGTGAATTTTTTCTGAATGCAAATTATACTACAAAAGGCTATTAAAAAGAGCAATGACAGGGGTCTAGTTTCCTATAAAATAACCACCAATAACAACAACAACAAAAAGAAAAACCAACTAAAATCACTAATCAACCATACTGTAGTAGACAGCTTCAGGTGCTGTGATGAACCTCCAGACTAGACACAGTTTATGCAGGAAGGAATTTCTTGAAGCTTAACAGCTGGAAGGGAAGTTCCATAATGGTAGAAGAAGCTGGCCTGCTTCCACAGGTCCAGGCAGAGAGAAAAAGCCACCACCAATACCATAAGCAAGCACACTCCAGGAACCCAAACAAAGCTCCAGCACTTTTCATTTCTTTCGACTGAATTTCAAATCGGTCCTCACACCTTAGGTCTGGACTATAGGATCCGCCCACAGCGGCACCTCCACCAGCCAGGCAGCTCAGAGTTTAAATTGCAAGCTCTAATAAACTCCTGAGTCAATTCAGGGACATCCATTCAAACTACCACACATACATACAAGCTAACTAAGAAATGAATTATGTCACAAACTTGAAATTACATCTAACTAGGCAGCTATTAAGCCTACCAGAGTGGGAAGGAATTAAGTAGCAATTAAATTCAAGAGAAAATATGAAAAAGGGTATGAAAATGTAATGAAACACTCATGTAGGGACAAGTGGAGAGTCATTTTCAAATACATGTAAATATAAATGGATGTTCAAAGCTAAACCTGGGTCTGTACTTCATACCATGTCCACTCCAAATAGATCAAATATTTATATGTAAACAAAGAAACCATACAAAGAGAAAATGAAAGACATAGGTAAACTGCTTCATATGCTGGTTGTAAACAGAGAGTTTGAACTATAATTCAAGATACAAATGCAATTTTAAAGACTTAAAAAATTCAACTGTCTTACAAGTTAATACAGAAAATAATGAGTAAGTCCAAAGATGAACAATATACTGGAGAAAATATCTTCCATATAGAAATTAACCAAGGTGAATACAACCAACACCCTGAGAAAATGGAGGAAAGTCATAAAGAAGTAGTTTGTCCAGAACAATGTACACATGGTTCTTAGAGGAACCAAACAATGCTCAGCCTCACTCTGACAAAGGTTTGTAAATATACTACCCAGGGAGACCATTTGTCTTCTATCTGATGGCAAAACTTCAAATACTTTAGAACAGACTCTTGGCACAGCTATAGAGAAACAAATATGGATAATACAGTACAATTCAAAATGACATAAGGGGAGAATGCAATATCCAAGAAAAGTAGGTTTGCACTCTCTCTCTTTCTCTGTTTTTTTTTGAGGTAGGGTTTCACTCTATCCCAGGCTGACCTGGAATTCACTATGTAGTCTCAGGGTGGCCTCAAACTCATGGTAATCCCCCTACCTCTGCCTCCCAAGTGCTGGGATTAAAGGTGTGCGCCACCATGCCTGGCTGTAATTTCTCTTTGACTCTAACACTTCATCTCTAGCAACAGAGGGAATAAGGACAAAATAGCGCAAGCATGAGGCTAATTATGGCACAATTATTTGCAATGCCAAAATATTGAAAAACAACCTCCCTGTCCATTCATATGAAATTGGTTAAGCAGATTATAGTGCATTTGTTATCATGAATACAACTGCAAAAAGATGGGCTGGAGAGATGGCTTAGCGGTTAAGCACTTGCCTGTGAAGCCTGAGGACCTCTGTTGTAGGCTCGATTTCCCAGTACCCATGTGAGCCAGATGCACAAGGTGGTTCATGAATCTGGAGTTCGTTTGCAGTGGCTGGAGGCCCTAGTGTGCCTATTCTCTTTCTCTCTCTCTCTCTCTCTCTCTCTCTTTGTCTGTCTGTCGCTCTTAAATAAATAAATAAAAACAACAAAAAAAAAGGTAATCTTTTTTTTTTTTTTTTGTTTTTCGAGGTAGGGTTTCACTCTAGTCCAGGCTGACCTGGAATTCACTACATAGTCTCAGGGTGGCCTTGAACTCATGGTGATCCTCCTACCTCTGCCTCCCAAGTGTTGGGATTAAAGGCATCCACCACCATGCCTGGCAAGATAATCTTTTAATTTTAATTAAAAAAATTTATTTATAAGCAGAGAGAGAGTGATTGAGGGAGAGAATGGGCACACCAGGGCCTCTAGGCTTTGCAAATGAACTCCAGATGCATGTGCCACTTTGTGCATCTGGGTTTACATGGGTACTGGAGAGTCTAACTTGGGTCCTTAGGCTTTGCAGGCAAGTGCCTTCACTGCTGAGCCATCTCTCCAGCCCAAGATAATCTTTTTAAAACAAATATGCATTAAATTTCAGCATATATTATTAAATGATAATCAGGGAGTTTCACAAGATTATATGGTGTGGCCATGTTTGTGAAAGAGAAAGGGCTATAAGAATATATATATTTTCCATTTATTTTTGCAAAAGGAAACATGGGAAGGTAAGAAGGCTGAACCCAAGGAGGCTGCTGGGGAACAACTAGAAGTCCAGCATTCCCACATGCCAATCCTGGGTTGGTTGAACTATGCATATCCTCTTAACACATTCCCACCCCCATACCAAAAAGATTAGTTATAAAGATAAATATATGAACATGAAAAAACAAACCTGTATGATATAAGCCACAGCATTAAATTTAGAAAATGATTGCTACAATGTTATGCACTACTTGTATAATATTCCTTTTTTAATATTTTATTTTTATTTATTTATTTGAGAGACAGATACAGAAATAGGTAGGGAGAGAGAGAGGGAGAGAATGGGCACTCCAGGGCCTCCAGCCATTGCAAACAAACTCCAGATGCCTGTGCCCCCTTGTGCATCTGGCTTATGTGGGTCCTGGGGAATCAAACCTGGGTCCTTAGGCTTTACAAGCAAGCGCCTTAACCACTAAGCCATCTCTCCAGCCCTAATATTCCTTTTTAAAATTTAGTGATAAGTACATTTATATCAGAATATAACTTTGGAAACATAACTTGTATAATTACTTATATGATATTCTTTTTTAAATTTTAGGGATAATAAGTACATTTATATCAGAATATAACTTTGGAAATAATCAATGGAGTCTACCATCAAAATTTCCCTTGTATTTACTTAGAGCTTTAATAACTACAGCATGTGCCAAGACCTCACAAAACGGAGTTTCTATTAGCTTGAAGGCTGCATAATCGATGCAGTAGAGACACTTCTGTTAGTGAATAAATGATGAAGCTATACCAGAAAACATGCAGAGTCAGCAGAAATATTCAACAGGATACATAGCTAACACTGATCCTAGAATTAAGTGAGGATTTTCATATATTATAAATGTTTTAAAAAGAGAGTGATAAGAGTTGGATACAGGTATAATGATTTGACTAGCATTTTGCAGAAACTTTACAGCAAAGACCTTGTTACACTTGCCCATTTGCAGTTAATTCTTAACTAAAGTAAATGTGGACTCTTTTCTTTTTCTTTTCTTTTCTTTTCTTTTCTTTTCTTTTCTTTCTTCTTCTTTTTTTTTTTTTTTTTTTTTTTTTTTTTTTTTTTTTTTTCAAGGTAGAGTCTCTAGCCAGGCTGGAATTCAATAATACAGACCTGGGAATTCACTCTGTATTCTCACAGTGGCCTCAAACTCATGACAATCCTCCTACCTCTGCCTCCCGAGTGCTGGGAGTAAAGGTGTGTGCCACCACACCTGGCTCTATTTCTTTCTTTTTTTTTTAATGTATAATTTTTTTAATTGACATCTTCTATACTTACAGACAATAAACCAAAATTCACTCCCTTCCCCCACTTTCCCCTTCACAACTCAACTCTCCATCATAACCCCTTCCTTTCTGTTTTATTAGTCTCTCTTTATTTTGATGTCATCCTCTTTTTATTTCTTTTCTTTCTTTCTTTCTTTTTTTTTTTTTTTTTTTCAAGGCAGGGTCTCTCTCTAGCCCAGGCTGACCTAGAATTTACTATGTAGTCTCAGGGTGGTTTTGAACTCATGGCGATCCTCCGATTTGGCCTCCCGAGTGCTGGGATTAAAGGTGTGCACCACCACTCTTGGCATTATTTTTATTTTTAGTTTTGGTTTTCCCTCTGGTTTATTTCAATCAGTAAAACTGTTTTGAGATATATTCAAAGTGTTGGAGTACATCAATAGCCCATGGCCTTTGGTGTATGTGTGAGCATGTGTGGTGCACATGTGTATTCTTATACGGGGGCATGTGTGTGTGGGTATGTGTGCAGGTGAAGGCCAGAGGTCTACATTGGGTGCTTTTTAAAAAAAATATTTTATTGACAACTTCCTTAATTGTAGACAATATCCCATGGTACTCCCCTCCTCCCCCACTTTCCCCTTTGAAACTCCACTCTCCATCATATCCCCTCCCCCCTCAATCAGTCTCTCTTTTCATTTTGATGTCATGATCTTTTCCTCCTATTATGATGGTCTTATATAGGTAGGGTCAGGCACTGTGAGGTCATGGATAACCAGGCCATTTTGTGTCTGGAGGAGCACGTTGTAAGGAGTCCTACTCTTCCTTTGGCTCTTACATTTTTTCTGCCACCTCTTTTGCAATGGACCCTGAGCCTTGGAAGATGGGTTTGAGATGTTTCAGTGCTGAGCACTCCTCTGTCCCTTCTCAGCACCATGGTACCTTCTGAGTCATCCCAAGGTCACCTCCATCTGAAAAGAGAAGCTTCTCTAACCAAAAGTGAGAGTAGCATTAATATATGGGTATGGACATTAGAAGAAGTGCTTACTGGGCAGTTTGGTGAGCATAGTATATACATTTAGCCAGACACCAGCAGACATTACAACCCTAGGGCTCATGACTACCCCTATCATAGGTTTTCAGTATCAGGGATGTATTTCCTCCCATGGAGCAGGCCTCCAGTCCAATTAGAGAGCAGTTGGTTTCCCCCATAACAGACATGCCACTATTGCACCCATTGGCTCATTTGGCATGCCTGGCCAAATTTAAAGCTTGCAGTGTTTACTGTTGAGTATCTTCACTGGTGTTTTCTCTCTCCCATTGAATTGCATGCAGCATAGCTTTTGCCAGCTTTCTGTCAGCTGGTCCACATGGAAGAGGCTTTCAGCTCAGCTCCAGCAGGATTTCTCAGTGACCTGCAGCCCAAATATATGGAGTCTTCAGCAATAGGGTCTTACTATCCATTCCTAGTGTGAAACCAAGGGACTTGGCAATGGCCTATAATGTTTTGGGGATATCTGTGACCTCACTGGAAGGTATCCCATCCCTGGCACTGAAAATTGTCTAGTAACAATCTGTTGCTTCTGATTATTCCATTGCCCAGAAGGATCCTGCTTTTTAACCGAGTCTGAAAACCTATGTTTTTTTGGTTGGGGCATTCAGGCCATTGATATTAAGAGTTATTATTGAGAGGCATATATTTATTTTTGCCATTTTTCTTGTTTTGTAGTTCTTCTGGTTTTACATTTGCTCTCTTGTAGCAACTAGTATTGGAGTATGGTTTGTTTTTACCAGGTTCCTTAATATGTGTGCTTTTCTTTCTCTTCAGCATGAGAGGATCCTTGCAAGTATTTTCTGTAGAACTGGTTTTGTCTTCAAATATTCCTTTAGCCTGTTTTTTTTTTTTTTTTGTGGAATATCCTTATTTCTCTGTCTATTTGAATGGATAGCTTTGCAGGATAAAGTAACCTTGGTTGACAGTTGTTATCTTTCAGAACTTGGAATATATCACACTAAGCCCTTCTGGCTTTTAAAGTTTGTGTTGACTAATCTGCTGTGATCCTAATGGACTTGCCTCATGATCTTCTCTAGCTGCTTTCACTATATTTTCTTTGGTTTGTATGTTTGGTAGTTTAATTATAATATGGTGAGGAGAGGCCCTTTCTAGGCTTTGTCTATTTGGTGTTCTAAAGGCTTCCTGTATCTGCATTGGCATCTCTTTCCCAATTTGGGGGAAATTTTCTTGTATGATTTTGTTGAAAACACCTACTATGCCTTTGGAGTGAAATTCTTCTCCTTCTACTATACCCTGAATTCTTATGTTTGATTTATTTATTTATTTATTTATTTATTTATTTATTTATTTATTTATTTTATTTATTTATTATTTAGTGTCCCAAGTATCTTGAAATTCCCATTCATACCTTCCTATTAGTTTGTCTTTCTCTTTGTTGGACTGTATTAGATTTGCCATTGGTCTTCTAGTTTAGATATTCTGTTCTCTCCTTAATTCATTGTACTGGAGATATTTTCTACAGAGTTTTTTTTTTTTTTTTTTTTTTTTTTTTTTAAATTTCACTGACTGTGTTCTTCATTGCCAGTATTTTTGACTGGTTTTTATTTATTATTTATATTTCCTTATTCATGTTTTGTTGACCTCTTTATTTCATTAAATTGGTTTCCTGTGTGTTCTTTGATTCCTTTGACTTCCTCTTTGAGTTCTTTGAGCATATTTATAATCATTCTTGTTGAAATCTTTTTCAGGTATTTCCTCTAAATCAGTCTCACTGAAGGTCATTTCTGATGCATTAATACTTTTTTGGTGGATTTATATTGTCTTGATTTTTTGTGTTTCTTGCATGATAATGTACAGATTTTTGTATCTTGGATTAATTTAATGCTTGGGTTTTCTAATTATCTGCATTAATATTAGATGTATCAATCAATCTGATGTTATATATATTCAGGGTAGGAGCTTAAGATGCTAGGTGTGGCTCCTAAGACTCTCAGAGTAACCCCCAAAGTGACCCTAGGTGTTGGGTTTGCCTGCTATGAGAGTATTCAAGCAGGCTGAATGGAACAAAATACACACAACTTCCAAAAACTTAACTAAACAACGTACACATTCAATGAAAAACAGCACAGAGTATTTATGCAAAAGCAGGTATTATGACAAACAGATCCTCTAATAAGTCACAGTCCCTAAGGATGTGTGTTGCCCCACACCCTTAATCCTGTCAACTGGGAGGCTAAGATTTGTGGTCTGTAGAGGGTTCCAAGGTCAGCTTGTGACCAAGTATGACCCTTCCCCCATGAATGACAGAACAGGAAACAAAGGCACTATAAATTAGGAAGAAACAAAATATAGCTCATTTAAGAATGTCAAATCCGACCATCCATCAGATTTAACATATAATTTACCCTGACATGGATGGTGCAATTAGCCCTTCTGATGCAAGCCTATATACCAGGCTTATTTGGCAGGTACTGGCCTGGTGAAATCCCAGTTACCTTTTGTGCTGGCTTTGGTCTCAGCTATGCTGCATGGCCGCTTGGTTCCCTCTTTGCTGTGCTGTGGGCTCAGGTAGGGTGGCTGGTCTGTGAGTTGCTGCTCTGATTATGCTGGGTGCTGTGTGGGTGAGCTCCCTTCCCCAGGTATCTGGTGCTTGCTGGCACTTGTGCTGGTGATGGGGGAGGGGAGAGGCTGTGGATAGAGGCTGAAGTCCTGCTGATCCTCATGATCTTCTTCTCACAAGCTGCTCCGTTGGTCTCTGCTGCCCTCCTTCCACATTTCTTGAGTTTGCGAAGAGGCTGGTGTGAGTGGAGAATCCCCTCACCTGTTTTTTTTTTCCCCTGTGGCTGAGGCTGAGCCTGGTGGCTGCAGCTGCATGGAATTTGCTGCCACTGCTGGAGGCACTTCCGCCTGCTTCTGCGGCTCTGGACACTCTGGATCTCTCCTACTTCTCTGCTGTGGTGATAATTTACTATAAACCTCACTTTTTAGAAGAAGAGCGTAATTTGCTGGTTTTCTTTTTCTTTTTCTCCCCTAGGCTGTTTTGGTGTGGTTCCTACACGGCCATCTTAACTGGAAGTCCCTATTTAGCCTCAGGGTGGCCTTCAACTCACCACAATCCCCCTACCTCTGCCTCCTGAGTGCTGGGATTAAAGGTGTGCACCACCACGCCTGGCTACATACACATGTGCACACATACAAAGAAAAATAGATACAAACCATGTAAGGATGCAAAACTAACTTTTATTTTTCTTTTTGATATTTTTAAAAAATTATTTATTTATTTTTTGTTTTCTTTTTGGTCTTTGAGGTAGGGTCTCACTCTACCACAGACTGACCTGGAACTCAGTAGTCCCAAGATGGACTCAAATCCACCACAATCCTCCTACCTCTGCCTCCCAAGTGCTGGGATTAATGGCGTACACCACCATGCCAAGCCTACAACTAACTTTTTAAAAATTATCACTCATGTATCAGAGTGAGGTGATGAGAAGGGAGATTGACATTTTACATCTTGGTAGGTTTTAAATTTTTGTTCAGTAAATATATCCTATTCTCATAATTCAAATGTACATATAATTGGATAGATAAAATATATACATATTTGAAATACATATTTATCAGTGCCTCTTTCAGAAAGGTTGAGTGTTTATGTCTTCTTACAAATCTAAGGACTATCAGGATGACCTCTGCTAGCTACCCTCCATTGCTTTTTTCACTGAAGAGGCAAGATCATTGTTTACTTCTACCCATAAATGTGTTCGAATCTCTCAGTAGCAGAAGTGGATAAATTTTGTGCAGTTTCCAATGTAGATATGCTCTTCACAAAATCACACTATCTTTTAGGTGTTCAGCATGAAAATCTCATGTTGTTGATTTTGCAGATTTCTTTCTGAAACAAGCTTTGTATTGTACCAGGCAGGCACAAATGTGGGTTATATAAGATGTAAAAATCACTCAAGAAAGGAATTCTGTGTGTAAAGAAAGCACCTGAAGTAGCTAAAAGAGTCTTTTTGTTACTATCTGGAGTAAATTTTAAAAACCACTTCATGTTGGTACATGCCTATAATCCCAGCACTTGGGGGACTGAGGCAACAGGATTGCAAGTTTGAGGTCAACTTTAGCTATACAAGAAGATAAATCACAATCATGAACTCTTTTTGATAATCATGGAATTGAGCAATGATAAAACATAATAATTTGAGACCCTGCATGTGGTAGTTTATATGTCTCCCATAGACTCAGGTGTTTAATTTAAGCTTGTAACTTGGATCTCCTGGGGGTGGATCCTGGGGTTCAGCCCTAAGGTATTTTGGGGGGCAGATCTGATTTCCATCCCAAGGGTATGCAGAGAGGTCTGAGCCCGGGGGGGGGTCCCTGCTACTTGCTGTTCATTCATGCTTGTTGCTTTGGTTTTTATGGGCTGTTTGGTTTTTTTTTTCCCCCCTTTTGTCAAGGTAGGGTCTTGCTCTAGCCCAGGCTGACCTGGAATTCACTATGTTGTCTCAGGGTGGTCTTGAACTCATGGCAATCCTCCTACCTTTGCCTCCTGAGTGCTGGGATTAAAAGTGTTTACCACCACGCCTGGCTGTTTGGTTATTTTTTCTCTGCTTTAATGTATTGAAGCAGCTTCTTCCTCCATTACTGGAACTCCCCCCTCCCCATTTTGGATCTATAAGCTTGAAATAAATCCCTTCCTCCCATATACTGTGCCTGGTTTGGAAGTTCATCCCAGGAACATATAACTGCTACAAGGTATCCATCTAATTGAGAAGTAAGGAAGGCAGAAGAGGGACACAACCATCTCATCTCTTATTGATATAGAAGATTCTAGAGAATGTGGTTTATGTTTTAAGAAAAGAGTTTTCAAATACTGAGCCTTAAAATTTAACTTAATTCCCACCCTTAAAGGCAGCACTGAACCCCACAAACTTTTTCTCATAGAGTCCTACCAGCATAAAAACTCAAAGGGTGAATGAAGTAGCAGGGTGGAACATAGCTCTCTGAGGCAGGTAAACCTCCAAAATGACTGGGCAAAGATAGTCTCTGGACTCTACATTATATAGCTTACCCTTCCAAACTGGTCAGATTGAGTCATTCCTCCCCATAGAATAATAGAGTGGAGTGTGTGTGTCGGGGGGTGTCAAAGATTAAACCAGTAAAACCTTTTTCACATTGAAGAAAACAACCAGGAGTGAAAAAAACATTCCCCTATCCCAATGGCTAGAATATACCATGCCTTTCATTAATACTGAAAATATGAAGAACTTTTGCATTTCTTTGCAGTGAGAATTCAATGACATCCAGACTCAGTCACTGGAACAAATACTGATCAAGTACTGTGTGTCCTTAACTGCTAGATGTGGACTGAAAAACAAAGTGGAAGGAGTTCCCACCCAGTGAAATTGACAGATACCTAGAATCACTGCAGAATAATAGGATGATTTCTCTATGGACACAGAAAACTGGGCAGTAGAGGAAAGACTTTATAATTCATTGTATTCATGTTTCTTCTATTTATTTATCTAATACCTACTGATGCTAATATCTCCACCTATTATATCATCAGCATATGATAGTCAATGGAACCGATCAGATCCTTCTTACCAGGCATATGGCAGAGACAGACATTACCAAAATAAACATACAATTATGTAATTACAATGTGCCATAAAAGAAAACACACAGGTGCTATCAGGGGAAATAGCAGAGGTTCCATAATGTAGATCACAGCGTAAGAGGTGGCGTCTCTGAAGGAACATTTGACTGAGACCTAAGGAAGGGTATTACTCACCAGGCAGGCAAGCAGAATGGGGGAACAGATGATTTCTGAAGGAAAGGTAATTGTAAAGGGCTTTTTGAAGGTTTGAGGTAACAGAGTAAGAAGGGGATCATGGTTGAAGACAAATACCAAGTAGGTGGCCAGGAATCATGTTGGTGACAGTAAGGATTTTAGATCTTATTGTGTCCATTAGAAATCCATTGAATGACTTTAGTAATAGGAATGACATGACATGATTCAATTAACCATGGATTGGAGGCTAGAAGAGTAAATGAAAGGAGGGATGGGGGAGGAAGACGCTTGAACTTAGGTAGAAGCAATGGACACAGAGAAATGGAAAGATTAAAGGAATGTTTTAATATTTTTTGGTGAAAGCAACAAAATGTGGTGAAGAATTGGAGTAGGGTGCAAGTGATAAGATTTGTGAACATATCAAAAATGCCTACTGCATTTTGACTTGAGCAGTATCCAGAAGAAGCCACACTAGCTGGGGCCTGAGATGGACTTGAATTTTACCTGGTGGAGAAAAAGAGTGAAAGACAGGGAGGTGTGAAGGTGTGTGGTATAGTTTGAATATCATAAATTATATTCTGAGAGGATATAGTAAAAATACAGGGAGATAGTGGCTAGCAGAGATTTTTGATGGCCCTGAACTTCTGATCAAAGTTTTGGGGTTGGGGTCAGGGAGACAGCTCAGAGGAGAAAGCACTTGCTGCACAAGTGTGAGTACATGAGCTTGCTTCCCCAGACTCACTTAGAGGGATGCTGTAGCAGGCATCTACAGTCCCAGTACACCCATGACGAAAAGGGAGCTGAGGACAAGAGAACCTGCTGGAGGCTCATGGTTCAGCCTGGCCAATGAAGCAATAAGCAAAGAGACCCTGCACCAAACGAGGTGGAAGGTGAAAATTAACATCTGAAAGTTGCCTCTGACCTCCACACATGTATCTTGGCACGTGCCTATGCACACACACACATCATACACACACATCAAAACCATTGGGTTTGGGCTGGGGAGATGGCTTAGCAGTTAAGGCACTTGCCTGTGAAGCTTAAGGACCCAGGTTCAATTCCCCAGTACCTACGTAAGACAGATGCACCGGGTAGCGCATGTGTCTGGAGTTCATTTTCAGTGGCTAGAGGCCCTGGCACAGTTATTCTCTTCCTCTCTATCAGCGTTTCTCTCTCTAATAAATAAATAAAATAAAATAAAATATTAAAAAACACATTGGTTTTGATTTTATTCATCTATTTATTCCATCAGGGAAGCATCTGTAGCAGCAAGTAGAGGAGATTACAAACACTGTCAACCACTAGGTTTACTGTCTGTTGAGATTCAGATTTTCATCATCTCTTTTAAAAATTTTGTTTATTTGAGAGAAAGAGAGAGAGAGAGAGAAGGAAAGAAGGAAGAATGGAAAGTGTGTGTGTGTGTGAGAGAGAGAGAGAGAGAGTATGGGTGTGCCAGGGCTTCTTACTGCTGCAAATGAACTGCAGATCCATGCACTACATTGTGCATCTGGCTTTACGTGGTTAATGGGAATTAAACCCAGACCAGCCAGCATTGCAAGCAAGCACCTTTAGCCACTAAGCCATCTCTCCAGCCCTGAGACATATTTTTATCATTCTATCCTCTCAGGACTAAATAAAAGAAACTAGCTCAGTTACAGCTACCCAGCTCTTCACAAAACTTCTAATGAATTAACTCAGCCTCTGGATTGGGTGTTAGACATAGTGACAGGCTCCAAGTGAGCTGCGTTAACCTGTGTTAGCTAATGATTCCACCTTATTCAAAATAAAGTCTTTTCTTTCTTTGAAGGGCAAAATAGACGCTGAAATAAACACATCATAGTTATAAATAGTGAACCATTACCTAAGGAATGACTCTTTCTGCCACTGCTAACATGAACCACTGGGGCTGGTTCTCCACATTAAAGATAACATCAACTTAAGAGTCCAGCAAACCAAATGAAAATGCAGAAAAACTTTAAACAATACAAACTATGATCATAATAAAAGCATTTTACACATATGCACACACACATACTAGTGTCCCTCTTTATAATTTCAGTTAGATGCAGTCTCAGTCAGACAATATCACTCTGAAAATAATAACTGGAAAATTCCAGAAACAATTCATACATTTTAAATACCTTTATTACAGAATACTATATAATTGGTATATTTTATTATTAGTTACTGGTATCAATCTCTTACCATGCCTAATTTAAAAATTAAACTGTGGTAGGAATGTATACATAGGAAAAAATTTATAGGATTTGGTATAATGTGATTTCAGACAATCCACTTGTGGTCCTGGAACATTCCTCATGGGTGGGAGGGGGCTAATACACTTCTCATTCTTTCTTTTTTAAAAAACTATTTTATTTTTATTTATTTACTAGACAGGGGGAGAAAGAATGGGTATGCCAGGGCCCCCAGCCATTGCAAAGAACTCCAGAGACATGCGCCACCTTGTACATCTGGCTCACGTGGGTCCTGGGGAAACAAATCTGGCTCCTTTGGCTTTACTGGCAAGCCCCTTGACTGCTGGTATTCACCATGGGGTCTTTCTTTCTTTAATTGAGATGTTTTTCATTTGAAGGTAATCTTAATGCTATTACATTCACAAATACACTAATGTATTAAATGCCCAATTCTAATAATTCTGAAACAAACATTGCAAACATACAGATATCTACCCTCTGCACCTGTCAGTGTCCATTCATATCAGGGTTGGAAGTAGGAAGAATAGGTTCAACTGTAAGTCAGAAAGTGTTTCTTTACAGTTAATTATAGCAAAATTTATACAAAATAGCAACTAACAATGATCTTCTTTACTCATTAACTCATTTACTTATTAAGTCGTAAGTCAACACCTTCAAAACTGCATTTTGTTAAAGTTTCTGCACTAAAATGTAGAAAAACTGAACGATACAAATATTGAAAAGTTAAAAAAAAATCCTCAATTTTTTTAAATTCCTGGTACCACAACTTACAGGGCAATATATCTGCATGTAATGAAAGTAAAAGTAAAAGAAAAAGACAAAGCTACAACATGTGAAGAAGCTCAGGAATGTGCATGTAACTGACACTTCATTGCATCACTAGCTGCACTTTTGCTAACTGTGGCTGTGACATCCTGCACAGGAAGGCTTTCCTGCTTAAGCTGCAGTAACTCTTCTGACTGTGGGTCAGCCCCCTCCTGTGGCAGATCTGCACACTTCCTCTAGTGCACTGGGGATGATGGTCTCAAAATCAGCTGAAGCTTTCCTGACAACTCCTCACTCTCTCTTCTGCTAAGAGCTGTAGTCCTTTTCTGCTGTTTTTAAAACCTTCTGCTACTGTGTCCACCACATCCACAACCACCAACACAGGGCTTGCCAGAGTGCTTCCATCAACACTGCCCCCTTAATGGGTCCATACATGGACTACTGTTGTCCACTCTAATCTCTGAAATCATTAGAGTTCCCACCTCCACCAGAGTTCCCACCACAAAACTTCCTCCTTCATTGTAACCATCATATCCTCCTCCAGCACCATGTCCACCACCTTGGTTTCCATATCTGGTCTGCCACCACCACCATAGCCTCCTCTACTGCTATAACCAGGACCACCACCATAGCCTCCTCTACTGCTATAACCAGGACCACCACCATAGCCTCCTCTACTGCTATAACCAGGACCACCACCATAGCCTCCTCTACTGCTATAACCAGGACCACCACCATAGCCTCCTCTACTGCTATAACCAGGACCACCACCATAGCCTCCTCTACTGCTATAACCAGGACCACCACCATAGCCTCCTCTACTGCTATAACCAGGACCACCACCATAGCCTCCTCTACTGCTATAACCAGGACCACCACCATAGCCTCCTCTACTGCTATAACCTGGACCACCACCATAGCCTCCTCTACTGCTATAACCAGGACCACCACCACAGCCTCCTCTACTGCTATAACCAGGACCACCACCATAGTTGCCACTGTCACCTCCAAATCCATTATATCCATCATCACCTCCACCATAACTCCCTCTGCTGCCACCACCTCCACCACCATAGCCACCTCTTCCACCAAAGTTTCCACCATGGTCAAAATTACCTCCACCACCTCCAAAGTTTCCACCACGACCCATAAAGTTACCAGATCCACTTCCATGACCTCTCTGTGACCCAGCCGACTGCAACTCTTGCTTAGAAAGGGCCTTTTTCACTTCACAATGTGCCCATTAATACTGTGATATTTCTCAAAAACACTTTTATCAACTGTATCATGATCAGTGAAAGCTACAAAAGCAAATCCTTTCTTTTTTCCACTCTGCGTGTCTTCCACCACTTCTATGATTTAAATCTTGCCATACTTTTCAAAGTAGTTTCTCAGATTATACTCTTCTATGTATTCCTTAATTCCCCAACAAAAAATTTCTTCACTGTTAAATGGGCATTAGGCTTTATAGAACCCTGTCCAGAAACAGCTGTTTGGTTCCATTATAGCCCATCAACCTCGTGTGGCCGAGCACACATTGCTGCATCCACCTCTTCAACACATGAGTTAAGTCACAAAACCAAAGCCCCTAGAACACTTGTTTGGGGTCTCTCATGACTACATAATCTGTGAGTGCACCCCACTTCTCAAAATGTTCTCTCAAACCATCATGTGCAGTCTCAAGGCTCAGACCACCAGTCAACAGCCACCGCTTCATCACATGGCCCCTCCCTGCTGCAGTGGCGGAGATGGCTGGAGGCAGGTTTTCCCTCTATTTTGAGACCACCTTCACTACTTCTTACACATGCACACCTAAAAGAAAGTTCACCATAAGACTAAGGAAGGTGTGGCCCCTAATATATTCAGTGTTTTATTAGTTTGTTGTTTGCATCTGCAGTCACCTGGCTGGAGGCAGTATCACTGGGCGGATCTTAAGGTGTGGTGGTGGGTTTGAGATTTCAATGTAAAGATATGCAAAGTGTGCCTAGCTGGAGTTCCTGAATTGTGCTGTGCTGTGTGGCCTTTTGGCTATGGCTTTGCTGTCTGGTCCTATAAGAGCAGGCCAGCTTCTTTTGCTATTATGGAACTTCCCCTGGATCTGTAAGCTTCAACAAATAATATCCCTTCCTCCATAACTGTGCCTGGTCTGGAAGTTCATCTCAGCGAACCTGAAGCTGTTACAGAAGGTGAAACTGTGGTTAAGAAGACTATTGAAGAAACAATAAACATGAACAGGTGCTGATATTAAAATGTTCTTTTTAAAAACTTTTATTCTTATTTTTTAAACATTTTAAAAAATTTATTTATTTGAGAAAGCGAGAGAGAAAGAGGCAGAGAGAGAGAGAAAAAGAGAGAGGAAGAGAATGGGCATGCCAGGGCCTCTAGCTACTGCAAATGAACTCCAGACATGTGTGCCACCTTGGGCATCTGGCTTATGTGGGTCCTGGGGAATCAAACTGAAGTCCTTTGGCTTTGCAGGCAAGTGCCTTAACTGCTAAGCCATCTCTCCACCCCTAAATTTTTATTTTTTTATGAGAGAGTGAGAGAAAGAGAGCAAGAGAGAGAGAGAGAGAGAGAGAATTGGTATGCCAGAGCCTCCAGCCATTGCAATTGAACTCCAGATGTGTGCACCATCTTGTGCACGTGTGACCTTATGCACTTGTGTTACCTTGTGTATCTGGCTTATGTGGAATCTGAAGAGTCGAACATGGGTCCTTAGGCTTCACAGGAAATGCCTAAACTGCTAACCCATCTCTCCAGCTCTAAATTGTTCTTTTTTAATTGTTTTCTTACTGGAAAACTAATAAAAATAGAAGTATAATTATAATAATTTTAAAATAAAGCTAGTTTTAAAACTATGGACATTTTTCCTGCTCTCTTACCCTTGTAACACTGTGCATTTAGTAATGTCTAGAAACATTTTTGGTTATCACAACTGAGAGGTGAGGGAGTGTTCCTGCATATATTAACTACTGCACATCTTACATTGCACAGAACAGGCATCTTTGACAAAGACTAATCTGGCTATTCAATGTCAACAGTGCCAAGTTTGAGAAATCCTGCTATTAACATGTGACAGTTAATCTTGTTTTTTGAGGCTGATCTCACCCTAGTCCAGCTTGACCTGGAACTCACTGTAGATCCAGGCTGGCCTCAAACTCACAGCGGTCCTGCTACCTCTGCCTCTGGAGTGCTAGGATTAAAGGCGTGTGCCACCATGCCCAGAAGTAGTTCTCTTCATGTTGCTGGAACATAACACCAGACCAGAAGCAGCTTGTGGGAAGACAGTTTATTTCAGGCTTACAGTTTGAGGGTGAGACTCATCATAGTGGAGAAAAGCACAGCAGCACAGAGGAGCCAGTCACATCCTCATACCTCAGTGGCCAGGCAAGGGCATCAAGAATGAGTTAGTATGGCCAGGCCTGGTGGTGCACACCTTTAATGTCAGCGCTTGGGAGGCAGAGGTAGGAGGATTGCCATGAGTTGGAGGCCAATCTGAGACTACATAGTGAATTCCAGGTCAGCCTGAGCTAGAGTGAGACCCTACCTCAAAAACCCAACCCCCCAAAAAAAAAAGAAAAGAAAAGAAAAGAAAAAGAAAAGAAAAATAATAAGAGTGAGTTAGTCTGAGTGGGCTGGACTTTATATAAAATCCCAAGGTCTGCCCCATTGACACCTCCCAAAGAGTCCAGCAGCTGGGGACTAGGTAGGAAGCTCAATCACCAACACTTGAGGCTATGGGTGGCATTTATATTCAAACCACCACAAAGAAATAAAATCTACTCCAACAGACCTCAAATATGAACAATTAAAAAAACTATAATCACTACAGAATTCAAGATATTTTTGAACACTTAGATGAAAAAGAATATTCTAGTATTCTATTCCAAAATTTAAAAATAAAATCATGGGCTAATAGAGATGGTTCATCAGCTAAACACACTTGCTTGTAAAGCTGATGGCCTGGGTTCGATTCCCCAGTACCCATGTAAAGCCAGATGAACAAAGTGTCCCATGCATCTGGAGTTCATTTGCAGTGACAAGGCTATGGTATGCCCATTATCTATCTCTCTCCTTCTCCCTCTCCTTCTCTCTCTCACAAGTAAACAAACATTTAAAAATAAAAGTAGGGCTATAGAGATGGCTTAGGGGTTAAGGCGCCTGCCTCCTAAGCCTAAGAACGCTGGTTCCAATCTCCAGCAGTTCCAATCTCCAGGTCCCACGTTTAGCCAGATGCAAAGTGACGCAAGGGCGCAATGCCGCACTTGACCACAAGGGGGCGCACGCATCTGGATTTCGTTTGCAGCAGCTGAGACACTACTGGCGTGCCCATCTCTGTCTTCTTCTCCCTCCCTCTCTCTCTCTCTCTGTGTGTCTCTGTCCAAAAATAAAAATAAAAAAATTAAAAAAATATTAAAAATAAAAGTAAAAATAAAATTAACTTAGTTTTGGTCTTCTTGATGAAGCTGAATGGCATGTCATTTCTTCTCACTCATAGCTTGTTATTATTGCACTAAGTATAAGGTTGACCTTTTCCCCAAGTATTTATATTCAGCACTTTTATTTTGTTTTTTATACTTGAGAAATTTTTTATGAAACATACTGATAAGGAAATCAGGTACACATATTACAGAATTTAAAGTGTGAATCAAGAAATATTAGTGTCTCATTAATAATCATTAAAATCAAAGAAATGACCAGGTACATGGACTGATATCTCAAAACCCAAATTTCCTCTATCACCATTTGTGAAGGAAAAATTAGTCTTCAACAGACTTTGTGTTTAATTTTAACTAATGGAAATTTTCTTTCTCTCTCTCTCTTTTCCTTCCTTCTTTCCTTCTTTCCTTCCTTCCTTCCTTCCTTCCTTCCTTCCTTCCTTCCTTCCTTCCTTTCTCTCTCTCTCTCTTTCTTTCTTTCTTTTTGGTTTTGCAAGGTAGGGTTTTACTCTAGCCCAGGCTGACCTGGAACTCACTTATGCAGTCTCAGGGTGGCCTTGAACTCACGGGGATCCCCTACCTCTGCCTCCCAAGTGCTGGGGTTAAAGGTGTGTGCCACCACACCCAGTGGAAATTTTTTATGACTGAGTGATAAACTGACAAAACTGGAATTCATATAGGGAGTCCTGATGCTGTGAAGTATAATGACACTGGTGGGTATTACCATTCTTAAAAGTGTAAAGAAATCAATGAGCAGCTTGTTGTTATGGAAGTTCATTCTGCATCACACACATCTTCCATAAGACTGATTTTTTATGTTTAGAAAACTTAGCATAAAATTAAATTGCAAGTGTTTTTTCACAATCTTTTAAAATTATGGCCTTAAGCAATACACTGTTAATGCAAAGCATTTGTTCAGCTCTAGTGGACACGTTTCCTATATGATTTATGTAAAAGAAGGCTTCATTTCCTACTTCAAAGATTCAGTAATGAGGTTTGTTTTCTTATATGAACCCTATGAAGTACAAGAACTTTAAAATAAATCCAGCAGATAAGATCTCGAGTTATCAATGAATATTGAAACATGGGTGCTAGAAAGATAGTTTGCCACACAAGCATGAAGACCTGAGTTTGAATCTCCAACACCCACATAAAATGCCAGGCATGGTGACGTATACCTGTCATGCCAGCACCAGGGAGGCAGAGATAGGGAACCCAAGGTGTACTGATTAGCCAGTCCAGCCGAAGAGGTGAGCTCTAGGTTTAGCAAAGAGGCACTGTCTAAAACCTGTCATGGAGAGTGACTGAGAATGACATCCAATGTCAACTTCTGCATACCTACATGCACACATGTGCCCCCACAAATACACATACACACATGTATGAACACCATACACACAAACACATGCCAAAAATAGTCAAATACAGAAACTTACTTTTTTCTTGTGATGATGACTGTGTCATTACAAATATCAACCATTATTATATTATGCAAAAGCATTAAAACAATATAAATATTTACAAAACACATTTCCATTCCTTAGAATTCAGAAGCATGAAGTTCAAATAAGACAGTAGACTGCAGCTTTCTCTTGGAATATAGATACAATATTCATAATTTAACACAACCCCCCAAATGCTAGGAATAATAGAAAGGGAACTTTTGTCTTATCTACTGAGATGTGAATAACAGTCCATGAAACAGAAGAAAAGATAAAACTAATTTCAGGATTATCAATGAAATTCATTGTGAACTTATATATCATGGTCTAGCCAGTGCAGTGGGTATCATATTTACTTCTTAGGAAGTTTCAGAAAATAAACAGAAGGAACTTAAAAAATGTACTCAGCTTTATGCCAAAATCCATTCAACTTAAAAAATAACAGATATTCTGTAAAAGTATAATAGTAGACAACTCTCACCTCAAGCATTCAGCATCATTTTGAGGCTTTTCTTTGATTTTGACTTTTTCTGTTTCTAGGTATTTGGTGGTCTGCATGGCTTCCCTCTCTTCATCTTTAAGACCTAAACACGAAAATTCTTACATTAAAAAAAATTAAACAGTTTATCTTTAGTCACTCATGAAAAACTTCAATTTTTGTGTTATATATCGATATACAAAATAATAATTTTTAATTTTTTTATTATTTATTTGAGAAAGAAGAGAGAGAGAGAGAGGAGATAAAATGGGTGCACTAGGGCCTGTAGTCACTGCAAACGAACTCCAGATGCATGCACCACCTTGTGCATCTGGCTTATGTGGGTACTGGGGAATTGAACTTGGATCCTCAGGCTTCACAGGCAAATTTCTGAAACCCTAAGCCATTTCTCCAGCCCCAAATAATAATTTTTTAAAAAAATTAAATTTATTTGAGAGCAACAGAGAAAAAGAGGCGGGGGGGGAGAATGGGCACACCAGGGCCTCCAGCCACTGCAAACAAACTCCAGATGCATGTGCCACTTTGTGCATCTGCTTTACGTGGGTACTGGGGAATAAAGCCTTGAACTGGGGTCCTTAGGCTTCACAGGCAAGCACTTAACTACTAAGCCATCTCTCCAGCCCCTTTAAAAATATTTTTATGTTTATTATTTGCAAGCAGAAAAAGATAGAAAAGAGACAGACAGAGCGAATGGGCATGTAAGGGCCTCTAGCCACTGCAAGTGAACTCCAGGTGCGTGTGCCACTTTGTGCATCTGGCTTTACACAAGTACTAGGAATCAAACCCGAGTGGTCTGGTTTTACAGGCAAGCACTTAACCACTAAGAAATATTTCCAGCCCCAAAATAATAATTAAAAATATTTTATTATTTATTTAGAGAGAATAAGAATGGGTGTGTCAGGGCCTCCAGCCACTGCAAATGAATTTCAGATGCATGTGCCACCTTGTGCATCTGGCTTATGTGGGTACTGGGGAATCAAACCTGGGTCCTTTGGCTTTGCTGGCAAGTACCTTAACTGCTAAGCCATCTCTCCAGCCCATAATAATTATTTTCAGCTGGGTGTGGTGGTACATGCCTTTAATCCCAGCACTTGGGAGGCAGAGAACGGAGGATCATTGTGAGTTTGAAGCTACCCTGAGAATACATAATGAATTCCAGGTTAGCCTGGACTAGAGTGAGACCCTACCTTGAAAAACCAAAACCCTTTTTATTTTTAAGAATATCAGCTCTAAATTATGCCTATAATTTCTGTTAATAGTAACTATTAATTTTAGGACCTTGTGTACTCTTCTGCTGTTTTAACTTTATCTCCTCTTGCTTACAGTTAGCTCACACTCAGATGGCCCTATGACAATCTAACTCCATCTATCTGGGTCCCCTCAATTGCCCTCCAAGACCTGAAAGTCTACAAGAATGGGAACCCTAAAGACCTTCAATTTGCTGTGTGTCCACTTTCCTTAACTTAAATTGATGCCCATATATTAATGCTACCTACTCTCAATTTTGGTCAGAAAAGCTTCTCTTTTCAGATGGTGGTGACCACTGGGGAAGACTCAAAACTCATCAAAGTGCTGAGAAGTGACAATGGAGTGTTCCACACTAAGTGAGACACCTCTAACTTCACACCCTCCAAGGCTCAGGGATCATTGTGGAAGAGGTGATGGAAAGAATTCAAGAAGCAAAGGAAGGGGAGGAGTGCTTTGCAATACTGTTTTCCAGATACAAAGTGGTTGTGACATTCATGACCTCATAGTGGCTAATGGTATTTACACATGACCTGCACAATAGAAGAAGGAAAATGATGCCATCAAAATAAAAGGGGGACTAGTTGGAAAGAAGAAAGGATCCAGTGGGAGGGGAATAGGGAAGAGGGAAGGGAGGATGGTGGGAGGGGATTATGCTCATGGTATACTGTCAGTATGTATGGAGGTTGTAAAAAAAAAAAAAAAAAACCACAATCTTCGTCTTATTATTACTAGTTTTTCCAAGGTAGGGTATCACTCTAGCTCACACTGACCTGGAATTCATTATTTAAACAAAAATTTTTTTTTTAAAGATGGAAGAGCATGGGCTGGACATCACCTCCTTGCCAACAGCAGGTAGACAATAGCAGCAGGATAATGAGCTGAACTCTAGCCAAGAGGGAACTGGATATCACACCCCAAGTCCACACCCATCAACACATCTCCTTCAGCAAGGCTCCACCTCCCTAACATGTGAGTTCATGGGGGCATCTAATTCAAACCACTACAACTAGCAACAAAATACCCAGCTCTGACATGATCAGTGTATTGTGCATTTTTTTTAAATTGTGTATTTTATCTATTCCTTTTATATGCCAATCTTAGCACTATATTCCAACAGGTTAGCACATTTTGAAAGAATAAATAACACAATCATGCATAATAAGGTACCTCTCAGCAAGAGTACTAATTCATGCATGTAGTACCTTTAAGCTTTATCTGGAGAGTAAGTAGTTCTTGTATCAATTCACTGTTTTGTTTCTGGAGTTCACCAAGATGGTCACTGTTGTGTTCCATTGACTTCATTTCTAGAAACAAACACAGTAACAGCAAAAAGTTACTTAGGGGCTGGAGAGATGGCTTAGGGGTTAAGTCGCCTGCCTCCTAAACCTAAGAACGCTGGTTCCAATCTCCAGTGGTTGCAATCTCCAGGTCTCACGTTTAGCCAGATGCAAAGTGACGCAAGGGCGCAATGCCACACTTGACCACAAGGGGGCGCACACATCTGGATTTCATTCGCAGCAGCTGAGAGGCTGCTGGCGCACCCATCTCTATCTGTCTGTCTTCCTCTCCCTCTCTCTCTGTCTCTCTCTAAAAAAAAAGTTACTTAGGAATAAATTTAATCAAAAGGGTAAACTATCTGCACACTGAAGCTATCTGTGCACTGAAAATGAGAAGGCACTGATGAAGAAACTGAAGGCACAGCTAACCAGAGATTCCCTTCCTCATGAAGTCAGTCAGTTGTTAGTTTCCATACTACCCAAAGTCATATGGAGAATCAGAGAAATCCCCATTGAGATTCCAGTAGCATTCACAGAAATAGAAGAAAATACAAATCTTAGGACATATAGAAACAAAGGACATATAAAAGCCATATTTTACATATTTAGGCTTTGATAAATCTAAATGTCATCAAAAACTTAAGCAGTATATATGGTCATTTTAAGGTCCAACTGGATCCTCTTGGCCACTTAGGAACTGTTTTTTTTTTTTTTTAAACTAGCATATATTTAAAAAATATATTTTATTTCTTTATATCTTTATTTATTTAAGAGAGAGAGAGAGAAAGAGAGAGAGAGAGAGAATTGACATGCCAGGGCCTCCAGCCACTGCAAATGAACTCAAGATGCATATGCCACCTTGTTCATCTGGCTTATGTGGGTCCTGGAGAGTCAAACCGGGATCCTCTGGCTTTGCAGGCAAATGCCTCAACCACTAAGCCATCTCTCCAGCCCTACCAGCATATATTAATCATCAATTTGACTGACTTGTTGGTAGTTATGAAAACAAAAGGGAATGCAAAATATTCCACATACAACTAAGTGAAACAACCTTCAACAAGATAATGAGAAAGAAGTTCTTCATGATGGAAAACATTTAAACAGCATGCTCAAAGTTCACTATGACACAAGCTTTCACAATATTGCTCTTCTCTCCCACCCCAACTCCTTAGCTCCTTTTATTCCCAACAGCCAGATCCAATCCAGCCTTTAATACTCATCTTAGTTTTCAAATATTTTTTCTTCTGCTATAGCATTTGGAAATACACCTACATGTATATTAGACTCCTTGATGGTATCCCTCACATCTCTGAAGAGCCTTTTAGTCTTTTCAAGCCATTTCCCTCTCTGTTTGTAGTCTCTCATCTGCTGTTAATCTCTTCTAGGGAGACATATTTTCTAACATCTAGAGCGCCTTTATTTTCACAGAATACTTTTTATTGAGATATAATTTGCATACCATATAATTAACCCTCTAAAAATGTATAATTCAACAGACTTTACTATATCCATAATTTCCTGAATCAATAATTATTATTTGGAACTTTTCCTCACCACCCCCACAGAAACTCCATTTCTGTTAGCATTCACTGTGCTTTTCCCAACTCCTCCATCCCTAGGCACATTAGGTCCCCTAGTGCACTTTCTGTCTGCATGTATAACCTATTCTCATCATTGTGCCAAAAAAGTCAATATCTTGATATGCAAATTTTTGTGCTCAGTTTCACATAGCATAATAATGATTTTAAGGCCTACCCATGTTGTAGCATACATCAATGTTTTATTCTTTTTTTCATTCAAGGTAGTGTCTCACTCTAGCCCAAGTTGACCTGGAATTCACTGTGCAGTCCCAGATTAGCCTCGAACTCACAGAGGATCTCCTACCTCAGCCTCCTGAGTGCTGGGATTAAAGGTGTGTACCACCATGCCCAGCTTTTATTCTTTTTTCTATACAAATAGAAATCCTGTATTTTGTTTGGCATTCATTAGTTGATATACTTTTGGTTTCTTTACACATTGGGGCTGCTATGAATACTGCGTCTATGAATATTTGTGTACAAGTTCTGGTTTGGCACTTGTTTTCCTTCTCTTAATACTTATGTGTAGAATTGCTAATTCAAGTATTTCTAGGTTTAATGTACTGAAAAATGGCCAAACTGGATTTCAAAGTGGTTGCATTTGACATTCCTACCAGCAGTGCTTGAAGCTCACAGTATCTTTATATCCTTGCCAGCACTGTTATTGTGCAGCTGATTACTGCCACACCTGTGCTGTTTCACTATGCCTTTCATTTGCATTTCCCTGCTGATTCATCTTTTCATGTTGCCATTTGTGTGTCTTTGTTGAATGTCTAAATACTTTGTCCACTTTAAATTGGATTATCTTTTTGTTAGCTATAAAAGTTATTATATTCAGTATATGAGCCCCATATCAGATACAAATATTTTCTCCAATGTTGTGGTTATCTTTTCATTTTCTAGGTATTATTTTTTGAAACAGAGGCTTTTAATTTTGATGAAGTATAAATTATCTTTCCTTTACAAAATATGAAAATGGTTCCTTAATTCAAGGTCCTGAAGAGTACACTTGTGTTTTTCTTTAAGACCCTTACACTTCGTTAAGAGCTCTTACACTTAAAACTTTGGCCCATCTGAGTTAACTTGTGTGCACTATTGATGCATAATTAGTACTTTTGCATGTGGTTATCTAGTTACCTTAGAAAGACTACTCTCCCATTAAATTATGTTGGCATTCTTAGCAAAAATCAATTGAACATAGATGCATAACTTATTTCTGGACTTAATTATATTTCATTAATCACTAGCCCCATCCTTTTCCCAATGCTGCATTCTCTTTATTACCTGGCTTTTTAGGAAGTTTGCAATTGGAAAGTGTGAGTCTTCCAGCTCTGTTCTTTTTTTGGTTTTTTTCAACATTGTTTTGGCATTCCTGAGTACTTTTGAATTTTCAGATGAATTTGAGGATCAGTTTGGCAAATTTTCACAAACATCTAGCTAGGATTTTGATGCCAGGGGCCCTAGGTTTCTATCTGGCAGTACTGCCATCTTAACAGTATTATCCTCAATATCTGCAAACAGATTTTCTTAGCTCTTTGATTCCCTTCAACAAGGTTATGTAGGGTCTGCTATACATAATGTGAGTTTTTGTTAAATATATTTCAAGGCAGTTTATTATTATTATTATTATTTTGGTTTTTTGAGGTAGTGTCTCACTCTGGCCCCGGCTGACCTAGGATTAACTATGTAGTCTCAGGGTGGCCTCGAACTCACAGCAATCCTCCTACCTCTGCTTCCCAAATGCTGGTATTAAAGGCATGCGCCACCATGCTCAGCTATTTTTTATTTTACTTTTTGAGGTAGGGTCTCAGTCTAGCCCAGGCTGATCTTGAATTCACTATGTAGTTTTAGGCTGGTCTTGAACTCACAGTAATCCTCCTACCTTGGCCCTCTGGGTGCTGGGATTAAAGGTGTGTGCCACTACACCAGGATAAAATGGTTATATTTTTGCAGACTGCATTTATACCTTACAATTTTGTTGAATTTATTGGTTCTTGTAGCTTTCCTTAGATTCCTGGAATTTACACATACATAATATGTTAAACTTTTTATTGCTATGAAAAATACCTATGAGAAACAGTTTAAAGGAGGAAAGGTTTACTTTGGCTTGCAACTTCTGATATTTCAGTCCATGGTATTCAGGCTCTACTTGTTTGGGGCCCAATGTGAAGTAGAACACTGTGGGTCCTCACTGTCCCTGGGGGTCATTGGCCACCGATGTCCCAGGTGCAGGAGGAGTTGAGGGGAAGCCGGGTCCTGGGGTCCTGGAGCGGGTGAGTGAGACAGGCATTGAATCACCCAGGAGGCTGTCTGATGGATAGTGCACTCTCATTTCTTCAAAAGGGGAGTGGGTTTATAAATACTTGAGAAAGGTAGAGAAGGCATATACAGACTATATGGTGATTGGATACATAGTTTATGGGTTGTTATCTAATTGGCTGGTGTTGGAAGGCAGAAGTCGTGAGGGAGAAGCAGCAAGTGGTGAGAAAAGCTACATAACTTCAAAGTTGTGAAGGAGGAGCTGCAAGGGAGATAACAGAAGTGGTGGGAAAAGCTATGTGACTTCAGCCACATAAGGGTCTCTTGGGCAGCTAGCCACAAGGTCAGGAACTGTGGTGGGCGGGGGCAAAGCCTGACTATGGAATGGTCAGGTGCTTTTTGGGATCAAGGGGGGAGGGCCTTGCCAGTTCTGCCCACTCTGGGCGAAGACAGGGCACAATACAACCTTGCCTGAGGGTAGGGAAGGCCAGTCTATTGCCAGAGTGGGTTCCAATGATAAGGCCAGCTGCAGCCTCCACAGCCCAAGGTCTCCAGCCATGTCCAACAGCCCAGGCCAGCTTCCTCACAGTACCGGCCTGTGTTTAGCAATGCCCAACAGAACATTGTAGTGGAGGGTGTATCATGGAGCAAAGTGGATTACCTCAGACAATTAGGAAGCAAAATTCAGCAGCTAGCACCAAAATATAACCTTTAAAGGCCTTTCCCAAGTAACCTCCTTCCCCCAAATAGCCCTGCCTTCCCATAGTGCATTCAGCTTTAAACTCATAATCCAATAATCTGCTAATAGCATCAGCTCAGGACCAGCCCTTTAACACATGAGCCTGTGGGAGACTTTTCATACTCAAACTACACACAAGATTGTTTTATCTTTGAACAGAGATATATTCATTTACTCCCTTTTTAATCTGGATGTCTTTCTCTTTTTTATTTTATGCTTGAATTCCCAACTAAAATGTCTAGTACTGTGTTGACAGAACACATAAAAGATCTTTGCCATGTTCTTGTTCTTAAGGGAGTAACTTCCATTCTTTTACCATTAAGAATAAGGTTAGGGGTCTGGAGAGATGGCCCAGCAGTACCCAAATAAAGCCAGATTTACAAAGGGGCACAAATACCAGAGGTTCATTTGCAGTGGCTAGAGGTCCTGGTGTACCCATTCTCTTTCTGCTTGCAAATAAATAATCATGTATTTTAATATACTTAGAATATTTCTAGGCACAGTTTTCAGTTTTTCCTCCAGGTTGAATCATCTTTGTCATTTTTGTGTATGTTTCTATTGATTCAATTTCCTCTTGCCCAACTTATAATTTGTTGCTTCTTCACATGTAGTGATTTTTTTTTTTTTTTTACTGGACGTATCAGACACCTTCAGGTTCACTGAGATGAAGTTCCAGACCAGGCACAGTTATGGAGGAAGGGATTTATTATAGTTAAGAGATCCAGGGGAAGTTTCATAATGGCAGAAGAAGTTGGCCTGCCTTCATAGGACCAAACAGAGAGAGAAGCCACAAGCCAAAAACCACACAGCACAGCACACCTCAGGAACTCCAGCTAGGCACACTTTGCATATATTTACAATGGAATCTCAAACTCACCACCACACCTTAAGATCCGCCCAGTGACACTGCCTCCAGCCAGGTGGCTGAAGATGCAAACTACAACTAATAAAACATCATACAAATCCAGTTTCCATTGCCCTTTAAATCTCTTGGGCCAGCTAGCACATAAGTCCATTACAAATTTAACCATGATCAAACTCTCTGGGCCTGGGAAGCAGAACGTCCCTTATGCCAGTAGCCCAGTTCCAACAAAGTCCTTTGCAGTCTTTCCTTCCCTTTAGGAAGCTCATAAACCAAGCCTCAAAGTTTAATACTGTCTGCACTTAGCATTCTCAAACTCTTATCAGAATAGTCCATAAAACTTGGCTTACCACTTCAGTTGCAAGCACTAAGTCCATGCCTGTTCCTCCAAAACAAAGGTTCCAAAAGACAAAAATCCATATGGTTAGGTTCATCTCAGCCCACTCCTCAGTACCACTTTCTGTAGCAGACAGCTTCAGGTTTGCTGAGATGAAGTTCCAGACCAGGCACAGTTATGGAGGAAGGGATTTATTATAGTTTACAGATCCAGGGGAAGTTTCATAATGGCAGAAGAAGTTGGCCTGCCTTCATAGGACCAAACACAGAGAGAGAAGCCACAAGCCAAAACCACACCGCACAGCACACCTTAGGAACTCCAGCTAGGCACACTTTGCATATCTTTACAATGGAATCTCAAACCCATCACCACACCTTAAGATCTGCCCAGTGACACTCCCTCCAGCCAGGTGGCTACAGATGCAAACTACAACTAATAAAACACTGAATATATTGGGGGACATCTATTCAATCTACCACATTCCTCCCATGGCCTCCAATAGATTCATAACTATCATACATTGTAAATTGTATTCAGTCCAGTTTCAAAGGTAACTTGCTTGAGGTTTTCCAACTTAAACTCTTAAATCTCTCAGTCCCATATCTTTAGCCAAGCACATAAGTCCATTACAAATTTAACCATGATCAAACTCTCTGGGCCTGGGAAGCAGAACGCAGCCATCCCTTATGCCAGTAGCCCAGTTCCAACAAAGTCCTTTGCAGTCTTTCCTTCCCTTTAGGAAGCTCATAAACCAAGCCTCAAAGTTTAATACTGTCTGCACTTAGCATTCTCAAACTCTTATCAGAATAGTCCATAAAACTTGGCTTACCACTTCAGTTGCAAGCACTAAGTCCATGCCTGTTCCTCCAAAAACAAAGGTTCCAAAAGACAAAAATCCATATGGTTAGGTTCATCTCAGCCCACTCCTCAGTACCACTTTCTGTAGCACACAGCTTCAGGTTTGCTGAGATGAAGTTCCAGATCAGGCACAGTTATGGAGGAAGGGATTTATTATAGTTTACAGATCCAGGGGAAGTTCCATAATGGCAGAAAAAGTTGGCCTGCCATCACAGGACCAAACACAGAGAGAGAATCCACAATCCAAAAACCACACAGCACAGCACACCTCAGGAACTCCAGCTAGGCACACTTTGCATATCTTTACAATGGAATCTCAAACCCATCACCATACCTTAAGATCTGCCCAGTGACACTGCCTCCAGCCAGGTGGCTGAAGATGCAAACTACAGCTAATAAAACACTGAATATATTGGGGGCCATTTATTCAAACTGCCACATGTTAAAAATGTTAAAATATTTTTCAGTGTTCAAGCTTTGCCTTCATCCTCTAAAACATTTGTAATATTTTTTTTTGGGGGGGGGTTCGAGGTAGGGTCTCACTATGGCCCAGGCTGACCTGGAATTAACTATGTGGTCTCAGGGTAGCCTTAATCTCATGGCAATCCTCCTACCTCTGCCTCCCGAGTGCTGAGATTAAAGGCGTGTGCCACCATGCTCAGCTACAGTTCTGTGTTTTTTTTTTTCCGAGGTAGGGTCTCTCTCTAGTCCAGGCTGACCTGTAATTTACTATGTAGTCTCAGGGTAGCCTTGAATTTATGGCAATTCTCCTACTTCTGCCTCCCGAGTTCTGGGATTAAATGTGTGTGTCACCACGCCCAGCTTAATTGTAACATTTAGAAAAAATTATTTATTAGAGTCAGAGAGAGGGAGAGAGAGAGAGAAAATGACACACCATGGCCTCTAGCCACTGCAAACAAACTACAGATGCATGCACCACCGTTTGCATCTGGTTTACGTAGGACCTGGAGAATTGAAGCTGGGTCCTTAGGCTTTACAAGCAAGTGCTTTAACCACTAAGCCATCTCTCCAGCCCTATTTGCAACATTTTTATAGGTGAGTGTATAAGAACATTTGGTCTAAGGCTAATTTAATCCTATTTTATTAAGGCAACACTCTTCAGTTTGATGATGAAATCTCTCTATTACAACTTGATGGAACATCAATACCTCCTTGTTCCATACCAGTTCTGGGAATTTTTCACCTTGTTATTCCCCAGTAGGGACTTTCAGCCTTGCAGTTTTTCTTCATAAGCACAGGTTACTCTATTGCCTCTGACTTTAAGAAAAATTTTGCAAATTATTTCTCTGTGTGGACCTATCCTCTCAAGTACATTGTCCCAAAAAATCTAGACTCCAGAACACTTCTCTTGGTATTACTGTCCAAAAACTGTATCTGGGTAGAAAACTAGAACAATAGGGCTTAATTAATGTGTTTCTCCTTTCTTTCTTTGTTTATTATTTTCATTTTTATTATTATTTATTTTATTTATTAAATATTTTATTTATTCATTTATTTATTTATCTGAGAGAGAGAAAAAAGGAAGAGGCAGACAGAAAGAGACAATGGGCATACAAGGGCATCCAGCCACTGCAACAAACCCACTTGTGCCAGATCCTGCAAACCAGGGTCCTTAGGCTGCAGGCAAGTGCCTTAATTGTAAGCAATTTCTAGCCCTTCTTATCTTTTTTAAAAAATGTATTTTGGGGGCCTGGGCCTGCCTCCTAATCAAACCTGGTTCCAATCTCCAGTGGTTCCAATCTCCAGGTCCCACATTTAGCCAGATGCAAAGTGACACAAGGGCACAATGACGCACTTGACCACAAGAGGGCACACACATCTGGATTTCGTTCACAGCAGCTGGGAGACTGCTGGCGCGCCCATCTCTATCTGTCTCCCTCTCCCTCTCTGTCTGTCTCTCTCTGTCTCTCTTCAAAAATAAATAAAAATTTTAAAAAAATGTATTTTAGCAGGGTGTGGTGGCTCATGCCTTTAATCCCAGCACTTGGGAGGCAGAGATAGGAGGATCACCATGAGTTGGATGCCACCCTGAGACTACATAGTGAGTTCCAGGTTAGCCTGAACTAGAGTGAGACCTGAAAACCAAAAAAAAAAAAAAAGTATTTTATTTTATTTATTTGTGTGTGTGAGAGAGGCAGATGTAGAGAATGGATGCACCAGGGCCTCAAGCTACTGTAAACAAATTTCAGACTCATGTGTCCCTAGTGCATCTGGCTTACATGCAATCTAGGGAATTGAACATAGGTCCTTAGGCTTCACAGCCAAGTACCTTAACCACTAAGCCATCTCTCCAGTCCTTGTGTTTCTCCTGTCTCAGGGATCACAGTCCTGTATGGTTTCTTGTCCTCAAAATCTAAAGATAGTTTTTAAATATTATTTTATTTAGTTTTTCTGTTTGTGGTAAAAGGGAAACGTACAAAATTACTTCTTCATGAATGTAAGTGGGAGTTTATTGACATAATAATTATCCTTTTATTTATATCTCTTGTGAGACTGTAAGAGCTGTCTTTTTTGGCAGCTTGATTGTGTAGCTTGTAAGATCTGCTGCTTGTTAAGAGTGTTGATGACTTTTCTTCCCCAGCAGCCAGCATAATGCTTTCAAGCACTATAGCAGCTAGCCACCAGGGTCATAGCTTCCATCTTAGTTCCAGTTTCATATACATATATTGAGGTAAGCCCAACAAACTGACTTTTTTTTGTTTGTTTTTGAGGTAGGGTCTTGCTCTAGCCCAGGCTGACTTGGAATTCACTATGTAGTCTCAAGGTGGCCTCGAACTCTTAGTGATCCTCCTACCTCTGCCTCCCAAGTGCTGGGATTAAAGGCATGCACCACCATGCCCCATTTTAAGTATTTTTATTTGTTCACATGTTTGTGTTCATTAGTTGACCAGAGTTCAGTTCCCATACAATTCCAGCATCATCTCAGATACATCAATCCTCCTCTTTGCTCTCAACTCTTTTTCTCCCTCCCTTCTTTCCCATGTTTCCTCCTTGAGTGTATTTTAGGTATTTGAGAGAGAGAAAGAGGTAGAGAGAGAGAGAGAGTGAGAGAGAGTGTGTGTGAGAGAGAGAGAGAAAGAGAGAGAGAGAGAGAGAGAGAGAGAGAGAGAGAGAGAATGGGCACGCCAGGGCCTCCAGTCACTGCAAATGAACTCCAGATGCATGTGCCTCCTTGTGCATCTGGCTTATGTGGGTCCTGGGGAATAGAACCAGGGTCCTTTGGCTTTTCAAATGCCTTAACCACTAAGCAATCTTCTCCAGCTTTTCTTTCTTTCTTTCTTTCTTTCTTTCTTTCTTTCTTTCTTTCTTTCTTTCTCTCTTTCTGTCACTGCAGTAAAACTAATGTCTATAACAATGTCTGATATACAAAAAGTATGCAATAAATATCATTGAATGAATAAATGTACTATGAAAATTTCATAAAGAAATTTGTGAGCACAAAATATTTCTACTCCAGTGGAAATGTATGCTTTAGTAGGGGAGATAAACATGAATCAAGACCCACATTACTCATGGGGGGAGGACAGGGAGAAGGCTAACAATGGTACCATCATAGCTCTCTATATACTATATACATAAATAATAAAAAATATATTAAAAAAGAAACTAATATAAGGAGTAGCATGTGTCAGGGGAAAATGGTTCTCCAAGGAGAACACACAATATTATTAGGTCCTAGTATACACTGTTATGCCAAAGTACATTCAAAGCCATCATGTATATTCATGCATATGCTTTACAACTATAGCTAAGAGAGCAAGTGCTACTTTCCCTGGGAACCATGTAGATCCCAGAATTAAGAAGCAAGAGGGGCCGGGCGTGGTGGCGCACGCCTTTAATCCCAGCACTCGGGAGGCAGAGGTAGGAGGATCACTGAGAGTTCGACGCCACCCTGAGACTACATAGCTAATTCCAGGTCAGCCTGGACCAGAGTGAGACCCTACCTCGAAAAACCAAAAAAAAAAAAAAAAAAAGAAGCAAGAGGGGATCAGAACCACCAGTCAGTGAATAACCACTACATTTTCACCACTCCTTCCTCAAGCATTGTGTGCTTTTGTTATAAAGGCATTACTTATGGTTCCATTTGAAAATAAAATATAAAGTCATTTCAAAAAATAATAATCATATATGTATATCATTACATTGTTCTGAAGTAAAAGTACAGAGCTCTTAGAAAACTTAGTGAGGGAGACTGAATCATATGGGATTAAAACAAGGGAGTAGTAGAGACAAATTCTCTGAGGAAGTAACTAACATTAACCCAAGTCAAGAGAATGACTGAGTTAACTGAAAAATAAGAAGAATACAGTTTCTACTTAGTTAAAAAAAAAAAATAAGAAAAAAATAAGAAAAGGCTTCATGGGCTGGGGAGATGGTGCAGCGTTTAAAAGCACTTGCTTGCAAAGCCTGCCTGACCAGGTTCCATTCCCAAGGCCCCATGTAAAGGAAATGCATAAACTTGAGCATGTGTCCAGAGTTTGCCTTGGAAAATGGCTCTGATGTTTGCTCACATTTACACAACTCTTTTCTCTATTTCTACTACAGGGAAAAGCTATAAACAATAGTATCACAAATGAATACTTTCAAACCTTGAAGGAAAAAATTATTCCAGTATTTATATTTTTTGTGAAATTAATAAAACACACACAAAAGATTAATCTCACTTATATTTAAATACTGTAGGGTAACCAATTGCACAACTGGAGCTCCTATCTCATTTATATGATGCAAAAAATTTAAAGACAATAATATCAACTAGAATTCAGTAACACATTCAAAGGATAATAGAGCATAATTACATAAGGTGAATGATAGCACATTTATGAGCAAAATTCACTGTGGTAATGAAGGAGGAAAAATTTATGGGCATTTATGAAACAGGTATTGGAGGAAGGAGGCTAGGAAGAAAGAAGAGGGAGAGGGCAAACAGGTCTTCAGACCAGCATCATGATTACTGAAATTCTACAGATATTTCCATTACTTAGTAATAGGGAAAGGTGTCTAACATTGTTACTGGCATGAAACACAGTTCTAAAAGTAACAGCCAATGAAATCAGATTTTTAAAAAAATGTAATGAATTACTTATAAATTTGATATTTAATAACCAAGTGCTTATACAGTTGTGTTGGCTATTTTGTTATTAATTATTTTTAGTTATGTTCTTGTGACTAGATGATGTTTTAGATTATTTTAATCTCCTAAACTGACTTTTCATTAAAAATTTCTCCTCATTATGTATGATAATATTCCTTTTAAAAAATTCCACTTATTTATTTATTTATTGGTGAGAGATATAAACAGATATATAGAGAAAATGGGTATTCCAGGGCCTCCAGTCACTGCAAACTCCAGACACATGTACCACCTTGTGCATCTGGCTTACATGGGTACTGGGGAATTGAACCTGGGTCCTTAGGCTTTGTAGGCAAGTGCCTTAACTGCTAAACCATCTCTACAGCCCTGGTAATATTTTTTATCTTAATTTCAGCTATATCTATATTAATATGATTCTTTTATCTTTTGACCAAAATGTTACTGTATATATAAAATATCTTTTCTCATCCATTGGGTTTAAACTTTTCATCATTTAAAAAAATATTTAATTTATTTATTTGAGAGACAGAGAGACAGATAGAGAGAATGGGCATGCCAGGGCCTCTAGCCACTGCAAACGAACTCCAGATGAATGCGCCACTTTGTGCATCTGGCTTACGTGGGTTCTGGAGAATCCTACCTTGGTTCTTAGGCTTTGTAGGCAAGAGCCTTAACCACTAAAGCCACCTCTCCAGCCCTGTATCATTATTTTTTAACAAATTTCCTGTGAATGGGGCTGATGTTCCTGTTAGATTCACTGTCAGAATCACTAAGACAGAGAAAGCAATCATAGCACACAAGTCCTTTCCATGCAAGTATTGCTTTCTTTTTTTGCAACTATCTCTTTTTAATATTTATTTATTTATTTGAGAGAGAAAAAGAAAGAGGCAGGCAGATAGAGAGATGGAGAGAGAGAGAGATAATGGGCATGTCAGGGTCTCAAGCCACTGTAAACTATCTCCAGACGCATGTGCCACCTTGTGCATCTGGCTTATGTGGGTACTGGTGAATCCAACCTGGGTCCTCAAGCACCTTAACTATTAAGCCATCTTTCTGATCCAAGTATTTCTTTTTCTTTCTTTTTTTCTTTCCTTCTTTCCTTCTTTCTTTCTTTTTCTTTCTTTCTTTCTTTCTTTCTTTCTTTCTTTCTTTCTTTCTTTTTTTTTTTTTTTGAGGTAGGGTCTCACTCTTGTCCAGGTTGACCTGGAATTAATTATAGTCTCAGGGTGGCCTCGAACTCCTACCTCTGCCGCCTGAGTGCTGGGATTAAAGACATGAGCCACTACACCCAGCTCCAAGTATTTCTTTAAAGAAAAATTTTTTAAAAATTTATTTGCACTTGTGTGTGGGGGTGGGGGTGTGGCCTCTTGGAATTACAATAGAAAACACCAAATGTTTCTGCCACTTTGTGCATCAGCAAAGAGTGTCTCTTTGTATCTTTATAATTCCTTTTTTTAAAAGATTACTTATTTATTTATTTATTTATTTATTTATTTATTTATTTATTTATATGAGAGATAAAGAGGCAGATAGAGAGAATGGACGCACCAGAGCCTCCAGCCACTGCAAACTAATGCCAGATGCATGCACCACCATGTGCATCTGGCTTATGTGGGTACTGGGAAATCGAGTGTCAAACCAGGGTCCTTACGCTTCACATGCAAGTGTTTAACTGCTAAGCCATCTCTCCAGCCCTGTATCTTTACAGTTTCTTTAGACTCTTTTATACAGCATTTAGCTGAGTTTGGATACAGTTCTGATAAGCTATGTCATTTAACTGGTTAATTCACTAAAATTTGTTATGATTATTGATGTAGATGGGCTTAAGTCTACCATCTTACTATTTGATCCATGTGGGTTTTGTTCAGATGTTCCCCCCCCTTTCATTCAGACTAGGTAACCTTTTAGGATTATGTTTCTATCTACTGTCCTCTAGCAACGCGTCTCTGCATTTTTCTCTGTAATTGTTCTAGGAACTAAAATAAACACCTGTTAGCAAAGATAAACACCATAGCAGCTCTACAAAATCATGGTCTGGAGATAAAACTTTGGATAGGAATTTAATCTGTTCACATTGGTCTCAGAAAAATCCATGATCCTCAGAAAATGATTCAGTCAAGCTAGAGGGCCAGTAAGAAGCTTCAGAATGCTGTTTCTTAGCTGTTTCAGGAAAATTCAAAAGAAGAGAAATTTTTAGTGCAAAAAGATGTGGCACTATGGCTTTTTTCTAGTGGAGTTAATCTCAGTAGGATTCATGTGAGACTCACCAAGTAGTTAAGAGAACTGTATTTCCATAAACACAGTGATAGTAAAAAATGACAAAAGGACCCTTGGATACCCAAATACTGACAGGCTCAGGAGTGTAGCAGTTTCAGAAACAAGACATCATTTATAAAAAAATAAATAAATAAATAAGGAATGAGGGCTGGGGAGATGGCTTAGTGGTTAAGGAACTTGCCTGCAAAGCCAAAGGCCCTAGGTTCGATTCCCCAGGACCCATGTAAGCCAGATGCACAAGGTGACACATGCATCTGGAGTTCATTTTCAGTGGCTGGAGGCCCTGGTGCACCCATTCTCTCTTTATCTCCCTCCCCCTCTCTGCTTCTTTCTCTCAGTTGCAAATAAATAAATTAAATTAAATATATTTTTTAAAAGGGAATGACTCAGAGAATGGAAGCAGCAGTACAGAGGGAGAAGCGAGCTAAGAGCCATGGAAAATCTGTTAAGGAGGAGGACCTTATCCTAATTAAGGAAATCACAGAATTTCTGTAACTGGACGTAAGAATGCCTATGGGCAATGATATTCATGCATTCCTTTTTCCAGCCTTTATTCTGTGTATAATGGACACCTGAAGGGATAACTATTTCCTTACATTGTGATTTTCAGACCAAGAAAAAATACTGTAAGGGAATTATACAAGGAAAACTATCAAATATCCTCATCTGCAATTGGATGGGATTTAGATGAAGGGATACTGAACTCTAAATTAATGTTAGGACAAAATCTCTGGAGGTTAAAGCCTGGTTTGTTTTTGATTTTCTCTGTTCCTTATATATTAAGTTTTTTTTCCTTTCATTTTTCCTAAATATTTCTTTCATTCTTTTACTTCTGTGGCAAGTTCTTTAATGCAGTATCTTTACAGATTCCAATAACTTGCATATTCCTGAAGTTAAATTTCTCCACCTTTCTGAAACCTTCCTTCCTACCTAATACTGGATGGATGGTGAAGTTCACAGTGCTAGTCCTCAATTCAATCACAGATTCCACCACACGACTTATGCACTTATTTCTTACTCTTTTAAATTTCATACCCCTGGGACCTAGAACAGTGCCCATCATATAAGACATAGTAAACAGACATTTATATTGGACAAGTGATCAAATGCACAGTTCACTTCATAATTCTAATTTTGAAGCTGCTCACAACAAAAATATATAAATAAATTCATTCAGAGAAGTAAGGTCAAAGTAAAGGAATAATACAATCTGTTTAGTAAAAGATTTAAATTTCCTACAAATTCATTTATTCAAAATGATTTACTTTAGCCTGGCAGAGTGGTGCATGCTTGTAATCTCGGCAGTTGGGAGGCTGAGGCAGGAGGATCACTGCAAATTCAATGCGAGCTTGGTAAGGTAGCAAAGCCAGTCTTGGCTACATAGTGAGAGCATCTCAAAAACAAACTAACAAAACCTTATTTTATTTATTTATTTATTTAAAGTTTTTATTTTTATTTATTTACTTATTAGAGACAGAGAAAGGGAGAGAGACAGAGAGACAGAATGGGCGCACCAGGGCCTCCAGCCACTGCAAACAAACTCCAGACGCATGCACCACCATGTACATCTGGCTTACGTAGGTCCTAGGGAATCAAACCTTGAACCAGGTCCTTAGGCTTCACAGGTAAGCACGTAACCACTAAGCCATCTCTCCAGGCCCCCAAAACCTTCTATTATAAAAGCCAGACAGAAGAGGTGCTACTATGCATTCCTACCCCTTTTCAAAATGTTGGCCTGATTTTCCAAGTCAGATATTTCCATCTGGACATTTTCTTTCATCAAAAGCTCTCTTTTCTTTGTTATTTCATATTCATTATTGAAATCTGTAATTTCCTTAATAAATTTCTCTTCTTCCTCTGTTGCTTTTCTTTTTGTAGCCTCCTGAAAACAGAAATAGATGGTCAAATACTGAAATGGTGAAATACTGAAAGGGTGAAATACTGAAAGGCTAAAATGCTTTTCTTTAATGATTTAAGACACAATCATTTAGAATTTTTAATAAAATTATGATGATTTCAATGCAAAATGCCCCCCCATATCCTCATTTGTTTGTGATTAAGTATCGTACTTAATCCACAGCTGAGGCAGCTTTGGAGATAGAGCACTGCTGGAGGTGTAGCACTGGGCAGACTCTGAGATTTACTAAAGCAGCCCCTGCACTGGGTGTTCAGGGGAGCTCACTCTTGCTGCTTCCTCCCTGCGGATGTGACAAGATGCTTTGCATGCTTTCCTCACCATGACAAGGCTTCCCCTTGACACTGCAAGCCAATCAGCCCCAGGTGATGGTGACAAACATGGTGATCAATCAAAACCTATCAAAACAGAAATCCAGGGCTGAGAGATGGCTTAGTGGTTAAGGTGCTTGCCTGCGAAGCCAAAGGACAGGTTCGATTCCCCAGGACCCATGTAAGCCAGATGCATAAGGTGGCAAATGCATCTGGAGTTCATTTGCAACAGCTAGAGGCCCTGTGCACCCATTATATAAACAAACAAACAAAAACAGAAATTCAGAGGCTACAAAGAACTCAACATTAAATTAGACTGCCAACAGGCTGGCTGTGGCTCAGGGAACATCGCAGAAAAAGGGGAGTAATGATTATGAGCCACAGAGTGGGTAGGAATATCCTGAGGCACAGTCCCTGCTACCCCACAGACACTGACTGAGGGCCTTCATGACCCTACAGTGAATAGCATAACCCCACTGAGGAGGGTTTCCAGGGTAATGGGAGCTGGGGCAAGGGGATAAAAGAAAATAACCTGTTATAATTAATATAAAATAAAAATTAATATTAGAAATGAAAAAATTAAAAATGGGCATATTTAAGCCAAAAAGCCCCCCAAAACACAAACAAAAGAACAAAAACAACCCCAAACTGGAAGCTGAAGTAAAGCCACACTGCTTCTGCTCAGATGTTTTAGTCCAGCAACAAGAAGGTAACTGCTGCAAAAATGATCAATTATGCTTTGGCATTAGTACAAAGCTGCTCTATTTCTCTAGTAGTATTATTATTTTAGAATTTAGGTTGGTACTTAACTATTTTCAAATGAAACATTTATCATTAGACTTTTGAAATAGGAGTTGTACCACTCATCATTATACTTTTGTGAATTAAACTTTATAATCACATATGCCTTTATTTATTTGTTTATTTATTTACTTACTTTTGGTTTTTCAAGGTAGGGTCTCACTCTGGCCCAGGCTAACCTGGAATTGGCTATGCATTCTCAGGATGGCCTTGAACTCACAGTGATCCTCCTACCTCTGCCTCCCGAGTACTGGGATTAAAGGTGTGCATTATTACACCTGGCTCATATATGCCATTTTATCATTATAATACACAACTGGGTGGTAGAATAATGACTAAAGTAAAATTTAACTCTATGCTCAAGCTGAGCATGGTAACGCATGCCTATAATCCCAGCATTCAGGAGACTAAAGCAGGAGGATCAACATGAGTTTAAGGCCAGTCTAGACTACATAGTGAGTTCCAGGTTAGCTTGGACTAGAGAGAGAGAGAGATGCTACTTAACAACAAGAAGCCAGGCATGGTGGTGAATGTCTTTTTAAATATTTTATTTATTTATTATTAATTAATTTATTTATTTTTGGTTTATCAAGGTAGGGTCTCACTCTGGCCCAGGCAGACCTGGAATTAACTATGTAGTCTCAGTGTGGCCTCGAACTTATGGCGATCCTCCTACCTCTGCCTCCTGAGTCCTGGGATAAAAGGCATGCATCACCATGCCCGGCCTTATTTTATTTTTAATTAATTTATTAATTAATTTATTTATTTATATACAGGGAGAGAGAGGCAGATAGAGAGAGGGAATGGGCATACCAAAACCTCTAGTCACTGCAAACAAACTCCAGATGCATATGCCACCTTATGCATCTGACTTATATGGGTACTGGGGAATTGAAACTGGATCCTTAGGCTTTGTAGGCAAGTGCCTTAACAACTAAGCTATCACTCCTGCCCTGGTACATGTCTGTAATCCCAATGCCTGGTAGGCAAAGGTAGGATTGCTGTGAGTTTGAGACCAGCCTGAGACTACATAGTGAATTCCAGGTCAGCCTGGATTAGAGTGAGAGTCTACCTCCCACAAACAAACAAAAAAACTCTATATTCAAAGGAATTGTTACTGCTTTTTATTATTTATTTTATAAGAAAGAGAGAGAGAGCGAGAGAATTGGTGCACCAGGGCCTCTAGCCACTGCAAACGAACTCCAGATGCATGCGCCACAATGTGCATCTGGCTAACGTGGGACCTGAAGAATCGAACCTGGGTTCTTAGGTTTTGCAGGCAAGTGCCTTAACTGCTAAGCTATCTCTCCAGCCCAATTACAAATAATTTCTATATCACATCCCTGCAAATAGAACCACCTCAAGCCATATTATTCTACCAATTGGTTTTAAATAACAGTCCGTATTTCTCTGTATTTGAGAGCACTATCTGCTGATAAGCACAGGGATCATTTTCAAAAGTACACCCAAGTATGTTTCAATATTTCTGGCACAGTTGTTCAAACAGATTTTTCAACATGGCTTGAGACTTACAAAAGTTTGGAGAAGCATTTTCCTTTGGTTTGTAATTTCATCACACTGCCTTTCTAAAGCATTTTCATGAATTTTCAAAAGTTGTAAGAGGAAGGATTTTTCAGAAAACCGTTGAACCTTCAAAACAAAAATGCAAAAGTTAGAATGAAGCTCCCAATATATTTTAGGATATCTCAGTTAAGGAACAAGTATGCAGAATAGAAACCTTTTTCTGCACTAATGTTTAAAATTCAAAGTAAAATTTATTGAACATGCACTATCTTGTGACTCATAATGATAATTTTATAGTCTCTTTCCCCAGTCTGACCATGTGCTCCTCAAATGCAGGGTTAGTTTTCTTTTTCCTTCTTTTATTTAACGCGGTTCTTAGCTTAGGTATGAAGACATTCTTGACTACTGAAATCTACTTCAAGACAGCTTGCTTCAAAGGACAGGTTTCCAGTTACACAATTTATTTATTTATTGAGAGAAAGAAAGAGAGTGAGAGAGAGAGAGAAAGAGAGAGAGAGCTAGATAGAGTGGGCATACCAGGGCCTCTAGCCACTGCCAGCAAACTTCAGATACCTCACCTTATGCATCTGGCTTTATGTGGGTACTGGAGAATCAAACCCAGGTCCCTTTGCAAGCAAGCACCTGAACCACTGAGCCATCTCTCCAGTCCCATAGTCTCAACTTATAATGACTAATGCTGAGATAAGGTCTACAACATATAGGCAAAAATCCAGTCCCATGGATGTATCAAATAATATGTGAATCTATTTTAATTCCCAAGTACATTTTGGAAATTCAATTTTCATTTATTTGTTTTTGAGAAGAGAGGACTCTTATCTTCAGAGACTTAAACAGCTGGACAACAATGCTCGCACTGGTCAGATTGCTGAAGGTCAATCATCTGAAAGTCATCTTACCAACAATCCTTGCAGTCATAATCAGAGGCTAACTTCCGCCACCCTTTCCCTCCTGCTCTCCACAAGAACTCATTAAAACATCTGAGTATTTGATTCTAAAGAACAAAAGCAGTCTAGGAAGATGGATCAGTGGATAAAGCACTCATACCTCAAGCTTGACTGCCAGAATTTGACCCTCAGCCCCACTTAAAATGTCTAAAGTTGTAGTGGGCTTCTGTAATCCCAGCACACTGATGATAAGATGGGAGTTGAAGACAGAATTTCCTGGATGCTCAAAGCAAACACAGCAAAGAAAAACAGTAGAACAAGATCTAGAGAGAGAAAACTTACTTCAAAAATGAGGTTGAGGGCTGGAGACATGGCTTAGCAGTTAAGCGTTTGCTTGTGAAGCCTAAGAACCCCAGTTTGAGGCTCCATTCCCTAGGACCCATGTAAGCCAGATGCATAAGGTGGCGCATGCATCTGGAATTCGTTTGCAGTGGCTGGAGGCCCTAGTGTACCCATTCTCTCTCGCTCTGCCTCCTTCTCTCTCTGTATGTCTTGTTACTCTCAAATAAATAAATAAATAAAATTAAAAAATTTTAAAAATGAGGTTGAAAAGAATGAGATTGAGAGGCTTAGTGGTTAAGAAAACTTCTACACAAGTGTGAGAGCCTAAGAGGTATTTAGACTGTCTTAGTTCAATTTCCACAGCACCCATTTAAACAGCTAGGCATGGCCATGCACAACTATAACCCTATTCCAGTGAGGAGCAGAGACTGGAGAATCGCTGGGGCTCATGAAAATGGCAAGTTCCAGAATCAGTAAGAGACTCTATCTCAAGGAAACTTGCAGATGAAAGATGGAGGGGACATACCATGTATTCTTCTAGCCTCCACATGCATGCATCTATGTGCACATACACCATACCACACAACTATACACACACAAATGAGGTGGAAAGCATAAGGTCCAACTGGAAAGTTGTCCTCTGACTTCCATACATGTGTGTAGCCAAACACACAAACACATGCACTCAAACACACATGAACACATGTGCACACATACAATTACAAAAATAAAAAGAATAAAAGACATAATAAACATTAATAACAGACATGTAACTAAAAATTGTAGACTAAAAATTGCACCTTTTGAGATATGAATATTGAAATGAAAGTTAGGGAGCTTTGAGCTGAAATTGATGCTGGACTGAAAGTACTTTTCCTACAATATTCAGGACTGGCCTTCATAAGACAGCATTACCTCCAGTTTGGGGCTGTTCTCAGCTCTACAGAGAAAAGAAAAATGATATAAATTCAACTTAAATTGCAGAAAGCAAGATTTATGTTAGTTATAAGAACTTCCTCAAGGTGAGAAGCAGGTTGTGAAATCTCTGTCCCAGAAGACACTGAATAGTAAAGAGCCTAAGATCTATCTATTCCAGAGGCAAAGGGTTGGGCTTAAAAGACATTTTGAAATATTATGGCTACAAAATCCTGGGAATATTGGCATTTTAAAAAAGAGTAGCTGAACTCAAACAGAAATAGTATCTTACATTTGTACATGATCACAGGATACCTGCCCACAATTAAGTTCTTGATCCAGCTCTCACAGTCACAGTAGAGAAAGATTGATTATACACACAATTTTCATGGACAAAGATATAGTGAGAACAACTTTATTTTTTTATTTTATTTATTTTTTGGTTTTTCGATGTAGGGTCTCACTCTAGCTCAGGCTGACCTGGAATTCACTATGTAGTCTCAGGGTGGCTTTGAACTCACAGCGATCCTCCTACCTCTGCCTCCCGAGTGCTGGGATTAAAGGCATGCACCCCCACGCCCAGCTGAGAACTTTAAAAACTACAGGAAGGAAGAATGTGGCAGTTAATATTTTACTGTGAAGGCTGAAATTAGAAAACATGTTCCACTCTATAAAAATCACATAGAAGTTGAATGGGCAAGCAGAAGTATGGTCATGAATTCTGTTAGATTTATTTAGCATTAAGAAGAGACAGTATTTCACTGGTATTTAGTGCTTATCATACTAAGAAGAACAAAATAAGGTCTAGAGAAGTTTAACAAAAGTTAGATAATTAATTGAGGGAAATTTAGGACTAAAAATCTCAGTCTTCAGACTTTTTTCTAAATCACAATGTTAACATGGAAATATTGAAACTACTTCACGGTAATGAAATGGTAATTCTGGAATGGAAGAGGGACTTCGGTTTCATGTTGTAGTATATGTTACAAGTATGTAAGTTTAAGGGACATTTAGAAAATTACCATGTGCATGGTCTACCATACCTAGGGGGAAGGCTGCAGCAAACCATACTCTGCAGTTGCCACTGTGACAGCAACCATGACTGTCCGCAGAACTCTTCAGGCACACGTAATGTGCTACATAAGCCTTGTTTTGATGTATTAAAAGGTTTCCAAATATTACCCCTGCAGAATCAAAAGTCCTGGCTTCTGATTCCTTCCTTCCTTCCTTCCTTCCTTCCTTCCCTCCCTCCCTCCCTCCCTCCCTCCCTCCCTCCCTCCCTTCCTTCCTTCTCTTTCTTTCTCTCTCTCTTTTTTTTTTTTTTTTTTTTTTTTTTGGTTTTCTGAAGTAGGGTTTCACTCTAGCTCAGGCTGACCTGGAATTCACTATGTAGTCTCAGGGTGGCCTCTAACTCATGGTGATCCTCCTTCTTCTGCCTCCCAAGTACTGGGATTAAAGGCGTGTGCCACCATGCCCGGCAAGCTTCTAATTCTTTATGACACAGATCTGTTACACACACACACACACACACACACACACACACCTTTCTAACCCCAAATTGGGGAAAATATTATCAAATGAATAACTGTAAATAATTGACTCCAAAAAGCCGTATGTGAAGCACTCAGAATTAAAACTTCTAGCTACCAACTAAGAGCTAACAATTCCCACTGCACTGATGTCCTCTTTCCAAAAGGGCAGAACATGTGGCTGGAGAGATGGCACAGCAGTTAAAAGTGCTTTCCTGTAAAAGGGCAGAATAACAGATAGTACAGAGAACTTTATAATATAGTGGTACTTTATGAGATTTTATCATAACCTGAGCCAATGAAGCATGTAAACCCCAGAAGAAAACACAGACAGCTGTTCAAAAATATTTATTAAAAGGGTCAAGATATAATTTCCTTCTTTCTTAAAGTTCTATGTTAGGTATCCATTTTGAGGCCTTCCTGCTTCTTTGTTTTAATTTTTATTACACCCTTCATGTCCCATTGGTCTTGCCCTCTGTCTTTATCTTTTATTTCTATATTTCCCTCATTTAATCTTCATCTAAAAAGTTCCAGAGAGGCAATAACTACAGGGAGATTATAATAACATTATCTTTTAAATTTGCTTAGGATTTATGATGAAAACATTTAAGTCAGGGAAAGAGCCCAGCAGAGAAATTGTAAGAGGTCAGAAAGGAAAGGTAAGAACAGCGGCCTCAAGTGCAGATTCACATCCCTCAGGATTTCAGCAGGTAGAGGTTGCACATGCTAGAAACGACCTTCATTTTTTAAAATTTTTATTTATTTGCAAGCAGAAAGATTGAAGAGAGTCAGAATGGGTGTACAAGGGCCTCTGGCTCTAGCCACTGCAAAAAACTCTAAATGCATGCACCACTTTGTGCATCTGGCTTTACATGGGTACTGGGGAATTGAACCCAGGTCCTTAGGCTTTGCAGGCTGCTGAGCCATCTTTCCAGCCCCGGCCTTCATGTGTGTGTGTGTGTGTGTGTGTGTGTGTGTGTGTGTGTGTATTGGTTTATCGAGGTAGGGTCTCACTCTAGCTCAGGCTGACCTGGACTTCACTGTTTACTCTCAGGGTGGTCTTGAGCTCATGGCAATCCTCCTACCTTTGCCTCCTGAGTGCTGGGATTAAAGGTGTGCGCCACCACTCCTGGTTTGACCTTCATATTTTAATGGAGTTAAAGGCACAAAAACAATTGGATCAGCCCAGTCTCTCTGTCAAGTTTAAGTTAATTCCTCAGAAATAAAAAAGCTTTCATAGTTACCTATTTGTTGAATATGTTCAGGTTATTCCTTTTGCTTTTTCTGTAATCCCAACTAACTTAAGTTGCCTTTCATGTTCTTGAGTGGAAACTCAGGCTTACTGGTAGGTACAAGTTAAGTATATGTTCACAATATAACTCTAAATATACTGATAAGATCAAAATATAAGGACACTGGGACAGGAGAGATGAGTTAGTTAATGGTTAAACCACTTGCTTGCAAGGCCTAAGAACCTAGGATCAACTTCCCAGAACCCACATAACCCAGACGCACAAGGTGACACATGCAGAGGTGGCACATGTGCAGAGTTCATTTGCAGTGGCCAAGGCCCTGGTGTGCCAATTCTCTCTCTCTCATTCATAAAATTAAAAAAAGATAAGGTCATTTCACATATAAATAACCATCTGCACCATCTAAAAAGTCTCTAACCTCTGTTGTTACAAGGTAGTGGACAGGTGGAGACTGAATGGAAAGATGCTATAAAAATATAAAATTGGGCTGGAGAGATGGCTTAGTGGTTAAGGCCTACTCTCTGTTTCCCGAGTGCTGGGATTAAAGGCATGCACCACCACGCCCGACTTGAACTCTCTTTTGTTTAGAGAAACTTTTACAATGGTGACAAATACCGGGGAGACCTAAGACTCATCAAAATGACAAGACGAGAAAGTCCAGAGCTCAGCATTGGGTGAGAAATCTATGTTACACCCAACAGGACTGAAGGGACACTGCAAAGTCACAGAAAGAATATGAGCACTGTTCTCACTGCTAGCCAGAGAACCATCTCTATGGAGGTGGAGGTAAACACCAAGGAGACTCAAAACTCATTAAAGTAAAACACAAAAGGCTATCTAGAGCTCAACATTAACGGAGAGTTCCACTATGCCCTCCAAGGCTCAGGGTACATTGTGAAAGAGTGGTTACAAAGAATATAAGAGCCACAGGATGTCCTCCTGACATGAACATACTGGAGAATTCATGATCCCACATTAGTCAGCAACACTCCAAAAGACCAGCACAATTCTGTACCCATCAACATTGTGATAAAAAGGAGAACAAAAGACTGAGACAACAGGACAGAGTTGAGACAACCTTGACAGAGGTCCTCTGGGGATGGGTTATAGGGGGAGAGGGGACCAAAAGGATAAAGAGATGGGAACATTATCAAATTGGTACATTGGGATGTCCTCCTGACATGAACATACTGGAGAATTCATGATCCCACATTAGTCAGCAACACTCCAAAAGACCAGCACAATTCTGTACCCATCAACATTGTGATAAAAAGGAGAACAAAAAGACTGAGACAACAGGACAGAGTTGAGACAACCTTGACAGAGGGTCCTCTGGGGATGGGTTATAGGGGGAGAGGGGACCAAAAAGGATAAAGAGATGGGAACATTATCAAATTGTTGTATATAATAAAGTTCTCAGTAAATAAAAAGAAAAAAGATAAGCTGTAATTTACATGAATTATATCTCAGTAAAACCAGTCAATAAAAAAATAAAAATAAGAGCTGGAGAGATGGCTTAGTGGTTAAGGTGCTTGCCTGCAAAGCCTAAGGACCCAGGTTAGATTCCCCAGTACCCACATAGAGCCAGATGCACAAAGTGGCACATGCATTTGGAGTTTGTCTGTAGCAGCTAGAGGCCCTGGCATGCCCATTCATATTCTCTCTCTCTCCCTCATGCTCTTTCTCTCTCTGCTTGCAAATAAATAAAAATTTAAAAAGAAAATAAAATCCTGTAACAGGATAGTGTTTCTTGAGCCTGAAATGAATTCAGAAATGAACAAATAAAAAGATTAAAAATTATAACACAAAAATTACAAACTGACTAGAAAAACATGCTAAAAGAAACCAAGACACAAACAATAAAATTTGCAGTAACTGACAAAAAAATGGTCATATGCATAACATATGAAAATCTAGAAGCTAATAAGAAAAGATATGACTAATAATATAAGTTAATAAAAATTCTAATTAAAACTATAAAAGATGCAATTTTCTCATATTTGTAAAAAATAGTAATTTCCACTGTGTAAATAATAAAATTTTGAAAATTTAAACTAGAACAAACTTTCTGAGAGATAGCTTAGAAAGTATTAAAAGTCTTAAAATTTTTTCCTGCAACTTGATTTATGGGACTTTATACTGAAAAAAATAAGATGCATGCACAAAGATGTATGTATAAGATTACCATCACAATTATGCTAATAGTAGTAATTTACCTATAATAATACTTACCCCTAACTGATTTATCCTCAACTCTAATTTCTTAATTAGTAAATACTTATCAACAGAACATTAGCTAGCTAAAATGACATAGTATTTATTGGAATACTATTCAGCTATTAAAATTATTTTAGATCTATATTTATAAAGATATCAAGAACAGTAGAGGAAAACAAATTATCTGGAAAACATTCAGATATTTAAATAATCTTGAAAGAAAAGCTGAAAACATTATCTGCACAATGGTCTTATGGGAATTTTTGTTCTGTAGTTTGCCTGTTTTAGAATAACCTCCAGTCAACATGCATTCCTTTTATGAAGAGTTAAAACAATAGAGATATTTTAATTCTGAAAAATGTCCTCAAGTTACCAAATAAAATGGCAGAAGACCCTAAAAATTTTCTAGGAATATAACCCACTCTTCCAGTAGGGAAATAAGCAAGACTCCTACTGGACAGAGAGGAACAGGAACTCATAATGAGGAGACCCCTTTAGAGTCACAAGCTCATCTGCTTTTCCAATGAATGGTCACATCTCCCTCACTTTCTCTTTTTTCTATAAAGGAAATAAACTTTTTAAAGAAAAACGACAAGTTTATTTAGTGTCAATTAAAATTTTAACCATAATAATTATCCTGTATGTGCTGTGAGTGCTGAAACTATTCTGAATCAAATGTACTGAGGTAGACAGGCTTTTAGTTCTTTGGAAACGTGAATTTAGGAAATAACAATTCATTAGACCATAAAAACACCAACTCCTTTACAAGCAACTCTGTCCAGCAACTTTGGACACAGGCTGAGGAGACAATTTGCCCCTGACCTTTTCCATTCTGTTTCCTGAACTGATTTGGCATTCCAAGGTTCTCACCCACTGAAATCTACCCTTTTCAATAATCACTGAACTCCAAAATTACTCATTCGCTTTTCTTCAAGTAAAACTCCCAATTCCCTAAAGCTGCCACTTTCAGCTAAATATTAATCTGTGAGGGAAAGAAAAGCAGAACAAATATCAATAAGCCAAGAACATTCTGTGACAACATTGCATATTTTCAACTTTTATTGACAACCTCCATACATATACAGATAGCACCCTGACCAGGATGTCCTCCCACCACCCTCCATTGAACCCCTTCTTTTCAATTAGTTCCTCTTCTATTTTGATGTCATCATTTTATTTTTCCTTTATATTATGTGGGTCTTATATAAGTAGCATTGGCCACTATGAGGTCATGAAAGCAAGAGTTATTTTGTGTCTGGAAGTCAGTGTTCCAGAGTACTCTTCCCCATCCTTTCATTTTACATTCTTTTTTTTTTAATTTTTTTAATTTTTTATTTATTTATTAGAGACAGAAAGAGAGAGAGAGAATGGGCATACCAGGGCCTCTAGCCACTGTAAACGAACTCCACACCCATGTGCCACCATGTGCATCTGGCTTATGTGGGACCTGGAGAATCAAACCTGGGTCCTTAGGCTTCACAGGCATGCACCTTAACTGCTAAGCCATCTCTCCAGCCCCATTTTACATTCTTTCTGCCACCTCTTCTGCAATGGTCTTTGAGCTTGGAGAGTTTGATAGAGACGTCTCTCTTAAGTGCTAAGCATTTCACTGCATGACAATATTTCTTAACTTGAAGACACTGAGGAGATGCTCTGAAATATGGTGACTACTTCTGAGCAACTCCACATTTCCAGTTACAGTATCTTACCTATCAGTACATCTATGTATTCTATTGGGGTATAAATCAATGTGGTACCAAGCTAGCTTTTCATGCACTGCTTTTAATCAAAGAACTAGATTCTTTATGCATTTCCTCCTCATAATTAGAAAAATTGACACATGAGCATACATGCTCATAGAGTTTACTTCATTAAGTCAAAAGCATAAGACTGAAGTCTTTTTAAAATTATTTTTATGTATTTGCAAGTATATAGTGATAGAGAGAAGATAGAGAGCATGGGCTCACCAGGTCCTTGAGATGAACTCTAGATGCATGCATCACTTTGTGCATCTGGGGAACCAAACCCTGGTCATTAGGCTTTGCAGGCAAGTGCCTTAAATGCTGAGCCATCTCCTCAGCCCCTAAGAATCTGTTGGTTTATTTTATTTTATTTTTCCAAGGCAGAGTCTCATTCCAGCCCTGATTGACCTGGAACTCACTTTGTAGCTCCAGGCATAGCAATCCTCCTACCTCTGCCTCCCAAGTGCTGGGATTAAAGGCATGTACCACTATGCCAGGTTAAGTATGAAATCTTTGTGGCTAAAACAAAGAGATCATTGGGAAATGTTGGTATCTTAATATTCAAGCCAATAGGGATATCTTTCAAATAGAAAACAAACATTAGGGACCATTTTAAAATTTTTCTCTATTTGTATGTGTGGATGTATATGTTGTGTGTGTGTGTGCACGTATGTACATGTGCCATAGTATATGTGTAGTGGGTTGAGGACAACCACACAATGTTTATGCTCTCCCTCACCCTACTTGAGACAAGGTCTCCCTTATTCTGCTGTTTTTGCTGGTTTGCTACGTGTGCACCATTTCCTGATTCTCCTGGCTCCACCTCCCTCTGCCAGATGCACTGGAATCACAGATGCATGTACCACTTTATGTGGTTGCTGGTGAGTTGAACTCAGGTTTGTAGACTTGCAAGTAAGTGCCTTTAATTGTTGAGTCATTTCCCCAGGGCCCAGGGATAACGTTTCTGTGCTTACACACACCAGCCAATAATCAAGGCAAAGGAGCTAGACTAAGCTTACTGCATTCGCAACCGCTGCCTGCTGGCAGACACTTCAGGAGTGGAAAACTCCACTTACTGGCCTGGTGATACAGCAACCATTCAGCCAGGTGTGGAAGGAGTCAGACCTGTAAACCTGAAGCCCAAGCCATAGTTATGTCCACACATGGATGTGAGGAGAAGGATCAGCCATCTACATACTGCAGACACCCTGAGCTCAGGGATCATTAAGAACATCCTGAACACCACCAACAAGCCATGCAGGGACACCTTTCCTGTCAAGGAAGAGATGAGCTCTGCTAAATGCAAATACAAAGCAAGAATGTCTTCAACTTTATAAGGAAACCTGTAAAAAATGTATCAGGGCTGGAGAGATGGCTTAGCAGTTAAGGTGTCTGCCTCCTAAGCCTAAGAACCGCCAATCTCCAGGTCCCACGTTTAGCCAGATGCAAAATGGCAGACAATGCCACACTTGATCAGGAGTTTTGTTCGAAAGACTCCATCTCTATCTGTCTTCCTCTCCTCTCTGTCTCTCTTCAAAAAAAAAAAAAAGTATCAAATGAAACAAACAGAATTGACAGAAGAAAACAGAAAATGGACAGTTGCACAAGAATAAACTTTAAATTGATTTATTCACTCAGTATTTGCTTACTATCTATTGATGCAAGAGCTGTCCTCGATGTGCATAGTTTTGTAACAGTTACATTAGCTCTTTGCAAGATAGTGCTTCACTGCACTATACAGAATCTCCAATGCTGATACATTTCATTTCATGGAGTCAAAAATGACATTCATGTTTACTATTACCATTATCAGAAAAATCTTTTAAGTACTGGGAAACTATTGAGATTATAATGGTACATATGGGTCTAACAAAGTTTGTTTTTTGTTTGTTTGTTTGTTTTTGAGGTAGGGTCTCACTCTAGCCCAGGCTGACCTGGAATTTACTATGTCCAAACATCCTCCTATGGATTAAAAGTGACCATGCCTGGATTTAAATATGCTGTTTATTTATTTATTTGTGTGTGTGTGAGAGAGAGAGAGGGAGAGACAGACAGACAGACAGACAGACAGAGAAAGAGGGAGGGGGCAGGGCCTCTAGGCACTGCAAACAACCATGGGTATTTGGGAATCAAACATTTGCCAGCAAGTGCCTTAATCACTAAGATTTCACCCTGTTTTAATTTTTGTTTTATATATATATATCAAGATCAGCCCAAGTTGAAGAACATCACAAAAAGAATGCCTTTTTAAAGCTTAATTTGTCATTTGTGATTTCCACCAATATCAAATATCCAGTTGCAGGGACACAAGCATTCATTAAACAACATTCATGACATATGTAGTATTAGGGTGACCTCAAACTCAACAGCTAACCTCCCACCTCAGCCTCTCGAGTGCTGGAATTAAAGGCATGCGCCACCAAGCCCAGCTAAGACTGAATATTATCATTCACAAAATAATAATAATAAAGTGAGATATTTACCTTGAATGGTAAGTTCGTTCACTTTTGGGAAAATAAAATGGAATGTGTGAGTGCATACACCAGTAAAAACAACTACTAGCGCAGTTCTGGTTCAATTGCCTCGATGTGTGCTAAAGTGCTAAAAATGTTACTTACCATTGCTTTTGCACTATCAACGTAGATAGTAACACAGTGAAAATAATAAATAAGGGAGTTGGAGAGATGGCTTAGAGGTTAAGCGCTAGACACCTAAGTTATGGTGGAGCATGCACCTGGAGTTCATTTGCAGTGGTGCCCATACTCACTCTCTCCCTCCCTCCTCTCTCTGTTGCTGTTGAAAAAAAAGTTAATTGTCTTCTCAAACCCTTGAAACCATCTTGGGAACTCAAAGGGACCTGCAGATCACACTTAAAAGAGTCAGTGTTGGGGCTGGAGAGAGGGCTTAGTTGTTAAGGCACCTGCCTCCTAAGCCTAATAACCCCGGTTCCAATCTCCAGGTCCCACATTTAGCCAGATGCAAAGTGACACAAGGGCACAATGCCACACTTGACCACAAGGGGGCGCAAGCATCTGGATTTTGTTCGCAGCAGCTGAGAGGCTGTTGGCACGCCCATCTCTATCTGTGTCCCTCTCTGTCTCTGTGTCTCCAAAAAAAAAAAAAAAAAAAAAGAGTCAGTGCTTTAAGGGGACAACTAAGCAGAGACCTAGGGTAACCAGACATCAAGATCTTCATGGCTCCTTCACCCCCTCTTCACTCAAAGACAGTGGCTGGTCATCCTACCAAGAGGAACCCATGTGAAGTCAGTGTACATGACAGTAGTAGCTCAGGAAAGGAGTCTTTTAGGCAGAGGGAAATAGCCACTGGAAAGGTCCTGGAAAAAAATGCTGCTATATTCAATAAGAACAACAAAAACAACACTCCTAAACAAAAGGTACATAATCCCTATAGAGCCATACTATCCCCAGACAGGTGGGCTACTAAATAATATCATTCAGTGACTCCTTTGGCTTATTTTCAAGTTTTGTATATTTATTCATGACAAATGTGATAAAGGCTTTCTTTGGAGAATTACAGAGAGAATTAAAACTAACCAAATTATTCATGACAATTTCAAAAACAAAAATACCGACAAGAGGGCTGGAAGAAGGCTTAGCGGTTAAGGTGTTTGCCTGCAAAGTCAAAGGACCCAAGTTTGATTCCCCAGGACCTAGGTTAACCAGATGCACAAGGTGGCGCATGCATCTGGAGCTCGTTTGCCGTGGCTGGAGGCCTTGGTGTGCCCATTTTCTCTCTCTCCCTCTTTCTCTCTGCCCCCTCCAAAAAAAAAAAAAAAAAAAAACCACAAGAATTTTCAACTAGTTTTATACAATTCATGCTGCATGATGCCAATGCTTTTATTTAAAAAGTTTTTATAGCTGGGTGTGGTGGTGCATGCCTTTAATCCCAGCACTTGGGAGGCAGAGGTAGGAGAATCACCATGAGATCAAGGCCACCCTGAGACTACAAAGTGAATTCCAGGTCAGCCAGAGCTAGAGTGAGACCCTACTTTGATAAAACAAACAAAAAAAAAAGTTACTATATAATTTTTTACCAATTATTCAGTTTGACATAGGTTGTTTAATGAATGCTTGTTGAATAAGTACCCAATGTGTGACTGGAGATATTTAGGAGATATACAAATCACAACTGATTTTCTACAAAATCACAAATTACAAACTTTAAAAATGCATTCTTGAGGCCGGGTGTGGTGGCACATGTCTTTAATCCCAGCACTTGGGAGGTAGAGGTAGGAGGATTGCTGTGAGTTTGAGGCCATCCTGAGACTACATAATGAATTCCAGGTTAGCCTGGGCCAGAGTGAGACCCTACCTTGAAAAACCAAAAATAAAATAAAATAATAAAATAAAATGAAATAAAAAGAAAATTTAAAAAAATGCATCTTTTGTGCCATATAGTTTTGTGAGACTGGAAAACTAAAACCAAAGTCCATTCTTTCTGTATTTTGAGCCACAAATTGACTATTCTTTTATTTTAATTATTTTTATTTATTTATTTGAAAGAAAGAGGCAGAGAGACACAGGGAGAGAATGGGCACACCAGGGCCTCCAGCCACTGCAAACAAACTCCAGATGCATGTGCTCCCTTGTGCATCTGGCTTATGTGGGACCTGGAGAATCAAACTGGGATCCTTTGTCTTTGCAGGCAGATGCCTTAACTGCTAAGCCATCTCTCCAGCCCACAAATTCAGTATTCTTATTCTTTTGGTTTTTCGAGGTAGGGTCTCACTGTAGCCCAGGCTGACCTGGAATTCACTATGTATTCTCAGGGTGGCCTCAAACTCATGGTGATCCTCCTACCTCTGCCTCCCAAGTGCTGGGATTAAAGGTGTGTGCCACCATGCTGTACTAAATTCACTATTCTTTAATTAAAGGATCATTCTCTCAGTTACAGGAAACCATTTTTTCTTATTCAAAACATTTCTAACATTTTAGAAAGGTTATACAATTTATTTAGAGCAGCTCTTTGGGGAAAAACAGGAATTGAAACACTGGTGGATGTTACAGTGTGGAATGGGAGAGTGGATTTTCAAGCCATGAAGTGTGTGACTTTCATGATTTATAAATACCTGGAATCAGAAGGCTAAATTACATACCACTCTAATGTGCTCTAAGTGGCTTTTATAAATAGTCCCTGGGTTTTATTACAATTATGAAGATAAAGTTGAGAAAAGGGGAGTTCAATAATGCTATATATTTTCACTTGATTTGGGGATCCAGTCATTTCAGCTCTACTAATAGGAAGAGAAGTTGCTACTTCTTAAAGGCCAAGTCTTCCCATGAAAGAACTGTAATCATAAACATGGCCATTAATCAAAGAGCTCATATGAACAATAAATGTGCCAAATGGTCATTAAGCACTAAAAAGATATTTAACTTCAACATCATAAAAGCATTAGAAATATAATCCACAATAACTTAACACCTACAAAGATATCTTTTTAAATTTATTTTTTACTGACAACTTACTTAATTGTAGACAATATCCCATTGTACTTCCCTCCCTCCCCCTACTTTCCCCTTTGAAACTCCATTCTCCAACATATACCATCCCCCTCTCAATCAGTCTCTCTTTTCATTTTGATGTCATGATATTTTCCTCCTATTATGATGGTCTTGTGTAGGTACTATCAGGTACTGTGAGGTCATGAATATCCAGGCCATTATGTGTCTGAAGAGCATGTTGTAAGAAGTCCTACTCTTCCTTTGGCAATTACATTCTTTCCGCCCCCTCTTTTGCAATGGACCCTGAGCCTTGGAAGGTGTGTTTGAGAAGTTTCAGTGCTGAGCACTCTTCTGTTACTTCTTCTCAGCACCATCATGCCTTCTGAGTCACCACCATCTGAAAAGAGAAGCTTCTCTAACCAAAAGTGAGAGTAGCATTAATACATGGGTGTGGACATTAAGAGAAGTGCTTACTGGGCAGTTTGGTGAGCATAATATATACATTTAGCCAGACACCAGCAGACATTATACCCATAGGGCTCATGACTAGCCCTGTCATAGGTTTTCAGTATCAGGGATGTATTCCCTCCCATGGAGCAGGCCTCCAGTCCAATCAGACAGCAATTGGTTTCCCCCCATAACAGACATGCCACTATTGCACCCATTGTCTCATTTGGCCTAGCCAAATTTAAAGCTTTCAGTGTACACTGTTGAGTACCTTCACTGGTGTTTTCTCTCTCCCATTGAACTGCATGCAGTGTACTTTTTTCCAGCTTTCTGTCAGCTGGTCCACATGGAGGAGGCTTTCAGCTCAGCTCCAGCAGGACTTCTCAGTGACCTTGCAGCCCAAGTATGTGGAGTCTTTAGCAACAGGGTTTTACCATCTATTCCTGGTGGGAAACCAAGGGCCTTGGCAATGGCCCATAATGTTTTGGGGGTATCTGTGACCTCCCTGGTCAACAACTCACTGGTAGGTATCCCATCCCTGGCACTGAAAATTTTCTAGTAACAATCTATGGCATCTGAGTGTTCCATTGTCCAGAAAAAGTAGGTTTCCATATGACTTATTTATATCCTCTTAGATTTTGATTAGTCTTCCCTCCACCTTTCCTTTATTGAATCTCTTCCCCTGACCTCACTTAGGCCTTTTCATCCCCATTAATCTGTTCTTCCACTTACATATATACAATACCATCCTATTAAGTCCCCATCCCTCCCTTTCTATTCCCTTTATATCCCCTTTCTAGCTTACTGGTTTCTGCTACTGAGTTTTATTTTTACTCACATAGAAGTCCAATCATTTGTAACTAGGATGCACATATGAAAGAAAACACGTGACATTTGGCTTTCTGGGCCTGGGTTACCTCACTTAGTATAATCCTTTCCAGACCCATCCATTTTTCAGCAAATTTCATAACTTCATTTTTCTTTACCACTGAGTAGAACTCCATTGTGTAAATGTGCCACATCTTCATTATACACTCATCAGTTGAGGGACATCTAGGCTGGTTCCATTTCCTAGCTATTGTGAATAAAGCAGCAATAAACATGGTCGAGCAAGTATCTCTAAGGTAGTGAGATGAGTTCATAGGATATATGTCTAGGAGTGGTATAGTTGGGTCATGTGGTAGATCTATTTTTAGCTGTCTCAGGAAACTCCACACTGATTTCCACAATGGCTGGACCAGATTGCATTCCCACCAACAGTGTAGAAGGGTTCCTCGTTTTCCGCAGCCTCGCCATCATTTATAGTCATTTGTTTTCATGATGGTAGCCAATCTGACAGGAGATGAAATCTCAAGGTAGTTTTAATCTGCATTTCCCTGATGACTAGGGATGTATAACATTATTTTAGATATTTATATGCCATCTGTATTTCTTCTTCTGAGAACTTTCTATTTAGTTCCATAGCCCATTTTTTAACTGGGTTGGTTGATTTCTTATTGTTTAATTTTTGAGTTCTTTATATATCCTAGATATTAACCCTCTGTCAGATGTATAGCTGGCAAAGATTTTCTCCCATTCTGTAGGTTGCCTCTTTGCTCTATTCACAGTGCCCTTAGCTGTACAAAAGCTTTGTAATTTCATGAGGTCCCAGTGGTTGACCTGTGTTTTTATTTCCTGAGCAACTGAGGTTATATTCAGAAAGTCTTTACCAAGACCAATATGTTGAAGGGTTTCCCCTGGTTTTTCCTCTAGCAGTTTCAGAGTTTCAGGTCTGATATTAAGGTCTTTGATCCATTTGGACTTAATTCTTATGCATGGAGAGAAACAAGGTTCTATTTTCATCTTTCTATAGATACATATCCAGTTTCCCCAGCACCATTTGCTGAAGAGGCTGTCTTTTCTTCAATAAGCATTGTTGGCATTTTTGTCAAAGATCAGGTCGCTATAGCTATCTGGACTTACATCAGGGTCCTCTATTCTGTTCCATTGATCTACATGTCTGTTTTTGTGCCAGAACCATGCTGTTTTTGTTACTATGGTTCTGTAATATAGGTTAAAATCAGGTATGTTGATACCACCAACCTTATTTTTGTTACTCAAAATTATTTTAGATAGCTGAAGATTTTTGTGCTTCCAAATGAATTTTTGGAGTGTTTTTTTTCTATTTCCATGAAGAAAGTCATTGGACTTTTGATGGGGATTGACATTTTCACAATATTGATTCTTCCATTTCCTAGTGTCTTCTGCAATTTCTCACTTGAGTGTTTTAAAGTTTTCATTGTAGAGATCCTTCACTTCCTTGGTTAGGTTTATCCCAAGGTACTTTATGTTTTTGTTTTTTTTTTTAATGCAATTGTGAATGGGAGTGATTCTCTGATTTCATCCCCTGTGTGTTTGTTGTTACCATACAGGAAGGGTACTGATTTCTGTGTGCTTATTTTGTATCCTGCTACATGGCTATAGGTGTTTGTCAGCTCTAAAAGTTTGCTGGTAGAGTCTTTAGGGTCCTTTATGTATAGAATTATGTCATCTAAAAATAATTATAACTTGATTTCTTCATTTCCATATTTGTATCCCTTTTATATGTGTCTCTTGCCTTATTGCTGTGGCTACAACTCCCAGTACTATATTAAATAAAAGTGGGGACAGTGGACATCCTTGTCTTGTGCCTGATTTTAGTGGAAAAGCTTCAAGTTTTTCTCCATTTAGTATTATGTTGGCTGTGGGTTTGTCATAAATAGCCTTTATTATGTTGAGGTATGTTCCTTCTATTCCCAGTCTCTGTAGGACTTTTATCATGAAGGGATGTTGGATTTTGTCAAATGCTATGTCCCTATGATTTTTTTAATTTTTCTGGTATCTGTTGTAATGGTGCCTTTTCATCTCTGATTTTATTTTCATCTATTCTTTCTTTTCGTCAGATTTGCTAAGGCTTATCAATCTTGTTTATCCTTTCAAAGAACCAACTCTTTGTCTTATTGATTCTTTGCATTAGTTTTTTTGGTTTCTATTTCATTAATTTCTGCCCTAATTTTTAGTATTTATTCCCATCTATTGACTTTTGGTTTGCCTTGTTCTTCTTTTGCCAAAGCCTTAAGGTGCAGCATTAAGTTGTTCACTTGCAACCTTTCTAATTTCTTAACGTAGGCACTTAAAGCTGTAAATTTCCCTCTTAGGACTGCCTTCATTGTGTCCCAAAGGTTTTGGTATGCTGTGTTCTCATTATCATTTGACTCAATGAATTTTTTTATTTCCTTCTTGATGTCTTTATTGACCTACTCATCATTTAGTACTGTATTGTTTAGTTTCCATGATTTTGTGTATGCTCTATAGCTTTTCTTGCTATTGATTTGAAGTTTGATCCCATTATGATCAGATAGGGTGCATGGAATTATTTCAATTTTCCTATATTTGTTAAGATTTGCTTTATGTCCTGATACATGGTCTATTTTAGAGACTGTTCCATGTGCTGCTAAAAAGAATGTGTATTTTGAAGCATTTGCATGAAATGTCCTGTATATATCTGTTAGGTCCATTTGTTCTACAACCTCATTTAATCCAGAAGCATCTCTATTTTTTGCCGGGATGCCCTGTCAGTTGGTGAGAGTGGGGTGTTGAAGTCACCCACTACAAGTGTGTTTGGTGTTATCGGTGACCTTAATTCTAATAGTATTTGTTTGATGAAATTGGGAGCCCCTGTGTTAGGTGCATATATGTTGAGGATTGTAATGTCCTTCTGTTGGAGTGTTCCTTTAATCAATATAAAGTGACCTTCCTTATCTTTCCTAACTAATGTTAGTCTTAATTCTATCTTCTCAGATATTAGGATAGAGACCCCTGCTTGTTTTCTAGGCCCATTTGCTTGAAACACCATTTTCCAACCTTTCACCCTAATATAGTGTGGTAGTTTGAATATATGTCCCCCAATATATTCAATGTTTTATTACTTTATAGTTTGCATCTGCAACCACCTTGCTAGAGGCAAAGTCACTGGGGGCCTGTCTTAAGGTGTGGTGATGGTTTGAGATTCCATTGTAAAGATATGCAAATGTGCCTAGCAGGAGTTCCTGAAGTGTGCTGTGTGACCTTTTGGCTGTAGTTTTGCTCTGTGTGCTGTGGTGGCTGGTTGGCTTTTTCTCTCTCTGCTTGGCCCTGTTGAAAGCAGGCTGCTTTTCCTGCCTTTATGGAACTTCCCCTGGATCTGTAAGCTTCAATAAATAATATCCCTCCCTCCATAACTGTGCCTGGTCTGGAAGTTCATCTCAGCGAACCTGAAGCTGTCTGCTACATATAGTGTCCATCCTTTGTAGCAAGGTGAGTTTCCTGAGGCAACAAATTGAAGGGTCCTAATTTTTAATCCAGTCTGCAAACCTATGTCTTTTGGTTGGGACATTCAGGCCATTGATATTAAGAGTTATTATTGAAGGATGTGTATTTATTTTTTCCATTTTTCTTGTTTTGTAGTTCTTCCAGTTTTACCTTTGCTCTCTTGTATTAACTAGTATTGGAGTATGGTTTGTTTATTCCAGGTTCCTTATATGTGTGCTTTTCTTTCTCTTTAGCATGGAGGATCCTTGCAAGTATTTTCTGTAGAGCTGGTTTTGTCTTTAAGTATTCCTTTATCCTGCTTTTATTGTGGAATGTCCTTATTTCTCCATCTATTTGAATGGGTAGCTTTGCACAATAAAGTAACCTTGGTTGACAGTTGTTATCTTTCAGAACTTGGAATACATCACTCAAAGCCCTTCTGGCTTTTAAAGTTTGTGTTAAGTAATCTGCTGTGATCCTGATGGGCTTGCCTTTGAAGGTGACTTGCTTTTTCTCTCTAGCTGCTTTCACTATATTTTCTTTGGTTTGTATGTTTGGTAGTTTGATTATATATGGTGAGGAGAGGTTCTTTCCAGGTTTTGTCTGTTTGGTGCTCTAAATGCTTCCTTGTACCTGCATTGGCATTTATTTCCCATTTGGGGGAAAGTTTTCTTCTATGATTTTGTTGAAAACACCTACTATGCCTTTGGAGTGAAATTTTTCTCCTTCTACTATACCCTGAATTCTTATGTTTGATCTTTTCATAGTGTCCCAAATATCTTGAAATTCCCATTCATACCTTCTTACTAGTTTTTCTTTCTCTTTGTTGGACTGTATTAGATCTGCCACCTGGTCTTCTAGTTTAGCTATTCTGTTCTCTCCTTCATCCATTCTACTGGAGAGATTTTCTACAGAGTTTTTTATCTCACTGACTGTGTTCTTCATTGCTAGTATTTCTGACTAGTTTTTATTTATTATTTCTATTTCCTTATTCATGTTTTGTTGACCTCTTTATTTCATTAAATTGGTTTCCTGTGTGTTCTTTGATTCCTTTGATTTCCTCTTTGAGTTCTTTGAGCATATTTATAATCATTCTTTTGAAATCTTTTTCAGGCATTTCCTCTAAATCAGTCTCACTGAAGGTTATTTCTGATGCATCAATACTTTTTTGGTGGATTTATATTGTCTTGATTTTTTTGTGTTTCTTGGAGCATAATATAAAGATTTTTGCATCTTGGATTAACTTAATGCTTGGGTTTTCTAATTATCTGCATTAATATTAGATGTATCAATTTGATGTTATATATCTTTAGGGTAGGAGCTTAATGTGCTAGGTGTGGCTCTTAAGACTCTCAGAGTAACCCCCAAAGTGACCCTAGGTGTTGGGTTTGCCTGCTATGAGAGCATTCTAGTAGGCTTGGTGGAACAAAGTACACACAACTCCTAAAAACTTAACTAAACAATGTACACATTCAATGAAAAACAGCACAGAGTATTTATGCAAAAGCAGGTATTATGACAAACAGTCCCTAAGGATGTGTCTTGCCCCACACCCTTAATCCTGTCAACTGGGAGGCTAAGATTTGTGATCTGTAGAGGGTTCCAAAAGTCAGCTTGTGACCAAGTGAGACCCTTCCCCAATGAATGACAGAAGAGGAAACAAAGGCCCTATAAATCAGGAAGCAACAAACGAGTAGCCCAGAATACAGCTTATTTAAGAATGTCAAATCTGACATCCATCAGCTTTAACATATAATTTACCCTGACATGAATGGTGCAATTAGCCCTTCTGATGCAAGCCTATATACCAGGCTTATTTGGCAGGTACTGACCTGGTGTAATCTCAGTTACCTTTTGGAATGGCTTTAGTCTCAGCTATGCTGCATGGCCGCTTGGGTCCCTCCTTGCTGTGCTGTGTGCTCAGGTAGGCTGGCTGGGTCTGTGGGTTGCTGCTCTGATCATGTTGGGTGCTGTGTAGGTGAGCTCCCTTCCCCAGGTATCTGGTGCTTGCTGGTACTTGTGCTGGTAGTGGGGGAAAAGAGGCTGTGGATGGAGGCTGAAGTCTGCCCACTGGTCCTCATTATCTTCTTCCTCACAAGCTGCTCCGTTGGCCTCTGCCATCTTCCGTCCACATTTCTTGAGTTTGCAAGGAGGCCGGTGTGAGTGGAGAATCCCCTCACCAGTTTTTTTTTTTTTCCCTGTGGCTCAGGCCGAGCCATAGCAGCATGGAACTCACAGCTGGAGCCGCTTGTGCCTACTTCTGCGGCTCTAGACAGTCTGGATCTCTCCTACTTCTCTGCTGTGGTTGATAATTTACTATTCACCTCACTTTTTAGTTGAAGAGTGGATTTTGCTGATTTTTTTTTTTGGGGGGGGGTTGTTTTGTTTTTCTCCTCTAGGCTGTTTTGGCGTGGTTCTTATGCCACCATCTTAACTGGAAGTCTCAAGATATCTTTTTTAAAGAGGCCAAAACCCTGAGGAGGACATGGTGGCTCAAACCCTGAGGAGGACATGGTGGCTCACGCCTTTAATCCCAGCACTGGGGAAGCAGAGGTAGGAGGATCGCCATGAGTTTGAGGTCACCCTAAGACCACATAGTGAATTCCAGGTCAGCCTGGGCTAGAGTAAGATCCTACCTCAAAACACAAAACAAACAAAAAAAAATCAATAAAAATAAATAAATAAATAAAAATAATGCCCAAACCCAGGAAATAACAAATGTTGGCAAGGACAAATGTTCCAACCCCTATATATACTAGACTACTGGGAAAAATGGACAATCATTATGGAAAGTCTTAACATTTCTGGGAAAAAATAAAACAACCTGAAGTTCCCACATAAACTGGTAACTCCATTCCTACACGGAATACTCAAGATATTCCAATATATATTCAAATACACAAATGTTCACAGAAGCATTATTCAAAACAGCTGAAATGTGAAAATGATTCAAATGTTCCACTGATGAATATATCCAATGAAGTGTATAAAGTGTATATATTGCTCTTCCATTAAAAGATCCAAAGCAGAGCATCCACATCATCCTCTCCAGGCCCAGGGGACCAGATGGAAGGTGGGAGATGGGGAAGAATTCAGTAGACCTCATGTCCCAACAGGACAAGGCCATTGTGCCCATGTACTCACAGAATCTGTGGTTACCTTGCACATGATGGGCCAGTCATCATCCTGTTATAGACAGGGGAGGGGCCCCAAAGCCACTGCCCTCTGTAATGAGCTAATGGGAGTTACAGGTGCAGGGAAAGGGGTTAGCCTCTTCACAGTGTAACTACTAGTGGGAGATGAGGACTGCATGAGATGCAGGGTGACAAGGGAGGGTAGTGTGGGTACATGTGATCAAAATGTAATGTAAGTGTGAAAATGTCAAAAAAAATCAAAAAACCCAAAACAAGAGGAATAAAGTATTAATAATGGGCTACATACAACACAGATGAACCCTGAAACCATACTAAGTGAAAGAAACCAGTCAAAAAAGTAAGTCATTATTTATATGTCATGACCAGAGACAAAGAAGAAATGAGCTAACTGGGACCTACGGCTGGTGAAGTCTGGGAGAACAGAGAGTGGACTGTTAATAAAATTTCTTTTGTGGTGATGAAAATGCTATGGATCTTGTGAAAAGGCTAAAAATCAACACTTTGTAGCTTTTAAAATGTATTTTTATTTTGTAAAATGACCTTGGGCGTGATGGTGCACACCTTTAATGCCAGCACTCAGGAGGCAGAGGTAGGATGATTGCTGTGAGTTTGAGGCCAGCCTGAGACTACATAGTGAATTCCAGATCAATCTGGGCTAGAGTGAGACCCTACCTCCAAAAACCAAAAATAAAATAAAAAAAAAAATAAAATAATAATAATGATAAGGTGGAGCTGGCATGGTGGCCCATGCCTTTAGTCTCAGCATTTGGAGGCAAAGGTAGGAGGATTGCTGTGAGTTCAAGGCCAGCCAGAGACTACATAGTGAATTCCAGGTTATCCTGGGCTAGAGTGAGATTCTATCTCAAAAAAAAAAAAAAAAAAAAAAAAAAAAAAAAAAAAAATGCCCTAGTAAAAAAAGAAAGAAAGCATTAATGCAGCTTGAGTGCCCCTTATGCCCTTCCCTGATTAGTCATCTTCCACCCCTAACAGAGATGATCACTATCTTGATGTGTATTTATCATCACCATGCATGTCATTACACTTTTACTGTATTTATATAGCCCTCACAAGAGCTTCTTGTGCTTTGCATATTTTAAACAGTATCATACTTATATAATTTCTACAGGTTACTTTTTTGTTTGTTTGTTTGTTTTTTTGGTTTTTCGAGGTAGGGTCTCACTCTGGCCCAGGCTGACCTGGAATTAACTATGTAGTCTCAGGGTGGCCTTGAACTCACAGCGATCCTCCTACCTCTGCCTCCCGAGTGCTGGGATTAAAGGCGTGAGCCACCACGTCTGGCTCAGGTTACTTTTTTATCCCATTATATTTTGGAGATGAATAACTTTTAGGTCATCATTAAGTGGATTTTCTTTTTATAATGACACCTAACACTTGGAATCTGAGGTCATGCTTCCAGTATAACTGGGTCCACTAAATAGCTTTGCTTCCCTTTCTAGCAAGTCGATCAGATTTCTGCATGCATTCCAAACTACCACTAATTTTTTGTTCAAAATAAGAGTGGATTTCATAATATAAAAATATTTTAAAAGTAGTGAGCATAATTTATTCTTAACTGAGGGATAACTTAGAGGAAAAATCATGCATTACATTTCACATAGTAAATGATAAAGAATAATCAATAATTAACCTGAAACACTTCAATCAACCACAGGCTCTCTACATGGCCATTCTCATTCTAACCACTAAAACCTCTGTAGATACTGATTATCTTCTTGACATGCATTTCTCCTTTCCTTACTAACTAGTTCATGCTATTTTGTAACTTGTACCATCTCTACACAGCACACCAAGCCTGAAATACCACTCCCATTGGTTCAGAGGTAGTCACAAGTAATGATCTGCAGAAATGAAATGGGAGAGAAAAATTATCTGATGAGGATATGGGGAAAATTCTCTGCTTTTTAGGGATAGCTTCTGGAAACATGTCTCTGATCTCTCCATCCTTCCCTCATGCCTCTCTCTGCTTTAGCACTAAAACAAACCACAGGACCCAAAAAGTCATTAGTAATTACTGGGGACACAGGGGACAGCACAGGATCCTAGGTGTCAGCAGTAACTACAGGGGACACAAGGGACACCTCCAGCCCCTAGGAGTCATTAGTAACAAGGGTGGACACAAAGGCAGCTACACTTTATAGTACTCTGCTTTAGTAATACACTCCAGTTTTGTTTGGTGTAATAATGTACTGTTACCACTTTCCTAAGCAGAGTTTGGTGGGTTAGATCTGTATTTCCAGCACTCTGGAGGCTGAGACAGGAGGATCACCCTGTATTTGAGGCCAGACCTAACTCTTCTCCCCTAAAACGTAAGGCTAGATTAGGGAAAACCTGTGGATTTTCATTCTTTCCCTGCTGGATCTCAGATGCAATATCTATGGATGGAACGTGGTTGATAAGGATGAAAGCCACAGGCTAAGAAGGGGGAACAAATGACAGTGTGCTGGGGTGTTTTAGGATCTCCTCGAGTGTGGGTCTTCACTGTTTCCCGGGGTTGTTGAGGGAGGAGTTGGAGGGGAAGCAGAGTCCATCCTGGAGCATCGGGTGAATGCGAAGATGAAGATGACGGGCAATGAATACCCGGGAGACTGATGGACAGCACTCATTTATTCAAAAGGGGAGTGGGTTTATAAACACTTGGGGAAGGTTGAGAAGGCAAATAAAGACTACATGGTGATCGGATGCATAGTTTATGGGCTGTTATCTAGGTGGCAGAAGAACTAGTAACTTCAAAGCTGTGGGGGCAGGAGTTGTGAGAGAAGATAACAGAAGACTGTGACTTCAAAGCTGTGGGGTAGAGAGATGGTGGAAAGGCTATGTGACTTCAGCCACATAAGGGTCTCTTGAGCAGCTAGCCACAAGGTCAGGAACCGTGGGGGGCAAAGTCTGACTTATGGAATGATTAGAGCCTTTTGGGGTCCAGGGGAGGACCTCACCAGTTCTGCCCACTCTGGGCAATGACAGGGCACACTACAACCTACAATGTAGGGAAGGCCAGTCACTGTCGCCAGGGACTCCTGATGGTAGGGCCAGCTGCAACTCCACAGCCCATGGTCCCTGGCCATGTCCAACAGTTCAGGCCAGCCTCCCACAGTCCCAGCCCGTTTTTAGCAATGCCCAACACTCAAGCAGCTTTCATAAATGGCTCTGAAATGCCCTGGTTCAGATATCATAGTGCCTGAGAAAAAAATTAACCCTTATTTAGTAAAGCCATAACAGCAAGACTTTTTCTATAAGTATCCTGATGCATTTACAACTGACGAAGCTGCTGAAGCAAACGTTAGGTTTCAAGTTACCTAAGTCAGTAGTCTTCAAGGCTATTCAGACAGGCTGGACCAAAGCTCTACTACTTGCAGCCAAGGGCACCTTTAGCTGATACAGCTTCTTCCAAAGGAAAGGATACTATCTGAATTTAAGTCTCCAAGCACAAGGACTATATATTATTCATCCTAATCTACTGCTTGATTGATAGGGATCTTTAGTAATGAGTAGTCTATAATTACACAGAATTCTTTCCAAGACAATCACACTCACTGCTTATTAAAGAATTTTCTATAAAGTTTCTCAACTGACAAAGTAGAGGAACAAAGAAATGGGACATTCTTACTAAAAACTTCATGAAACATACATAAACACATACTTATCATGCTTGTTGGAACAGTAAATCCAAGGGACAAATTTTAGTGAATCATGCTTCTAATTTCCTGATGCTATGACTTCAAACCCCCCTGAATGTACTCCAACCAGCCTCCTTCCCTTCCTGCTTTTCACACTGTAATATAGTGCTTAAAGCTAAGGGCCCTCTAGGCATCCGGTGGAGATTCAAGCTTAGATCTACTACTTACCACTTTTGTGACTTAAAGCAAGCTCCTCAATCTCTTTGAGTCTCAATTTTTCAAATGTATAATATAATGAGGATAATATACTACCAGTCTCAAAGGGTTCTTATGAGATTGATAGGTTTATAAATGCTTAGTTTCTGGTCTGATATGAAGCAATTGTTTGCTGTTACCTATTTTTTAAACTCAATAATTTTTACAACACGAGTGGGAGCCCTCCACTGGTCAGAGGCTATCTTACTTGGGATTCTGATCCCCTTTTACCTCCTGGAGCCTAGCCCAGGCTGACCTGGAACTTACTCTGTAGTCCCAAAATCCTCCTACTTCTGCTTCCCAAATGCTGGGATTAGAGGTGTGCACCACCACACCAGACACCTGGGGACTTTGAACATATAAAGCCAAATAGCTTAAAGGTAAAAGAAATTCCTGTGAAAACATGGCAACAGGGTACAACTAGCTCCCAAATAATTAGTGGAAATATATAAGGATATATCAAATTCTTAAAATTAGGGGCTGAAAGATTGCTCAGTGGTTAAACATGCTTGCTTGCAAAGCCTGGCAGCTCAGATTCAATACCCCAGCTACCCATGTAAAGCCGGACCCAAAAAGTGCATGCAAATAAATTTTTTAAATTCCTAAAAATATAATGTCCACATATTTCCCAAAATTATGATAAACTTACATGCTACTTAAACAAAGGCTAAATAGAGAAGAATAATTCCTTTCCTTTCCTTCATCTACTTTTTTGTTGTTGTTGTTTGTTTTTCAAGGTAAGGTCTTGCTCTAGCCCAGGTTGACCTGGAATTCACTCTGTTATCTCAGGGCGGCCTCAAACTCATGGCACTCCTCCTACCTCTGTCTGGAGTGGTGGGATTAAAGGTGTGTACCACCATGCCCAGCTTCATCCATGTTTTTAAGCAACTTTTTTTGTTATTGTTTTTCGAGGTAGGGTCTCCCTCTAGCTCAGGCTGACCTTGAACTCACTATGTAGTCTTACACTGGCTTCAGACTCAGCAATCCTCCTACTTCAGCCTCTTGAGTGCTGGGATTAAAAGTATGCACCACCACTTAGCCTGGCTAAGCAACTTTTAATCAACAATAAAAATTAAATCTAGGCAGGATATAAATTTTTCTTTGATAAAACATAAATTTAAGCCAGTCATGGTGATACACATATTTAACCTTAGCACTCAGAAGGCTGTGATAGGAGGATCACCATGAGTTCCAGGCCAGCCTGGGCTACAGTATGAGTTCCTGGTCAGTCTGGGCTAGAGTGTGATACTACCTTGAAAAAAAAAAAAAACACATAAATTTAATGAGTAACTGTCACCTGAATGACAAAGCTCCATTTTAATATTATAAATAATTTTTTGTCTTATTCTTTCCCAAATTAAGTAACACAGTACTAAAAGATGACCTTAGCAGGTATCCTGAGAGGATTCCTAATGTTTGCCAGCTTAAAAATATGTACATTTTTAAGTTATAAAAAGGAAATGGAGCCACATTGTTACCTCATTTCAACAAATCTCCTTTAAAAATTCCTAAAATATTCTTTCATTATTCCTATGATATTAGAGGCTCCATGAAACCCTGGGTTCAATCCCCAACATTGCATAAAACCGAGCTGGAAGATAAGGCAGGAGGATCAGAGGTTCACAGTTATCCTCAGCTACATGACAAGCCTCAGGCTAGCCCGAGTGAGCTCCATGAGACGCTCTCAAAAACAAAACCAAGCAAAGTAAGTAAGATTCATCATTTCCCTCAGCTTTTCCTCCATTTGCCCTTTTTTAATGTTTTAAAAATTAAATTATGACTACATGTCATTTAAAAAAATACATGAGAACTGGAGAGATAGCTTAGCAGTTAAGGCACTTGCCTGCGAAGCTGAAGAACCCAGGTTCAATTCTCTAGGACCCATGTAAGCCAGATGCACAAGGTGATGCATGTGCCTGGAGTTCGTTTGCAGTGGCTAGAGGCTCTGACACGTCCATTCTCTCTATCTGCCCCCTCTCTCTCTCAAATAAATAAATAAATAAATAAATAAATAAATAAATGAAATTTTAAAATTAAAAAAACACATGACACTCTTTAGGATGCTTTAAAGAAACAACGGTTCTATCAGTCCTTAAATTTAGTTTGCTCTGTTGTCACTCCTGGAAAAACATTCCTTGACTACTGAGAGTTTCAGGTACCCTGGTAAGTGCTAATGCAAATCCAGGGCATATTCTCATCTTTCTGTTTTCATATTACCAAACCTAACCAGGCATACTGTAGCTGTCCAATTCACAAAGTATTCATACTATATAATCGGGGACTTTTGCAACCATCTATTTTAAAGGACTCATTGAGCCCTGAATGGTAAATGGTATCATTCAGGTTCTAATTACATGCTACCTGGGTTTTACAGGAGAGGGGGATAAAAGAACACCATACTTCCTAAACACATTTTTTTTTTTTTTACCACAAGCAATGTCTCAAATAAATGCCCAAAATGTTTTCTGAATGTATGACTATATGCTAAGCATTGCCCTATTCAAATTATGTTCTAGCTTCTTCTTATGCCGCTTCCATTTGATAAATGGGTCAATAAATGCCAAGTCAAATATTCAAGTCAATATATTTTCATTGTTATTGGCAGACATATAATTAACTCTGAGAAAAAAGAAACAAAAAATCAATTTATGATTACTTCTTTAGTTCTTCTCATTAGTCATGTACATTATAATTGTAGTTCTACTTTTCAAAATCTTTATACACACATACCATCTTGACTATAATTATAAATCAAGTTATTTCAATTACAAATTAGCATTGTATAAACTGTGACCCTCATATGTTAGTTTTATTAGTAAGATACAATTGTATTACCCACGTATATGAGCTGATTAAAAAGCAATGCACATTTATGTGCCTATATTAATTAGTAATTTCAACAAATGTTTCTGAACATTATTAGAGATTTGCTCTGTCTTCTCTCTAGTACCCCCAATCAAATCAACATTTTCTTTATTTATGTGTAGATTATCAATATCACATTTTGAGTTTCAGGCCAAATAGCCTGCTCATAAAGAAAATATGACAAAGAATAATCTTTTTAAAAAATATTTTGTTTATTTATTTACTTGAGAGAGAGAGAGAGAGAGAGAGACAGGAAGAGAGAGAATGGGCATGCCAGGGCCTTTAGCTACTGCAAACAAACTCCACATGCGTGTGCCACCTTGTGCATCTGGCTTACATGGGTACTGGGCAATCGAACCTGGGTCCTTAGGCTTCACAGGCAAGTGCCTTAACTGCTAAGTTATTTCTTCTGCCCATCTTTTTTTTTTCAACAAAGAAAACATTACAAGGAGAAAATCTTTCATTTAATATAAAGCATTTATTATCTGTTGGGTCAGTATCCTCACCAATCCCAGCAAAATACATTTTATACAAAAACTTACATAAGTGGCCTTTAAGAAATACTGCCCCAGATACAAAGCTTCAGATGTATTATTATATGTCATGAATAAAAATGTTAAAGATGAGCTCAAGAAATCTGTTCTAATACAATGTTTTCCTTACTCAATTGTTTCTTTCATTATGACTGTTTGCTTGGTTTTATATTGTTTATCATGAGCAAGTCATTTAACCTGAAGCTTCCTTACCTATAAACATGGTATAATGATGGTGACTCATTTCAGGATTAAAGGAGCTAATATAGGTCAGTGTCAGCTGACAACATTTGACTATATAACGTGTGTGTATAAAAGAAAGCTACATCAGGACATACTTCAGGCTTTGCCCACTCCTCCAGCTTCAAGCACTGTTGGCAGTAGCTAGTTTCCCTGCTATAAATAGGCAAAACAGGAGGAAGAGCCTCACTGAATAATAGTCCCAATTTTGGTTTTATAAAGACAGCCGTCTCTGTTAGGAGGAAGAGACTGGTCAGTGGGTACTAGGTTACAGTTAGGAGGAATGAATTCTGGTGTTCTATTGCACAGCAGGGCGACTATAGATGACAATGTTTATTTTAAAAAACGAGCCAGTGCACGCCTTTAAACCCAGCATTTGGGAGGCAGAGGTAGGAGGATCACCATGAGTTCGAGGCCACCCTGAGACTACAGAGTGAATTCGAGGTCAGCCTGGGCTTGCGAGACACTACCTTGAAAAAAAAACCCTTAGAATAAGAGGCTTTTAGTGTTTTCACCACAAAGAAATGATAAATGTTTGAGCAAACAAATTTTGATTTGAACATCAGAAAAGGATACATGTATAAAAAATAACATGGCACCTATAAATGAATAATTTTTACATGTCAAATTAAAGAGAACACTTTCCCTATTATCTATCACCCTATTAGTATTCATTGAAAAACACTAGTGTACACACTATGCTGAATAACAAGTAAAATGAGAATTAAGATGAATAAAAAAAATCTAAATTCACTGCTTGCAAAGTAATTGGGGCTACGACACAAGAATGTGCTGCTTAATAAGAGAATTTTACCAAGATGTCTAAGGAGGTCTTTATGGATGAAGTGTGAGCAAAATGTGGAAAGGAGGGAAGCTCAGCAGGTGGTGAAAGCTCTAGGAGTATTTTATTCACAAAGCAAACTGAAAGTCCTCACAGTGGTAAGGTAAACTAGACATGCCTGAAGTAAAGAAACGTGCACAAGCTACCCATGCACACTGCTTGCTCAGTTCATCTGTTCCTATCTTTCTAATCAAGAGTGCAGAGGTCTTCCTAAAAGCACCTTTAATCACTCCTTCCTGATCCAAAGCTGGCAATAGTTTTCTCCTATTCTAGGTCAGCCTCTGCTCTTCCCTAGATTCCTCTCCCAATATGCCCAGGGCAGATCTGCCTCCTCCCTCACACTACAAATGTTTTCTCTTACTTTTCTTTGCCTCTCCAAAATCCTAACCATGCTTCAAAATCTTTCTTCAGGGGCTGAAGACATGGCTTAGCAGTTAAGCACTTGCTGACAAAGCCAAAGGATCCAGGTTCAATTCCCCAGTACCTATATAAAACCAGATGCCCAAGGTAGCGCATGTCTCTGAAGGTCGTTTGCAGTGGTTAGAGGCCCTGGCATGCCTATTTTCTCTCTCTCAAATAAATAAATAATTAAATAAAACAAAATCTTTCTCCAGTAAGCCACCAGATTCTCTAAGAAATGATAAATGTTTGAGCAAACAAATTTTGATTTGAACATCAGAAAAGGATACATGTATAAAAAATAACATGGCACCTATAAATGAATAATTTTTACATGTCAAATTAAAGAGAACACTTTCCCTATTATCTATCACCCTATTAGTATTCATTGAAAAACACTAGTGTACACACTATGCTGAATAACAAGTACAATGAGAATTAAGATGAATAAAAAAATCTAAATTCACTGCTTGCAAAGTAATTGGGGCTACGACACAAGAATGTGCTGCTTAATAAGAGAATTTTACCAAGATGTCTAAGGAGGTCTTTATGGATGAAGTGTGAGCAAAATGTGGAAAGGAGGGAAGCTCAGCAGGTGGTGAAAGCTCTAGGAGTATTTTATTCACAAAGCAAACTGAAAGTCCTCACAGTGGTAAGCTAAACTAGACATGCCTGAAGTAAAGAAACGTGCACAAGCTACCCATGCACACTGCTTGCTCAGTTCATCTGTTCCTATCTTTCTAATCAAGAGTGCAGAGGTCTTCCTAAAAGCACCTTTAATCACTCCTTCCTGATCCAAAGCTGGCAATAGTTTTCTCCTATTCTAGGTCAGCCTCTGCTCTTCCCTAGATTCCTCTCCCAATATGCCCAGGGCAGATCTGCCTCCTCCCTCACACTACAAATGTTTTCTCTTACTTTTCTTTGCCTCTCCAAAATCCTAACCATGCTTCAAAATCTTTCTTCAGGGGCTGAAGACATGGCTTAGCAGTTAAGCACTTGCTGACAAAGCCAAAGGATCCAGGTTCAATTCCCCAGTACCTATATAAAACCAGATGCCCAAGGTAGCGCATGTCTCTGAAGGTCGTTTGCAGTGGTTAGAGGCCCTGGCATGCCTATTTTCTCTCTCTCAAATAAATAAATAATTAAATAAAACAAAATCTTTCTCCAGTAAGCCACCAGATTCTCTTTGTCCCATTAAAAACAAACAAACAAACAAACAAAAAACACAGAACTTTACAAGTGGAGCAGAAGAGAAAAATGTTGAAAAAGAGAACTTTTGGATGAAAGACATGTCCAAAATGTAGTAGAGAAGGAAAAAACAAAAAGCAGAAACTCATTTGAAAGATACATTCCATCCATTACATCCACACAGAACACTTAAATTATTTATCATCCAAAATTTATATACTGCACCAACTACTTATTGAACAATTATTCTTTCAATGACATAGTGTTCTTTTAAAAACCATCCCACAAAATGGACAGTGAATTCTTACTTAAGCTAGAGTCTTCAATGCAAGTTCATATTAAAAGTAAGCTATCAGCCGGGCGTGGTGGCGCACACCTTTAATCCCAGCACTCGGGAGGCAGAGGTAGGAGGATTGCCATGAGTTGGAGGCCACCCTGAGACTACATAGTTAATTCCAGGTCAGCCTGGGCCGGAGTGAGACCCTACCTCGAAAAAAAAAAAAAAAAAAAAAAAAAAAAAAAAGTAAGCTATCATTGGATTCAGAACGTTGTTTTTTTTTTTTTTTTTTTTTTTTGAGATTTTATTTATTTATTAGAGATGGGAGGTGGGGAGGGAGAGAGAGAGGGCGTGCCAGGGCCTCCAGCCACTGCAAAGGAACTCCAGACGCATGCGCCACCTTGTACATCTGCCTTACGTGGAACTTGGAGAATTGAACCTCGGTCCTTAGGCTTCGCAGGCATGGGCCTTAACCGCTAAGCCAACTCTCTAGCCCTGGATTCAGAACTTTTAAATGTTACTAGACGAAGGGCAAAGCAGTAGTAAAATATTCCCCCCACTCCACCCCCACGTCAAGTTCGTACAGATCCCCCCCCCCACGTCATAATTGGCATGCTCCGTGCATCCGTACCTTAGAATCCAACTTGACTTTCTCTTCCTTCAGCTCCTCGGTTGCTCTCTTAATTTTTTCACGCCACCTGGTTATTTCTGACTTTACTGTAACACAAATTAAATTCTCCCTGGCATCCGTCTTCCTCGCACCGCCCCGCCTGGGCCCCTGCCGTCCTGCCCGGGCCCCCACCTTCTCGCATCACCCGGCGGCCCTCCTCGGCCTGATGCTCCGAGAAGAGGATGTGCTCGAACAGGGACTCCAAACTCATCCCGCCCGCCTGGCTCCCGCGCCCAGCGTCACGCTCTGATCACCGATTCTTCTAGAACCCGTCCAGGCTCCTCCGCCCCGACGGGAGCTCAGAGCCTGACCCCCGCCTTGGTGTCCTTCTCCGAGTAAAGCAAGCAAGTCCAGAGCCCGGCCGGCTTCCCGGATGGACAGCGACTGCCCTGGTCCAGGGCTCCTGGGCTGTGCAGAAGGCCTCGGCGAGGCCTCGCGAGAACTGAGCCTAACGGAGGCTCTTTAGGGTCCATTCTCGTAGCTATTGGCCTTAGTGGAAGTTGGGTCTCCCAATCCCCAAGGCACAAACACACGGTGTTATTATAAAGTACAAAGTATTCTGGTGCTAAATATAAACTTTTGCAAAGTCTTATCCTTTGAGGGTGGCAAAGACTATAAATGTGCAATGTCTGACATTCTGCCTTAATCATTCCTTTGTAATCAGGGCATATCTTTTTTGTCTGCTTTAAAATTAATCATTGCCTTTTGTAATCAAGCCTTGGTAATATTAACACTTCAATATCTGCACGGCATGTGTCACAGACCAAAGTGGTTGCTAATTAAAGCTCCACTATGAAAGGCACCTTTGGGATCTTTGCATGAGATTTTGTTTTAAATTAAAAAAATAAAATATTTTTAGTTCCAGTAGGTCAAAATATTGACATTTTAATAAGCATTTGACTTTATTCTAAATGTAAAATTGACATTGGTTAAACTGTAAAAAAAAATCTCTTAATTTAAAATTAAGTAAAATAAGGAAAATGTAAAATTTTATCAAAACACAATAGGCTTAATTAAGGTGTTAATAATGCCATGGTATATAATTGGTTATGAATTTTAACCTATTCTAAATTTCTACCTTAATTTTATCATCACGTCTGCATAAAGTCTAATATTTTAACTATTACACACTAAAAAAGAATTACTAATAAGTATATTCAGAAGCAAGTATCACTAAATTTTGACAATTGCTTTTAAGGTAAGCTTCCTTGCCAAGTTTTCATTTACAAACTTGAAATTATTATGAACAAGTAATAATGATAGGTTATTTTATTATTTTTCTTATTTTGGCAGGTGCATAAGTAGTACATGTGGTGTGTATGCATGAATGCATACATGTAGTGTATGCATGTATACATGCTGTTACATGCAACTCAGAGAGAACTTCAGGAATCTTCTATCACCCTTTCATTTTATTTTAATGAGACACAGAGTATGTCACTAAATTTGGAGTATACTGTGTTTTGGTTAGACTGGTTGACCAGCACTGGAGTTCCAGGCATGCAGGACTGCCAAGATTCTTACATGGGTGAGAAATGGGACTCAGGGTCTCTTGCCTGCACAGCAAGTGCTCTTATCCATTGAGCAGCCTCACCAGCATGTTATTTGTTTTGAAATAATAATTATTAAATATTACTTTTGATGGCTTACATTCTGACAAGTCTGTATCCTTTGGGGATTTTTATTGTTCTTTTCCGAGGCACAAACCAATGAAAATACAGGATTCAATGAACAATGTTGTTCAGTTATCATCAGAAAGCTTGACATTAATCTTTTACTTTTTATTGTTCATTGTTTTTATGGAAGAAAACAAGAGTGAAAAATAAAGGGAGAGAGGAAGAGTTTGTGCACCAGGGCATCCAGCCACTGTAATCAAACTTCAGATGTGTGCGCCACCTTGTGCGCACGTGTGAACTTGCACATTTGTGTCACATTGTCAAACATGGATTCTTAGGCTTAGCTGGAAAGCGCCCTAACCACTAAGCCTTCTCTCCAGACTGACATGCATCTTTTGAACAAGCCAACAACCAAGAAGAGCAACATTTCTACGACTTAGAGAACTGAAGCAATAAGCTAAGTAACTTGTCCAAGGTCGCATACAATGGCTAAGAAGGGCTGGGAAGATGGCTCAGCAGTTAAAGACACTTGCTAGCAAAGCCTGACAGCCTGGGTCTGATTCCCCAATATCCACATAAAGCCAGATTCACAAAGTGGAGCATGTTTCTACAGTTCATTTGCAGTGACATGAAGCCCTAAGGTGCTCATTCTCATTCTTTCTCATTCTCTCTCTTTCTCTCAGCTTGCAAATATATAAATAAAAATTTAACAAATGGCTAGGATGCAAGAGGATCAGGATTTGAAATTATATATGTATGGAGAGAGAGGGAGAGAAAAGGTGTGCCAGGGGGTCTTGCCACTGCAAATGAACTCCAGGTGCATGTGCCACTTTGTGGCCATCTCTAGCCCAAAATTGTTTTTTTGTTTTGCTTTGCTTTGCTTTGCTTTGTTTTAGGCAGGGTCTCACTGTATCCCAGGCTGATCTGGAACTCAATCTTTAGTCCCAAGCTGGTCTTGAACTTACAGCAGTCCTCCTACCTCAGCCTTTTAAGTGCTGGGTTTAAAGCCTTGGGCCATCACTCCTGATGGCTTTGAACTCTGTGTCTTATGAAGTTTGCCTGCATTGTACATACATAGCAGAAACTGAAACCAAGTAATTGGGAATCAGAAGGTATGTACTTAGTTTTTGATTCTGCTGTTCCGATGTTTGTTTTTTGTTCTTGTTACAGTAGCACAAATAAACTTTTATAACCCATAATCCTCCATTATATGTATGTGTATGTATGTATGTATGTATAATATCTAGATAGACAGAAATCAATTGAACAATTGTAATTTTTTTAAGGATTGGAAGTGAAGCTGACTATGGTTTGAACCATGTTCTTTGAGCACTCACTTGGAGAGTCCTGAATTATACCACAGCAGCCATCAAAGGAAAGGGCTTCCAGAAGATAAATTACATTACTAATTAATACCACTCCTTTCAGAATTATTTCCTGTGAACTTGCACAGGGAGCATCTTCACAAGGAGGCCGGTTTTCAAAAGCATGATGCTTCTTTTTAACATTCTAATTTTATTAGTTACACTCAAACTCCATTCATTATTTAACGTGCTCTTTCTGTACTAAACCTTGGCAGAATGAAATTTAAGCAGGCTTTGGAAGCCCAATTGCCTCAGTCACACAGAAGTATGGCACAGAGAGTTACTGGAAATTCAAGAGCAGGATAACGAGGAGGAATGGCGTCTTCATGCTCTGTAGTCATCTTCACATGCCAGAACATTCTAGTGCTTTTAAATCTTATTAGAATCTTCTGAGTGTTACTACAATTATAGACATTAGCAGAGATTTAAATTTTAATTTTGTATATTGAAGCAAACATAATTATGGAAGCCCACAATTTAAGTTTTGCATGTTTCATAATAATAAATAAAAGTAATGTATTAAGATATTAAAATCTAGCTTTATTCATACATTTTTTTCTGTTAAGATTTTTTTCTCTTCTAGCTACATATGCTGATTACATCCCATAATGTACAGAGCAAGAATGGCATTACTGAAATTTATGGCAAATAAAAATGGTGTATGATATGATAAAACTTTGTGGGCATACTGTTTTCTGAAATGTATCTTCTAAGTATAAAAACCCAAAATGATTCATTCGACAACTGTTTAATGAGCTTCTGCTTTTCATTCAACATTCACTCAACAAATATTGAGCATTTCCTATGTGCCATATTAGAGAAACAGCAAGAAGATTTAATAAAAACAGGGCTACATAAAAAATAATTTTCTTCCCCTGGATAATTTGAGCCTCATTGGAGAATTATTATATTTTTAGCATTTTGGCAGTGTTATAAACAACTGCATTCAGATGTTTCAACAGATGGTTTTTTTTTTTTTTAGAAAGAAAGCCAGTTATTTGCATTATGATACCCACATATGATTCTCAGATCTAAACCTTCCATCACAGAACTGCATACGTATGGAACATAACAATTGAGCTCACTCTCACCTTCATACTTTTGTTCATAATCACAGCCGCACCAGGCTCTGGAGCCATTAATCATTGCTTTGCTAGAAGGCCTTCTATAAGGCTATTCTGCTCTTGTGATTTAAAGTGCAGTTCCTCTCCTTTCTTAGATTGATGATTTTTCCCCAAGTTCAAAACCAGACTTGCAAATACTCACTAGCCCAAGGCATATATATGGCAATGGAAAGAGGGAAAGTAATTCTTTTTTTTTTTTTAAATGTTTTTCTTAGGGCATCTACCATAAAGAAAAAAATTGTGAGCTCAACTAAGTTTAACAACCATATATTGAGTGTCTACTAAGTTAAAATCCTCTCCTGGGTCCTAAGGAGGATGCAAAGTTGAAAAGATGATGCAGACCCTGCTCTCCTGGAGGTCAGAGTCTATCAAATGGAGCCGAGTTGCACAAAAGACTCCTAAGAAAGCTGTCTATGAGAGCTTCACACTCATGCTATGGAAATATGGTGGGTGGAGAAAGATTAAGTGTGCTGCAGATGATCTAAGAGGATTTATCTGCAGAGTTCACAGGGAGATTGGTCCTTTAATAGAAAATAAGTATGAAAAAGCAGAAGTTGAACATTGTCTCGTATGTGATATAGAACCATGTGATGGTTGTGAGCAGATATATATATATATATATATATATATATATATATATATATATGGTTATATAGTTATATATATGTATATAGAACCATGTGATGGTTGTGAGCAGAGTTTTATATATATATGTTATATAGAACCATGTGATGGTTGTGAGCACAGTTTTATATATATATGTTATATAGAACCATGTGATGGTTGTGAGCACAGTTTTATATATATATATGTATGTATATGTATATATATGATATAGAACCATGTGATGGTTGTGAGCATATATATGTGTGTGTGTGTGTGTGTGTGTGTGTGTGTGTGTGTGTGTGTGATATAGAACCATGTGATGGTTGTGGAATGGCAGAGTTGCTCTACACAGTAAATCCATGGCAGTGGGTGGCAAGCACTAAAAAGAATGAGCCTGCCATTTTGCATGTATTGAATAGCTGCCTAGTCTACTTTTGCTGCTGTAACAAAATGCCATCAACTAAGTAGTTGACATGCATGGAAATGCATTTTTCATAAGTTTGGAGGCTCTGAAGTTCAAGATTAAGGTGCCCGGGGATTCAGTGTAAGTCCATGTCCTGGTTCCTAGGAGATGTTGTCTTACTTCATCTCACAAGGTAGTAGAGACTAGCTATCATTGTCTCTCTGTCTCTCTGTGTTTTTGTTTGTTTGTTTGCTTGTTTGTTTGTTTGTTTGTTTTTAAATAAAGAAAAAGTAGGGCTGGAGAGATGGCTTAGCCATTAAGGCACTTCCTGCAAAGCTAAAGGAGCCAGATATGATCCCCCAGGACCCACATAAGCCAGATGCACAAAGTGACACATGTGTCTGGAGTTCGTTTGCAGTGGCTGAAGGCCCTGGTGTGCCCATTCTCTGTCTCTCTGTCTCTCTGTCTCTCTGTCTCTCTGTCTCTCTGACTCTCTCTCTCTCTCTCTCTCTCTCTCTATATATATATATATATATGCCTCTCTCTCTCTCTCTCTCTCTCTGTTAAATAAATAAATAAATAAAAGAAAAAGTGACTTATTGAATCTCAAGCATAAGACACAGGAAAATTTAACTAGATAAATATCAGAAAACAAAACATATTGCCCAGGCAAGTAGGAATTTATCCTACTTTTTTTTCCTGCCACCATTAGCAGTCTTTTAAGGGCCATTTCTTATATGCATTTTATTTAAAAAATAAAAATTTTAGTATAAGTAAAATGTCTTATTATTTTTTAATTAAGTTAGAAACTTTGTATGGACACATCATGTATCGGTACCACCATTTCCCTCCTCCCTGTCCCCCCTCCACGGAGGACGCTCCTTAATAGGATTGCTGGTATTCCCCATGGGTTATGAGCAATGAGTGCAGCAGTCAGTCATTGTGGTGGGGGCGGTGCAATGCCTCTAGATATTCCCTCCCACTCTGTGGCTCTTACACTCTTTCCACCACCCCTTCCGCAAAGTTCCCGAGCCTTGGTGTGTGTGCGTTTTAAGTCTGCTATAGTGTTGAGTTCTCAGCAGCTTCTACATTTCTTCTTTGGCATATTTTGATTATTCTTAGTGTCTATCTCCATCACCCTGGCACTGTTGTCAGGCCCGCCATGGAATCAGGACTCTTGTTCATCTTGCTAATTCTTTGCGGTTTCACCTGGGCCCTAGCTGATATGTGAGGAGTGTCTCCTGCTAGGGAGTCAGCTATCATTTCCTGTCTTTCTTTATTTTTTAATATTTTATTTATATATATTTATTTATTTGACAGAGAGAAAGAGAAAGAAAATGGGCCAGGGCCTTCAGCCACTGCAAACGAACTCCAGACGCCTGCGCCACCTTGTGCATCTGGCTAACATGGGTCCTGGGGAATCGAACTTGAGACCTTTGGCTTTGCAGGCAAACACCTTAACCACTAAGCCATCTTTCCAGCCCTCTTTTCCTGTCTTGTTGATAGATTTTGGTTGTCCTTGGTTCTCGCTGCCTTCTAATTTCACCCCCAGAATTCTGGCATGGTTATGAGTCTGCCATCTTGACCAGAAGCCCTAAAATATCTTGTCTGTCTGTCTGTCTGTCTGTCTGTCTATCTATCTATCTATCTATCTATCTATCTATCTATCTATCTATCTATCTGCCTATCTGATCTATGTATCATCTATGTATCTATCTATCATCTATCTATCCATAATATATATAAAAAATTAATTTCAATCATGAGGCTCCTGACCTTGTTGTTTTAATCACTTCCCCAAAGTACCCCTTCCGAGAGCATCAGATTATGGCTAGAATTTAACAAATGAATCTGGTCTGGACCCAAGCCTTCAGATGGTAACACTCAATGTGAGTCAATCAACAGCTGAGCCCTTGACATGAATGAATGATTTTAATTAACCCAATAACCCTGTGGGGCCAATGCTTTTGGTATTTTGGAGGACTGAGGCAGAGAGAGCCCGGAGACTCACAGTGTGCACAGCAGCAAGGAAGCAGCAGAATCAGCATCTGAATCCCCATCGCCCCTGACCTCCTCACGCTGTCTCTAAAACCTTAAAGACTAGTGTCAATGAAATTATTTCTCACTTAAAGGTAGACATATTATTTCAAAAAAGTGCTCATTACAAATTAGTATTTCTTTCTTTCGTCTTCCTCCCCCCACCTTTCTTTTTTTGTCAAGTCAGGGTCTCACTCTAACCCAGGCTGATCTGAAAATAACTCTGTGTTCTCAGGCTGGCCTTGAACTCACAGCAATCAGCCTCCTGAGTGCTGGGATTAAAGGTGTGTGCCACTTTTTTTGAAAGATATTTTCACACTCCTAGAATGTAGATTAATGATGTATGTGTAATCTGTACTTCAATTTTAATTGAAATAAGGTGTGACCTAAAGAAAATAGTTGTGAATAGGCCATGCCTTGTAGCAAACAGTATTTAGTCGGCTGTATATCTATTGTAATGTGTAAAGCTAAAATTGAAATCTATGCAAAGTACTGCCTTTGTTTTCCACTGTTTATGTTAGCTTCCTAGGGCTTCTGTAACCCAGTATCACAACTGTTTCAAGACAAAAGAAATGTATTCTGTCACAGTTGTGGAGGCTAGAAATCCAGAATGCAGGTGTTAGCATGGTTAGTTCCTTGTGGGTGCTCTTTAGGGAATGAATCTCTTCCTTGTCTCTTCCCAGCTTCTGGTCCTTGTTGGTAACCCATAGTCCTTGGTCTGTTGTCACTTGGAATTCTCCCTGTCTCTGTCTCCTCTTCCTCCACCACCACCTCCTCCTTCTCCTCTTCTCTTTTTGTTTTTTTATTAGTTTTTGCGAGGTAGGGTCTTACTCTAGCTCAGGCTGCTCTGGAACTCACTCTGTAGCCCCTGGTTAGCCTCAAACTCAGGGTGATCCTCCTAACTCAGCCTCCCTAGTGCTGGAACTCGCGGCCGGACTCTTTTCTTTTTATACATCAGCCAGTCATAATGGATAAGGGACGAGCTACTCCAGGATGACCTCATCTGAACTAATCATCCCTTCCAATGACTCCATTTCCAAACACAGTCACATTTTGAGGTACTGGAGGTAAAGGCCTCAATATCTTTTGAGATATTTTTCAAGTTGCAAAAAACAGTTATGGTATGGCAGTTCAGTTCAGTTCAGTTGTCAACTTGGTCAGGTTAGGAATCAAGGAAGAGACACACCTCTTGGGCAGGCCTGTGTTTCCAGGAAGGATTAACTGAGAAAGACCTTCCCCAGAGTGGGCAGCCCTTCCCGTGTGGAGTATATATAAGGTTCCAAGACATCCAAAGCCTTTTGCCCAGTTTCTTGTGCTACTTGTCTATAAATGCAGACATCTGTTCTGTTGCTGCTATCCTATCCTCCGTGGACATTGGAACCCAGCTTCATCAGTCTTCCATTGTGGACTGAAGACTAGCGGCTCTCCAGGAACCTTCCAGGCTTCTAGCAGTTTCTTACTGCTGAGGCATCCAGCCTTGTGGACTGAGCAGCTACAGGATTCTACAATTCTCCAGCCTGTAGGCAGCTCTTGTTGGACTGCCCAGCCTGCATCCTGTAAGCCAATCTATCAAATTCCCTATATTTTTATTTATTTTATTTGGGAGAGAGAGAGAGAGAGAGAGAGAGAAAGAATGGGTGTGCCAGGGCCTCTAGCTGCTGCAAACAAACTCCAGATGCATGTACCACTTTATGCATCTGGCTTTACATGGGTCATGGAGAATTGAACCTGGGTCCTTTGGCTTTGTAGGCAAGTGCCTTAACTACTAAGCCATCTCTCCAGCCCTCAAATTCCCTTTATAATACATATTCATTCTATTGGTTCTGTTATTCTAGAGAACCTCTGTGTCTGTGGTTTTAAAATAGTTTTCTAGTGAAACTGGTTGATTTACTTCATAGCTGAAGAATTTTAGCGGTTTAAGGAGCTTTACACAATCTTTCATGTGTGTATGTGCTACTGGTTATTAAATCTATGGCCTTGTATATGCTAGGTAAGTCCTCTGCCACTGAGCTACATCCCCAGACCAGTGCATAATCCTTTTATTTTCTAGGTATTAATATCAAGGCCAGGGAGGTATGAATTTCTTCAATGTTACACATACAGTTCATATCTGAGACCATCCCCCTCCTAATTACTTCTGTTCCAGTGAGAGATCTTTTTTGGCTCACCAGTGCCTTTCAACCAACTGAACTACCGAACACCCCTTTTATCTGTATTGAATATTTTTACAAGAGTTTGAAGGAAGTTTATAATTATCAGGGGGTACAGTCAGCTTTGGGATATTTATCTATTCAGGGGCCCTTCCCCATTAAGGACACTGAAGAGATGATAGGTAAGTAGTTAGCCGATAAACAGAGAAAATGCCTGTGCATACAACACATCTAGATGTACACATGTATGCTAAAAGAACACATACAAGTAGAGAATGCTTGAAAATTTCAATTTGCTTTTCAATCTTGTATTCCTAAAATAGAAATGAAGGTAAATTGTCAATTTCTTTTTAGAATGTGTGTGTGTGCATGTGTGTGTATGTGCATTGGCATGTCTATGTGGGTGCACATGTATGAGTATGTAGAGGTCAAAGGTTGACATCAGGTGTCTTTCTTGATCACTGTCTTTATTTTATTATTATTATTATTATTTGGTTTTTCAAGGTAGAGTCTCACTCTAGCCCAGGCTGACCTGGAATTCACTATGTAGTCTCAGTGTGACCTTGAACTCACAGAGATCCTCCTACCTCTGCCTCCTGAGTGCTGGGATTAAAGGTGTGTGCCACCATGGCTGGCTCACTCTTTTTGTTTTATTGAGGCAGCCTTACGGTTGAGCATAGAGCTTGTCTATTCATCTAGTCATGCTAGCCAGCTTGCCGAGGGATCCCCTATCTCAGCCTCCCCAGCCCTGGGATTGCAGATGGGTGCCATGCCCATCTAGCTGGGCATGTGGGTGCTGGGGATCTGAATTCCAGTTCTCATGGTTGTAGGGCAAGCGCTTTATCAACTGAGTCATCTCCTCAGACCCTTGTCAGTTCTTATTGAACCTAGAAACTCTCTCATGTTAGGAAATTCCTCTACCACTGCTACATCGTCAGCTCAAACTGTTGATTCTTAATCATTGATAAAGAAAATCAGGGGCTGGAGAGATGGCTTAGCTGTTAAGGCACTTGCCTGCAAAGCCAAAGGACCTCGGTTCGATTCCCCAGGACCCATGTAAGCCAGATGCACAAAGGGGTGCATGCGTCTGGAGTTCATTTGCAGTGGCTGGAAGCCCTGGCACATCCATTCTCTCTCTCTCTCCCTTTCTCTGCCTCTTTCCCTCTCTCAAATAAATAAATAAAAACAAAATATTAATAAAGAAAATCAATTTTTTTGGTTTGTGAAATAGAGTGTATGAAGAAATTCCATCAGCACTTTGGGGTCATTAGACATCAAAATGATAGGAAGAAAGCTCTCTAGGGTAGCTGTTGAACTTGGAGTTTTACCTTGTCAGAGCCCAGACCCCAGCATAGTGACTAAAAAGGCTGTCCCTGTTGCCTTAGCCAAAATAACAGACTGCCAGTCCTAGGAACCAAAAACAAAACTTGCAATCAGATTCTCTCCATGTTTGATCTATGTGTTATCAAGGAACATGTAGTATATAGATGGTGTGTATGAGGTGAGTCAAAATTTGGCATTAAAAGAATGAATAAGACTGGGCATGGTGGTGCATGCCTTTAATCCAAGCACTTGGGAGGCAGAGGTAGGAGGATCGGATTGCCATGAGTTCAAGGGCACCCTGAGACCACATCGTGAATTCCAGGTCAGCCTGGGCTAGAGTGAGACCCTACCTAAAAAAATAAAAATAAAAATAAAATTTAAAAAGGATGAATAAGATAAGGGGTTGTGATCTGGATCTATCAGGTTGTTTCCATGATAATAAAGTTCAATCATTTTGAATTACATAGAAATGACTAATAGAGGGCTGGAGAGATGGTTTAGTGGTTAAGACACATGCCTGTGAAGCCTAAGGACCTCTGTTCAATTCTCCAGGTCCCACATAAGCCAGATGCACAAGAGAACGCATGTGTCTGGAGTTCGTTTGCAGTGGCTAGAGGCCCTGGTGTACCCATTCTCACTCTCCCTATCTCTCTTTCCTTCTCTCTGTCTCTAATAAATAAATAAAAATAAAATCTTTAAAAAAAAGAAATGACTAATAGAAAAGTTTTGGATTTCTTTCTCTTCTTACCAGTTACTTGTGAAAATGATAAATATAGGATTTGCTAACGTAATAAAAACATGGTAACATACCCACTAAGTAGCTGATTCTTAGTTGAGTAAGTCCAAATTTAGACAAACAACACATTCTGTTCTAGCTCCTTAATACAATAGATGTAAATGAAGATTTTTCTATTAAGTGAAGGGTGCCTATTTGGAAAATAGAGATAAATTTTAATATTGCCATTATTTTCTCTGGATTATTCAGGACAACTCTGGAAAGTTTGAAAAAAAATCAATGCAATGTAGGTATTGGTCTTTTGGTGTAGATAAAATTAGCTATAGATCCTACTTCTTCTTAAAACACCTTGCTAAATGGCTCATTTATCAGGATAAAATTATTTTATGCTTTATGTTTAAAATGACTTTAGTGGCCTTAGCACAATAGTATTACATTATAAAACGCAGACACTGCCATTATTTTCCCTCTAAGCTGCCACAGACAGCTCAAGATGTTTTATCATCGTGGGCATGCCCATAAACCTTATCTTTTATTTGACATTGCAGGTGTGTTCATAACAGAACATAGAAAACTCTGTACAATAGTGAAGGCAAACAATTAGTTAGCATTTAATAAAGGCACTCACTAAGAAACATTTTAAACTAAAAGTACTCCAAGAAGCTGGGCGTGGTGGTACACGCCTTTAATTCCTGCAGTCAGAAGGCAGAGGTAGGAGGATTGTTGTGGGTTTGAGGCCAGCCTGAGAATACATAGTGAATTCCACATCACACATCAGTCTGGGCTAACGCAAGATCCTACCTTAAAAAAACCAAAAAAAAAAAAAAAAAAGAACAAAAACAGAAGTTGATATGGGTTGGGAAGATGGCTTAGTGGTTAAGGTGTTTGCCTTTGCCTGTGAAACCTAAGGACCCAGGTTCGAATCCCTAGAACTCACATAAACCAGATGCAAATGGTGGCACAATGTGTCTGGAGTTCACTTGCAGTGGCTAGAGGCCCTGGGTGCCCATTCTTTCTCTCTTAAATAAATAAATAAATAAATAAATAAATAAATAAATAAATAAATAAAATAATACTCCCAAGTATCTCCTAGGTAATTGTAAAATAGTGTTTCCAAAATAGGATTGAATATCCAAAGACATAAGGAAACATTGCAAACTGTCTCTTTCTCTCTCTCTCCCTCTCTCTCTCTACATACACACACACACACACACACACACACACACACACACACACGTATCATTTAATGCTCTAATAGTTCTGTATTTGGTATATATATCTCATCATTTTACTTACAAAATGTGTACATGCTCAAATTTCATAAACTCTTTGCTAATCGACTCTCTGCCATCTCCTTTGTCAAGGCAGTAACCAAAGAGGGCCTAGAAACAGCTGAGCTCCCACGCTCTGTTGTGGCTTAGCCTCCAGTGATTAAATGCAAGGATTGTGCGTGCAGGATCCAAACACTCATAAAAAAGATTTATGGCAATATTCTTAGAAGGAATTAATAAAATCTAAGCGAACTTGTCAGAAAAATGTCCTAAAGACAATTTTATTTCAGTAATTGTTGTATTTTAAATGCTTTCATTTTCTTTTGTGATGTCTTTTATCTTACTTACAGATGCTATTACTCATAAAATATGATATTTCCGTCCAAAAGGCTGTAAGTGTAAATGAAACATAATATTCTCATCTAGGAGTAGATAAGGAGATTCAAATCTCCTCCTTCACAGTGTAAGCTGATTCCCGCAGAGGTCAGAACACCAGCTCAACTTCCTGTAAGTGCAGCTGTGGTATTTTATGTAGCTGAGCAAACACCTTTCCTTTCTTTTAGTCAGTCCCAGCATTTGGTTGACAGCCTGACCGGGAGGTTTACAAGGTGGACTAGTTGTTCTACATCTTGAGAGTGGTGTTATGCCCTTAAGGTGTATATATGAGGCATGAGCACAGACATCACTCAGTAAGTGTTCACTGGAGGCCTAGTGTGTATCAGACTCCATAATAGGACAATGAACAAAGCCAGTGAACTTTCTGTACTGACAGATTCAACAGAGGCAATAAGAAAGAGTACACACACTCCCTCGTTCAGTGCAAGAATAGTAACGTAGGTATCAAACGTAATACTAGTGTGGTCTAGAGACCTGCTGTACACAGTGAAGACAACACATTTATGCTCCAGCAGTTCCTCAGACCAGACAGATTTGGCATCTGAAGAATGAAGGAGGAAGACAATGGGATTTGTTTACAGATGGGATTGCCAAAAGGCTTAGCGCCCAATCATGCACAGCCTTAAAGGCAGTTCAAGGAGTCTGAATCTTATTCAACACTGGATAGAAGAGTCTAAAGGAATGCTTGCATTTTAAGACAAAAAAAAAAACAAAAACAGAAATATTGGGTGGAATGACATCACATCATTGTGATAGGAGTTGACCCAGGTCCAGGGTTCACCTCAACTGATAGCTAGCTATGTGTTCTTGAGCAAGTCTTGACTCTCTTTCCTCCTATTTCTCCTATCTTCAAATGGGATGACAGAAGCAGAGTAAACAAAAGAGAAGAAACAGGGGAGAGAGAGATAAACACTCAATAGTTAAAAATGGAAATTTCAAATGTGAGGCACTTGGAAAATAATAAAATTTATAGAAATCAATAATGCCTTGTCTTCTGTGTCCTTTAACTGTATTTGTACATAGGCAGGTATATAGTAGAACATCACTGGTGTGGTGGCTGGATTCAGGTGTCCCCCATAAACTTAGCTGTTCTGAATGCTAGGTTCCCAGTTTATGGAGATTTGGGAACTAATGCCTCCTGGAGGCAGTGTACTGTTGGGGATAGGCTTATGGTTATTATAGCCAGTCTCCCCTTGCTAGTGTTTGGCACACTCTCCTGTTCCTGTTGTCCACCTGATGTTGGTCAGCGGGGGGTGCCCACCCTCTGCTCATGCCATCGTTTTCCCCTGCCATTGTGGAGCTTCCCCTCAAGCCTATAAGTCAAAATAAACCTTTTTTTTTTTTTTCCACAAGCTGCTCTTGGTTGGGTGATTTCTTCCAGCAATGTGAACCTGACTGCAACAACTGATATACCCATTCTGACTCTAAATATGCTAAAACATCCTCACAGATTGTGTATGACACCTGCCCTAGCCCTCTAGATGAACTCTCCTATCTCTGTTGTCCAACTTTTTTATGAGAGAGAGAGAGAGAGAGAGAGAGAGAGAGAGAGAGATTGGCATACCAGGGCTTCCAACCACTGCAGTAGAACTCCAGATGTGTGGCCACCTTGTGCACATGTGTGACCTTGTACACTTACATCACCTTGTGCCTCTGGCTTAGATGGGGCCTGGAGAGTTGAACATGGGTCCTTAGGCTTTACAGGCAAGTGCCTTAATTGCTAAGCCATCTCTCTACCCCTGTTATCCGATTTTCATAACCATACAGATAGCACTGATTTAATAAAAGACCTCAAGGATCCTACTCTGTGTCAATTGTAGCTACTGCCTGGCCCTACAGGCGTAGCAGTGTCTTATGATTGCTATAACCAATCATTATAAATTTCGAAGGCTTTAAACTATACTTACGTGCTCTTACAGTTCTAGAGGTCAGAAAATAGGTCCTAATGGACCTATAATTTAGTATAATCTCATCTCTAAAGAGTTAATTTGTTTTTTTAATATTTGTTTATTTATTTGTTTGTTTATGAGAGAGAATAAGCACTCTAGGGCCTCCTGCCACTGCAAGCAAATTCCAGACACATGCACCACTTTGTGTGTCTCTCTACGTGGGCACTAGGGAATTGAACCCAGGCCATCAGGCTTTGCAAACAAGTGCCTTTAACCACTGAGTCATCTCTCCAGTCCCTCACAACAGTGAATTTAATCATATTCTCAAAGCCCCTTTTACTCTGTAAGGAGATCTATTCTAAAGTATCAGGGGTTGTAATGCACTTGTCTTTAGGGCCTTTATTCTATATCCATAGTGTTTATGTATTTTAAATATGATACTTTAGTTTATACAATAAGATAAATACGCTCTTCATAAAAATGTGTCACCATTAAAATTTGAGATATGAGGACTGGAGAGATGGGTTAGCTCTTAAGGCATTTCCCTGTGAAGCATGAGGACCCAGGTTCAATTCCCCAGTACCCACTTAAGCCAGATACACAAGGTACTGCATGTGTTTGGAGTTCATATGCAGTAGCTGGAGGCCTTGGCCTGCCCTTTCTCTCTATTGCCTCTTCGCCCCTCTTTTTCCATCTCTAAATAAGTAAAATTTTAATTTAAAAGTTGAAATATGAGAGGAAAGAATACAGTTCCCATAGAATAAACTGGAAATAGACCTGTGTCTCAAGAACTTTCTGGAATAATGCAGATTTTTAATTCTGTCCTCTGAGTTAGTAGTTACCATATTCAACTTTTTAAAAGAGTTAGGAAAATACACGAAGGGGTGGGAGGAAAGAGGATGCATCTTTCACTCTTACGTTCAAATCGCCTGCTAGGGCTCAGAAGAGAAATAGGATAGAGAAGGGATCCTCACATGGATAGATTCCACCAAGGAAAAGAATAAACTCTCACATTGATGGAGCCCTCCACCCCTCCCACAGTCAATTATCTCCTGATGTGAGACAGTGAGGGGGAAAAATGAGGAAAAGATAATGGAAATTTGAATGCATTCTGCAATTCAATGCCCATGGGATTAGCTGATGAGGTAGGGGAAAATTTTAAGATGTGTAAGGGGGATACCTAATCTAGGATAGTTTATCTGCTCTTAGAAGGTAGGAGCCATATCTAATGGATCTTTGTATATTGGACAATAACTTGTATGCAGAGAGAGAGTAAATGTCCTGAAATAAAATGCAGGAGCCTCAGTCCAGTGCTAGTCCAGTGCCCATGGGTCTTACGCACATCACAGACAGCAGCTTCTGGAAAGGTCAGGCAAATAGCAAGAGCCCAACGACGCTATTTTGAATGAATAAAGGAAAATAGATGAATATATGCAATGATTTGTTATAAACAACAGTTTTCGACATAAATAATGAACAATTGGATGTTTGTTTTAGCAACAAGAAGAAGCTGGGAATCAATACTCAATTCAGTGTATTGGCATTTCCATATACCCCATCAAAGCCCAAGTGATCGAATGAATTTAAAGTTCTGTGCTCACGCCAGATTTAACTAATAAAAATACAGGATGTCCAGTTAAATTTGAATATCTGAAGAACAAGAGGTGCCTTTTACTATAAGTGTGTCCGAAACATAACATGGCCATATATCATTAAAGACATATAGTGTGGTATCTTAGGTCAATTATAACTTTGTAAAGGCATCTTGTTTTTACAGATGGTATTACTTAGGGGGGGAAGTCACTTTCACTAGATAAATATGCTTGAAGAGGAACGGTGGGAGGCCTGCGTGTCATATTGTGCTGTGTTAAACGTATGATTTTTCTTTCTGGGTGTCAGGGTATGCAGAGGAAGACCGAGATTCAACTTCTCATAAATTCCACAGAGCTCTCAGTGAACGGGGAGGATAAAGTCTGATGGGAAGTTCAGTGAGACAAGCCAGAGCTGCCGCATCCATTATGACCCGAAGCACAGCAGCCGCGCAAAGCGGGACCTGAAAAGGAAGCACAGGGGGGAGCGAAGGCTCCGTTCGGCAAAAGCATCATTAAACTGCCGTTAGGTTTAATCTCAGCCCCCAGTGCATCTGGATTGTGTGTGTGCATGTGGGGCTTGCTGGGCCTATAAAATGGACTGGAGCACATCCTGTGTACTTTCCCGTTGGTCTTCATGATTCCCTGTTGCTGGTGAGGCAGTGTGCTGTTTGCCTTAGACAGGGTCTGGTGTTGCTACGTTCATCTGTCCCTGATCCAAAGAATCTCTACTGATAACTCTTTTTTTCCCCTCCCATCAGGCTTTTACAAGCTACCTGGCTGGTAGGCCTGAGAATACCAGATGGAGCTTGGGAGCAAAGCAGACCCTGTTGTCATAGAAACGAGATGCTATCCCTGCTCTATGCAACTGCTATCTCCCCCTCCCTCCATTCTTTCACTATGAGCTGTTCTGATAGGAACAAAATGCGAATCAAATACACAGATCCCCCTGCCTTCCACAGACTCTCACCTGCCATGAACTATAGCCACTACCATCCAGTTCCTAAGAGGCTAAAACAATGGGGGGAAAATGACTTGGTTTCCAGCTCCTCTAATCAGAGTACCAGTGGGAAGCTCAGTCTTTGACATCATCTTCCCTTAAACTGGGATGATACATCTGTCCTGTCCCCGAATGAGACAATATTTTCTGTAGCTAGGAGAGCCTCAGCTTTGACATTTCTGGAAATGCAGCCTCAGTGTTGGTAATCTCTGTGCAATGTCTGCACTCAGCAGGATCGTCGGGAGTGACCTCTCCCGGTTCTCTCAATTCCCCTCAGTAGCTAGCAGAATGCTGACTACTCAGGAGGGGGAGGAGGAGTGCTTGTGATGGCGAGAGGTCCAACGTGGAGGGATGTAGCTGTTGGCCATGGGCCCTCCCTGCCGCTGCTGCCTTGTGTCTTTTGGCAGCTATGGCGTGCTCAGAGAAACAGGCCTGTGGGGAGGTGCTCAGGGCAGATGGGAAGAGGGGCCCGGGATATCTTCTAGCAACAAGGCTTGCTTTCTTGGAGCCAGTTAAATCATAAGGCCTTAAAGCTGTGGCTTGAGTAGTTGTGCATAGCAATAGGCGATGATTTGAATTGGTTTGGGAAAATGGTTCATGTATAGTTAGTTGCCTTTTGCTGTGGCCACAAATTGCCTTATGTTTTCTGGCTTAAAATGACATGTATTTATTCTCTTGTAGTTGTAAATATCAGAAATCCAAAACCAGTTTCACTGAGCTGAAGTCAAGGTATCCTGCCTTTTATTCCAGCACTCGGGGAGGGAGGCCGAGGTAGAAGGATCACCTTGAATTTGAGACCAGCCTGACACTACATAGTGAATTCCAGGTCAACCTGGTCTAGAGTAAGACCCTACCTAGAAAAACCAGGAGGGAAAAATCAGTTAGAGAGGCTGGAGATATAGCTCCATGGTAGAATATTTACCTGGCACATGCAGATTCCCCAGTTCAATCCCCAGTGCAGCCAAATATAAACATATAGCAATAAAAATAAGGATGTTGGCTAAGCCAAATCCTTCTGAAACTCTGAGGCAGAATCTCTTTCCTTGTTTTTTCTCACCTCCCACCCCATTTACATTCATGCACACCATCTTTAGGGCTAGCAGCCAGGTGCCTTGTTTTCAGTGCCTTGCCTCTCCTTCCCCTGTGGCATGTCTCTCTCTGCCTCCCTCTTGATTACATCTAAGACCTTCCAAGACAATCTCCCCATACCAGAATTTGTAATTGTACCTACAATCTCCCTTTTGATACACAAGGTAGTGGGCCATTCACAGGTTCCAGGGATTGGAACATGGCCATTTTGAAAGCCATTAATCAGCCTACATCAGTTCCCAACCCAGGATTCTCATCTCTTAGAAAGCTTTTCAAAAATGAACATTTCTAGACTATGCACTAGATTTAGCCTATCAGAACTTTTTTTTTTTTTTTTTTTTTTTTTTTTTTGAGTAGAAGCCTGTAAATCTCTATGTACAAGTCACTCAGGTAATTCTGTTGAAAAAAATCTATGAAGAGCTTTTTAAAAAAAGAAATATTAGCCAGGCGTGGTGGCGCACGCCTTTAATCCCAGCACTTGGGAGGCAGAGGTAGGAGGATTGCCAAGAGTTCGAGGCCACCCTGAGACTGCATAGTTAATTCCAGGTCAGCCTGGACCAAAGTAAGACCCTACCTTGCAAAAAAACTAAAAAAAAAATTTTTTTTAGACAGGCATGGTGGTACACTCCCTTAATCCCAGCATTTGGGAGGCTAAGTAGGAGGATTGCTGTGAGTTCAAGACCACCCTGCGATGACATAGTGAATTCCAGGTCAGCCTGGGCTAGAGTGAGACCCTACCTTGAAAAAACAAAACAAAACCAAAACCCTTATATTTATTTATTTATGTATTTGAGAGAGAAAGAGGCAGAGAGAGAGAGAAAGAGAGAGAGAAGGAGAGAGAGAATGGGTGTGCCAGGGCCTCTAGCCACTGCAAATGAACTCCACATGTGCTACCACGTCCATCTGGCTTACGTGGGTACTGAAGAATTGAACACGGGTGCTTAGGCCAACCTCTAAGCCATCTCTTCAGCCCCAAGAGCTTTTTCCTAAACATGTGTGGTGAAGATTTAATAACACTGTCAGGTTCAAGGTTATTGCAGGTGTGGGGGGTAGGGGAGTAGAGAGGAGGTTTGATTATTTGAAGCTCAGAAGATCATACTTCTTCAAGGGTCACAACACTCCCACGGAAGAGCTTCGGCAAACCAGTAAGTGAGCCCAGCAACTCATCAAATGAATTGTAAGGATTCCAAAAATGTTTGCTAATATGCCTCCCCAGACCTTCCATCACACGTAATGAGAGTCTCTGTGTCTGTCAGCTGGTGCTTTTCTTCCTTGCAGAGACTTTTCCAGTAACCACCTCTGGACTTCGTTTCCTTCCTTCTCTTTCTTTCTTTCTCTCTCTCTCTCTCTCTCTCTCTCTCTCTCTCTCTCTCCTCTCTCTCTCTCTCTTTCTTTCTTTTTGGTTTTTCTCTGTCTCTCTCTCCTGGAATTCACTATGTAGTCTCAGGGTGGACTTGAACTCTTGGCGATCCTCTTACCTCTGCCTCCCGAGTGCTGGGATTAAAGGTGTGCACCACCATGCCCGGCTCGAACCTCCTTTTCCTTTGGAAATGATTGCATGCTGCTCTCAGAACTCGGGAAGTTGCCTATTTTGCCTACTTCAAGAAAAATGGCTGTGGCAAAGGGAAAAAAACCCATACGGTATCTTTAGAAAAAACTGTAAATATTTCATCATTTCTTACTAAACATACATTATTAACTCTGTAATGTAAATATTTTATGGCCTGCAACTGGCAATTTTGGAATATATTGGTATGTTTGGAGAATTGCGGTTCAGTTAAAAACGCTACCCTGTACACCCAGCTCATCTTTAAGTTACATAACTCTTTAAAAAGCATTTAACTCTCAGAATTAAGGGAGTAATAGAATCCATTTTTCAAAGAAGCCCCAAGGACCAAATTCAGAAACTGAGACAGTACATTTGTATGAAAAGAGAAAGTTCTGGAAGCTGTAATAGTTCAGAGCTTTGTCTTCTGAGGGATGACAGAGTGGTACATTTGCCCACACCTGAGTAGGTCTAATTTTATGTAGGGGACAAAAGGAGCTGATGTACCCACAACCAGCCCATTAAAACACCCAGAAACTGGTTGAGAGTAGAATCTGAGAAGAGTTACTGACACACAAAAAGGCAGAAAATCTTTTCCACTTTAGAATAAGTATGTGCAGTTGTGTGCAGGGCAAGAAAAAGCCTTTAATTCAAATGGCTCCATATAGAACATTTAAACCAGGTTTTCATATATATATATATATATATATATATTTGTTTGAAATGCCCCCCCCCACCATTTTAATTCCAGTGACTCTCCAATTCAGAGGTCAGTGAAGCTGCCATCATTCTAAATTACAGCCCATTTCGGAGTTTGGCTGTAATCCAGAAGGTTGCATTATTCCAAATTGCCTGTCAAAAACTGTCAAAACACTGCCATTATCAAAAGTAGTCCTTTTAAATAATTTTCTCACTCTTTTCCCCTGAAACTTTACTGGCACCAAGCCTTAGTATTATTGCTTATAGGCATAGGAAGTCAAAGATTTTCAAAAGAGAAGTGACAAAATTAATATGTATATGTATATGTATGTATATATATATATATATATATTCTCTGAACAACCACATACAAAATTCTAGGCAGGAAATGGAGCCAAGTTTGTAGATTCTGTGTTTCTCAGAGCAACAGCCATCACTACTCTGGATATGGAATGAAGAAATCATGAGAACAGACAGTATGACTTTCCCCATGCTTAAAAATATGGAAAGAACTCTTGATTTAGCCAATAGATCCACTCAGTGGAATGGAGCTCATTGCTGGAACCGGGAAATAAGTCAAAACCATGTACAAAAAACGAGCTCAGTCTCCAAGATCAAGACACCACCAAATGTGGGCTAGAAGAGAAACTACGCATACAAAATTCCCTCCAAAACATCTATGGCCATTCCTTCCATCTAGTACTAACTTCTCTCTCTATTGGAGAATTTGCTTATCTTTTCAGATGGACATGGAACCTGAAGGGAGGATCAGCCAATCACACCTCACCAGGGCCTCAGCTGAAACCATAGAGTAATGCGGGGGAAGGGCAAGAATACAGCGTTCTTGGTGATCATGACACCAGAAAAAGGCTGAAGGAGATAAACATAGAGAACATCCAACTCCTACTAAGCTAGCTATCCAAAGACACAGAGGCTCCCAAAATCTCATCACTGAAGTAGAACTAAAATGACTCCAATGTGGCTCAGGGAAATTTGCAGGGGCAGAAAGAACGTTAGAGCCACAAGTTGGGGCATTATGCACAGAGACTTGGCCTATCCCCTAACTCTTGACTACCCCCACAATGTGTGAACCACATTCCCCATTGATGAGGTCCATTTCAAGAGGAGAGGACGGGGAGGAGGATAATGGAGTCACCATTATGAATGTAAAACCAGAATAATATAAATAAAAAAATAAATTATAAAAAAAATGGAAAGATGCCAGGTGTGGTGGTGCACACCTTTAATCCCAGCCCTTGGGAGGCAGAGGTAGGAGGCTCTATGTGAGTTGGAGGCCGGGCTGAGACCACATGGTGAACTGTAGGTTGGCCTGAGCTAGAGCAAAACCCTACCTCAAAAAAACAAGCAAACAAAAAAAAAAAAAGAAAGTATTCTAAAGCCAGTGATTCCTTTTCACAGTTCATTTTCTGCCCCCCCCCCATCTTGTTTGTACCCAATGTCTAAGGTAAACAAAAGCATCTGACAGAGTTCCAGTGCTATTCCCTTTAGTTCATTTACTATGGAAATTGACAGCTAACTGAGTTATCTGAGGCATCCTGATGAATCTAAACCAGAACCCTGTAGCACCATGGTTCCCACCCTATTAAAATGTATTTGGCCGGTGTGGTGGTGAATGCCTTTAATCTCAGCACTTGGGAGGCTGAGGCAGGAGGATCACTGTGAGTTCAAGGCTAGCTTAGAACTTCAGAGTGAATTCCAGGTAAGCCTGGGCTAGAAAAAGACACCCCCCCCCAAAAAAAATTTTAAAGCTATTTGGATAGGAAAAGTTATATATGTTTAAGGAGACACAACAATATGCTTTGAAATGTCTATAGATTATCTAATCAAATCATATCACCAGAATCAAACAATTCAATCATTTCACGTGGTTATGTTTTCTTTTCTTACCTTTTGTGGTGAGATGTCTGAAAATCTCCCCCTTTGACACTGAATCACACTATAGCATTGTTAATGACGGTCATGGAGCTGGTGCGGTTTAGATCCTGAAACTTCTGTGCCTTGTATAATTGTTTGTACCCTTTTGACCAACAGCTGCTGGCCACCACCACTCTACCCACTCTGCTTTTATGAGTTTGCCTATTGCAGACCCACACATACCTGAAGTTGTGAGCATTTATCTTTCTCTGTCAGACTTATTTCACTTAGCATGCTGTCCTCCAGGTTCATCCCTATTGACATAAATTTTAAGCTCTCTTCTTTTTTAAGGCTGGATAATAGTCAATTGCACAAATATATCACATCTTTTTAATCCGTTCATCTTTGCTTGCTTATCTTGATTATTGACAATAATGCTGCAATGAACATATTGAAAATTGGTACAGCCATTGTTGAAAACAGTACTAAGATTTTTTTTTTTTTTTGGTTTTCAAGGTAGGGTCTCTAGCTCAGGCTGACCTGTACCACGTCCATCTGGCTTACGTGGGTACTGAAGAATTGAACACGGGTGCTTAGGCCAACCTCTAAGCCATCTCTTCAGCCCCAAGAGCTTTTTCTAAACATGTGTGGTGAAGATTTAATAACACTGTCAGGTTCAAGGTTATTGCAGGTGTGGGGGTAGGGGAGTAGAGAGGAGGTTTGATTATTTGAAGCTCAGAAGATCATACTTCTTCAAGGGTCACAACACTCCCACGGAAGAGCTTCGGCAAACCAGTAAGTGAGCCCAGCAACTCATCAAATGAATTGTAAGGATTCCAAAAATGTTTGCTAATATGCCTCCCCAGACCTTCCATCACACGTAATGAGAGTCTCTGTGTCTGTCAGCTGGTGCTTTTCTTCCTTGCAGAGACTTTTCCAGTAACCACCTCTGGACTTCGTTTCCTTCCTTCTCTTTCTTTCTTTCTTTCTTTCTTTCTTTCTTTCTTTCTTTCTCTCTCTCTCTCTCTCTCTCTCTCTCTCTCTCTCTCTCTCCTCTCTCTCTCTCTCTTGGAATTCACTATGTAGTCTCAGGGTGGACTTGAACTCTTGGCGATCCTCTTACCTCTGCCTCCCGAGTGCTGGGATTAAAGGTGTGCACCACCATGCCCGGCTCGAACCTCCTTTTCCTTTGGAAATGATTGCATGCTGCTCTCAGAACTCGGGAAGTTGCCTATTTTGCCTACTTCAAGAAAAATGGCTGTGGCAAAGGGAAAAAAACCCATACGGTATCTTTAGAAAAAACTGTAAATATTTCATCATTTCTTACTAAACATACATTATTAACTCTGTAATGTAAATATTTTATGGCCTGCAACTGGCAATTTTGGAATATATTGGTATGTTTGGAGAATTGCGGTTCAGTTAAAAACGCTACCCTGTACACCCAGCTCATCTTTAAGTTACGCAACTCTTTAAAAAGCATTTAACTCTCAGAATTAAGGGAGTAATAGAATCCATTTTTCAAAGAAGCCCCAAGGACCAAATTCAGAAACTGAGACAGTACATTTGTATGAAAAGAGAAAGTTCTGGAAGCTGTAATAGTTCAGAGCTTTGTCTTCTGAGGGATGACAGAGTGGTACATTTGCCCACACCTGAGTAGGTCTAATTTTATGTAGGGGACAAAAGGAGCTGATGTACCCACAACCAGCCCATTAAAACACCCAGAAACTGGTTGAGAGTAGAATCTGAGAAGAGTTACGACACACAAAAAGGCAGAAAATCTTTTCCACTTTAGAATAAGTATGTGCAGTTGTGTGCAGGGCAAGAAAAGCCTTTAATTCAAATGGCTCCATATAGAACATTTAAACCAGGTTTTCATATATATATATATATATATATATATATATATATATATATATATATATATTGTTTGGAAATGCCCCCCCCCACCATTTTAATTCCAGTGACTCTCCAATTCAGAGGTCAGTGAAGCTGCCATCATTCTAAATTACAGCCCATTTCGGAGTTTGGCTGTAATCCAGAAGGTTGCATTATTCCAAATTGCCTGTCAAAAACTGTCAAAACACTGCCATTATCAAAAAGTAGTCCTTTTAAATAATTTTCTCACTCTTTTCCCCTGAAACTTTACTGGCACCAAGCCTTAGTATTATTGCTTATAGGCATAGGAAGTCAAAGATTTTCAAAAGAGAAGTGACAAAATTAATATGTATATGTATATGTATATATATATATATATATATATATATATGTTCTCTGAACAACCACATACAAAATTCTAGGCAGGAAATGGAGCCAAGTTTGTAGATTCTGTGTTTCTCAGAGCAACAGCCATCACTACTCTGGATATGGAATGAAGAAATCATGAGAACAGACAGTATGACTTTCCCCATGCTTAAAAATATGGAAAGAACTCTTGATTTGGCCAATAGATCCACTCAGTGGAATGGAGCTCATTGCTGGAACCGGGAAATAAGTCAAAACCATGTACAAAAAACGAGCTCAGTCTCCAAGATCAAGACACCACCAAATGTGGGCTAGAAGAGAAACTACGCATACAAAATTCCCTCCAAAACATCTATGGCCATTCCTTCCATCTAGTACTAACTTCTCTCTCTATTGGAGAATTTGCTTATCTTTTTCAGATGGACATGGAACCTGAAGGGAGGATCAGCCAATCACACCTCACCAGGGCCTCAGCTGAAACCATAGAGTAATGCGGGGGAAGGGCAAGAATACAGCGTTCTTGGTGATCATGACACCAGAAAAAGGCTGAAGGAGATAAACACAGAGAACATCCAACTCCTACTAAGCTAGCTATCCAAAGACACAGAGGCTCCCAAAATCTCATCACTGAAGTAGAACTAAAATGACTCCAATGTGGCTCAGGGAAATTTGCAGGGGCAGAAAGAACGTTAGAGCCACAAGTTGGGGCATTATGCACAGAGACTTGGCCTATCCCCCCTAACTCTTGACTACCCCCACAATGTGTGAACCACATTCCCCATTGATGAGGGTCCATTTCGAAGAGGGAGGACGGGGAGGAGGATAATGGAGTCACCATTATGAATGTAAAACCAGAATAATATAAATAAAAAAATAAATTATAAAAAAAATGGAAAGATGCCAGGTGTGGTGGTGCACACCTTTAATCCCAGCCCTTGGGAGGCAGAGGTAGGAGGCTCTATGTGAGTTGGAGGCCGGGCTGAGACCACATGGTGAACTGTAGGTTGGCCTGAGCTAGAGCAAAACCCTACCTCAAAAAAACAAGCAAACAAAAAAAAAGTGGAAAGTATTCTAAAGCCAGTGATTCCTTTTCACAGTTCATTTTCTGCCCCCCCCCCCATCTTGTTTGTACCCAATGTCTAAGGAAAACAAAAGCATCTGACAGAGTTCCAGTGCTATTCCCTTTAGTTCATTTACTATGGAAATTGACAGCTAACTGAGTTATCTGAGGCTTCCTGATGAATCTGAACCAGAACCCTGTAGCACCATGGTTCCCACCCTATTAAAATGTATTTGGCCGGTGTGGTGGTGAATGCCTTTAATCTCAGCACTTGGGAGGCTGAGGCAGGAGGATCACTGTGAGTTCAAGGCTAGCTTAGAACTTCAGAGTGAATTCCAGGTAAGCCTGGGCTAGAAAAAGACACCCCCCCCAAAAAAATTTTAAAGCTATTTGGATAGGAAAAGTTATATATGTTTAAGGAGACACAACAATATGCTTTGAAATGTCTATAGATTATCTAATCAAATCATATCACCAGAATCAAACAATTCAATCATTTCACATGGTTATGTTTTCTTTTCTTACCTTTTGTGGTGAGATGTCTGAAAATCTCCCCCTTTGACACTGAATCACACTATAGCATTGTTAATGACGGTCATGGAGCTGGTGCGGTTTAGATCCTGAAACTTCTGTGCCTTGTATAATTGTTTGTACCCTTTTGACCAACAGCTGCTGGCCACCACCACTCTACCCACTCTGCTTTTATGAGTTTGCCTATTGCAGACCCACACATACCTGAAGTCGTGAGCATTTATCTTTCTCTGTCAGACTTATTTCACTTAGCATGCTGTCCTCCAGGTTCATCCCTATTGACATAAATTTTAAGCTCTCTTCTTTTTTAAGGCTGGATAATAGTCAATTGCACAAATATATCACATCTTTTTAATCCATTCATCTTTGCTTGCTTATCTTGATTATTGACAATAATGCTGCAATGAACATATTGAAAATTGGTACAGCCATTGTTGAAAACAGTACTAAGATTTTTTTTTTTTTTTTGGTTTTTCAAGGTAGGGTCTCTAGCTCAGGCTGACCTGGAATTAACTATGTAGTTTCAGGGTGGTCTAGAACTCACGGCGATCCTCCTACTTCTGCCTCCTGAGTGCTGGGATTAAAGGCGTGCACCATCACACCCGGCTTGAGGTTCTAAAAAAAAAAATCAAAGGCAGGGGCTGGAGAGTTGGTTTAGTGATTAAAGTGCTTGCCTACAAAGCATAAGGACCCTAGTTTGATTTCCCAGGACCCACATAAGACAGATGTACATGGTGGCACATTCATCTGGAGTCTGTTTGTAGTGACTGGAGGCCTTGGTATGCCCATTCTCTCTCTTTCTCTATCTGCCTCTCTCTCTTAAATAAAAAATAAATAATAAATAAAATAAATAAAAATTAAAGGTAAAACTGTTACCCAATAATGCTACTTCTGGTTATATATCCAAAAGAAATGAAATCAGCATTTTAAAGAGACAGTCATCCCTTGTTTTCTTTTCATTTTTTTATTTGAGAGAAGAGAGAGAGAGCCTCTGTGAACAAACTCCAGACACATGCGCCCCCTTGTGGGCACGTGCGATATTGCACCTTTGCTTCACTTTGTGTGTGGCTAAACATGGGGCCTGGAGAATTGAACAGTTCACAGGTGGGCGCCTTAACCTCTAAGCCATCTCTCCAGCCCCCTTGTTTTCTTTTTAATACACAATCCAGCTCTCTTTTTAACTTGGGATGCCTCTCCTTTATCTCCTCCCTTTCACATTGGACTTGACTTTCAGAATTCTAGTGGATTCGAACCCTTCCATGTAAAGAGCAATCCCTGCCACCTGTTTTCTCTTAGATGTAGAACTTGATGTTAAAACTTCAATTCCAGCAAAGAATTTCAGTAACTATGCTGCTTAAGACCATTTATCTTTCAGACAGCATAAGATGACAAAATATTTTGGAGAGACTACACTTATTTTGAGACATCACAATTCAAGCAACAAATTAGGAAATCAACAGAGTACTTCAGAACCACAATCATTGTGACAATCTTATTTGTCAACAAGCAGTTTTTCCAAAAAAAAAAAAGAGACTCAAAGAAAATCCACAGCTTCCAAATTCAGACAAAAGGATACACAGAAATATTTCTTTGTACTATCAGTACTATATTATAGAGAAAATGTAATGTGCAGGTGAATTCTTTTAACAGAATGACAATGCTGCCAACAAATGTAGCAGAAAGATGCTTCAAAATGAATCTGCAGTTTTTGAGGATGCCAGTAATATATATGTAACGGTGCTTGATCTCATTAGCAAGCTACTCGAAGTCCAGCAGACATAAAACACCCACCTTAATCAGCACATTCACAGGAGCTGTATATCTGCCTGACCCGACTTCTGCTCTGCAGTTAACCATTTTGTCTTATTCCATAAAAGAGAAGTTCTCATCCTCCCTAAATTATGCAGAAAGGCTGGAAGAAGATCACACTTAGGCCTAGCTTTTGTATTGTTCTGTGTCCTATAGCTTGGGAAATGTTCTTTTTAAAAACACTGACAAACCATGATTAACTCATTTCCACAAAGACAACTCCAAGACCTCCCAGTGGAGGATGTAGAATTCCAGGATCTTCCCCCAGAGAGCATTTGATGAAAGACTTTTGGTTTTTTTAAAAAAAAAACTGTTAGCCAGGCATTGTGGTATGCTCTAACTCGGGAGGCTAAGGTAGGAGGATCATTGTGAGTTCAAGGCCAGCCTAAGACTACAGAGTGAGTTTCAGGTCAGCCTGGCCTAGAGACCCTCCCTTCAACAAACAAACCAAAAATTGTTTATGTATTTATTTATTTCAGAGAAAGGGAAAGAGAGAAAGAGAGAGAGAGTAAAAGAGAGAGAGAATGGGAATGCCAGGGTCTCCAACTCCAACCAACACAAACTCCAGACACATCTGCCACTTTATGCATCGGGCTTTACGTAGGTACTGGGGAATTGAACCAGGGTACTTAGGCTTTGCAGGAAAGTGTCCTAACCCCTGACTTTTGGTTCTTTATCATCTTGTTATTTAAAATGTATCTTAAAAATCCGAACTTCAGAAAAAAAAATGTACATAAAGAAGTATTTTTCAAGCTGTGGACTTATGGACCCTTTACTTTTTCCTCAAGGTTTTCTCATGCTTTCTATATAAAACAAAAGCTATGGATCCATATGAAATTAAGTTGGGAAGTTACCTTGTCTCACAGTATATATTAGTTTGGTATAAATTCTTAGACAACCTGAAATATGGTTCACTTAGTTGAACAGAATGTTTCAAATTTATTTGGACATGAGTCCTTTTCATTTGTTTGGTGTATTGAAGTATGAAGTATACAGAGTCAAGAAGGTTCTGTAAAATATAATTTGCCGTTTGAATTCTGGTATGGATTTCTGCTCGGGTAGCTATGGAGGTCTTGGTGGTGGGCCATTTTAAGTAGGATATCACTCTAGCACAGGCTGACCTGGAATTCACTATGTAGTCTCAGGGTGGCCTTGAACTCATGGTGATCCTCCTACCTCTGCCTCCCAAGTGCTGGGATTAAAGGCATGCACCACCATGCCTGGCCTAGCCAGGAGTTTTAAACATGTAGATTCTGATCAACATTGGCATTCTGGCAAACTGTTGGCCATCAGGGGGCTGGGACATAAGTGTATATTACTGTGTAATAGATTGTAGAATGGAGGCTCAGGCACACAAAGTGACAGACCTGGTCTTAGACTCAAAAGCCCCTTCATTTGTCCTTGATTTTTTTTCCTAACTGAGAAGCCTGAAAAATACATCAATAGCTTCATTATTCATTGGGAAAATTCTCTCATCATCTGTCTTTTTAAGGAACATTAGGACTGAGGGTAGACACAGTCAAAGACTATTACGATACATACCATGGGAAAATTTGACCTGAGAAATCAGTATTTAATTATGGAACAGGAATCAGATTTAAAAAAAACACACATTATGCAGAGTCACGGTTATCTGACTATAGCAAATCTAACCCATCTTTTGTGGCAATTTGAATGCATGTCTCCCATAGACTCAGGTGTTTTATTAAAGCTCATAACTTGAGTCTCCAGCCATTTGGCTGAAGGAGATGTCACTGGAGGAGGATCCTGGAGTCCGGCCCAAAGGTGTGTTTGGAGGTGGAACTGAATTCCAGCCCAAAGGTATTCAGAGTGGTCTTGAGCTCTGGTGGAGTCCCTGCTGCTTGCTGCCTTTTGGTGTTGCTGGCTGGTTGTGGTTTCTCTCCCTCTCTGCTTGGATTTATGAATGGAAGCCAGCTTCTTCTGCTATCAATGGAAATTCCCTTGGATCTATAAGTCTGAAATAAACCCATTCCTCCCCTAAACTATGTCTGCTTTGGATGTTCATCTCAACAATGTGAAATTGTCTACATCTATTATTATTTTCTGGCTAAATATCATGTCCTCAAATTTTGTTATGAGTAGATATAGTATGACCCATTCTTTTAATTCTAACTTCATGTTGATCATTTTCTAAACCATGTCTCTCTCCCTCTGTCTTTTTTTTTTGGTGTGTGTGGGGGGAGGGAGTGGTTAGAAGTAGGATGTCACTCTAGCCCAGGCTGACCTGGAACTCACTCTGTAGTCTCAAACTGGCCTCTCAAACACAGCAATCCTCCTACCTCTGCCTCCCGAGTGCTGGGATTAAAGGGATGTGTCACCACGCCTGGCTCTATGTCTCTCTTTTGTGCCTAGTTCTTATGCAGAAAGATAGATGACCAGAAGACTCTATATTTTGCAACTTTTCAGCCATTTCAATGAATCACAGTCAACATGCATTTGGAGTGCATAAAAGTAAATTTAAAGGGCAGGTAGGTGTGTACAGCATTCAGCACTCCCTCCCAGGAATGTATTTTTAATTTCACATTTAAATACACACACATTGTTCTTAGTATATTAAATGAGATAAATCAGAAATGTGGTTTTTAAAAAATATTTTATTTATTTATCTATTCATTCATTCATTTATTTATTTGAGAGAGAGAAAGAAGCAGAGAGAGAGACAGAGAATGGGCATGACAGGGTCTCCAGCCACTGCAAAGGAACTCCAGATGCATGAGCCACCTTGTGTTTCTGTATTATGTGGGTCCTGGGGAATCTAACCCAGGTCCTTAGGCTTCACAGACAAGTGCCTTAACTGCTAAGCCATCTCTCTAGCTAAGGAATATGGTCTTTTTTTTAAAATACACAAAAAATCTATTTACTATGCAGATGACCAGCAATTCTGCCATGGCTTCTGTTTCTACTAGATTCTCCCTTTGAAGAACATTTTCGCTCCTTTGTAAGGAATCAATTCCAAAGTCAAGCTCCCATACGCAGACACATTTTAAAGACATGCTGTACTGGATTATGTATACTTTTAAGGTGTAACATAAAGGAGACACTTGTACTCATGTTTGGACTATAGGAACGGTGCCTTAGCCATTTTACACTGTAGTAAGAAGCTCATAATTCTGTTACAGAGAGAATACACAACTCAAAGCACATGTTAAACATTAGCAAATTTTAAGACTTAATGCCTATAAAATTACACAATATATTTGAAGTCTATTTTTGGATCACAGAAGTTCTACCCTGGGCTAAGGACCATGCATTGGGCTCAGTGCTAGTCTCACATATGTTTTCCTCCGTTCTTGCTTACAATTAAACTCTTGTGGTGTTAACTGGCCAAAGTTTTCAGAAAAGGAAGTTCAATGTCCTTCCTTGTAATCAATAACCTGAGAATAAAAACACTAAGGTTCCTTCTTTGGCTGTTCAATGCTCTCCAACAATGATCAATGTCATAGAAAAAGTACTCAAAGGCTGGGCATGGTGGCTCATGCCTTTAATCTTAGCATTTAGGAGGCAGAGGTAGGAGGATCACTGTGAATTCAAGACTACCCTGAGACCATATAGTGAATTCCAGGTCAGCCTTGGCAAGAGCGAGACGCTACCTAAAAAAAAAAAAAAAAAAAAAAAAAGTGTTTCTCATGTTAATGTTAATGACACTGTGATAAGAGAAAACAGATGAGATAAACTGTATATCAGATTACGGTTTTGCTATAATACCTGCTTTGTGATAGACATTAATAATGGGACAATTAAACAATTTTTTTTTTGTTGTTTTTTTGAGGTAGGGTCTCACTCTAGTCCAGGCTGACCTGGAATTCACTATGTAGTCTCAGAACAATATAAGCACATCAGGACCTCCTGTCACTGTAAACGAACTCCAGATGCATGTAGCACTTTGTGTGTCTGGTTTTACATGGGTCCTGGGGGATAGAACCTGGGCCATCAGACTTTACAAGGAAGTGCCTTTAAGCACTGAGCCATCTCTCCAGCCCTCCGGGGGCAATTTCTTTGAACTTCCAGTGTTCTTTTGGTAACACTGTATAGTAGACACTGCGCAGATTAATAGATTATTAATATTAATCTGCAAAGCCATTTTATGCTGCGACACTGTCTGTACTTGGACTTTAAAGTTGAGGTTTAAAGACATGAAGAAATTTGTCCAGAAACAATAATTTATAAAAGATGATACTAAAACTGAAACCAACATCCAATTTCTATTTATTTGTGGACTTTAAGCCAGAATTTCCCCCCTTCAGATTTCTGCATATGTTTCTACCTGTATTGTTTTTATATAACCTCATAGTCTCTTTCCTCACAAGGCAAAAATTTAATACATTTAATCTTCAAAAGAAGTGTTGGATGCTAACAGTCCGTTCAGACATTTGAGGAGATAACATAATGGGGAAAGGGCATGGGAGTCTATTCTGGAGCTGTACTTAATTTTCATGTTAGTAAATTCATGAAAAAATAGTTGGATAATTATTATTATTTTGTGACAAGTATTTATTAAGCTCTCACAGGGTAGCAAATGCATCTGTCCTTATGGCTCTTGCTCAATGGCTTTGCTAATATGAGAACTTCTCCCTGTCCTCTCACAGAAAGGGAGGTTGAGTGAGAGAGAGGGACAGAGCAAAAGAGAGAAAAAAAAAAAGATTTGGTTTCCTTTCTTGTAAAAATCTAGTTTTTCCTGGTTGAATTCAGATGCTGTGGTTTTTCTCTGTTCTGTCAAAACATAAATAAATTTTCCCATCAGTTAATGTTGCTTGGTCTCTGGAATCAAGATGCTTTCTCTTACAAAAATGCAGCAGCAGTGGCCAAATTCTCAACAGCCAGGGGAAAAGGGAAAGCTTGAGACAATTTTCTCAATAATTGCTTCAATCCTCCCTCTTGTGCTGGCCTTGGAAACTTGGCCAGTAACTATTACAGAGTGTCGCATTGATTTCTCTCCTCCCTCCTGTCTGAAATGCTGTTCTCCCCCTGAGTTCCACCCTCTGTCTCATTCTTCAGGTCACATGACAGCCCCTGGGAAAGATATGCTGATGTCTCCTCTCCTCTCACCTCCCTGCCCACTGCTCAGTCTCTCCATCCCCAGCAAATGAATCCCTTCCTCTGCTTCATTGACACTTACACCACTCATGAAGCGAACCACAGCCCGTTATACGTAGTTAGTGATTTTCTTTACTAAGTTCCTGGAAAAGCTTTGAATCTTCCAACAGGGATTTAAAAATATATATTATTTTTTTTTGAGAGAGGGAAAGTGGGGGAGAGAGAGAGAGAGAGAGAGAGACAATGGGCACACCAGGGCTTCCAGCCACTGCAAACGAACTCTAGATGTATGCACCCCCCTCCTGCATCTGGCTTTCGTGGGTCCTGGAGACTCTAACCGGAATCCTTTGGCTTTGCAGGCAACCACCTTAACTGCTAATCCATCTCTCCAGCCCCCAAGTTTTGTTTTTTTAATTTATCAATATGTCCCTATAATGTCTGGCACTCAAGAGATGCTCAGGACATCCTTTTTCTTTAAATATTTATTTGCAAGCAGAGAGAGAGAGAGAGAAAGAAAAAGAGAGAGCGAGGAGCTGGAGGGATGGCTTAGCAGTTAAAGTGTTTGCCTGCAAAGCCGAAGGACCCAGGTTAGATTCCCCAGGACCCACGTAAGCCATATGCACAAAGTGGTGCATGCATCTGGAGTTCATTTGTAGTGGCTAGAGGCCCTGGTGCTCCCATTCTCTTTCTCTCTGTCAAATAAATAAATAGAGAGAGAGAGAGACAGAGAGAGAGAGAGAGAAAGAGAAGGCATGCCAGGGCCTCCAGCCACTATAAACAAACTCCAGATGCATGTGCCACTTTGTGTATTTGGTTTTACATGGGTCCTGGGGAATCAAACCTGCTTTCTTGTAGGCAAGCACCTTAACCACTAAGCCATATCTCCACCTCCTCAGGACATCGTTAATTGGCCAGGTTTGCAGCAAGAAAGGCATATTCACTTCCTAAGCCAAACAAGGCAAGAGAATTTTCCCTCCATTGGTTTCAGGCTGGAATTGACAACTTCCGGGCCCCTGGCACATAAGCTGTGTTTACACTGCCTTGATGTATTGAGGCCTGGGCTCATACATATTTTGGGGCAATGCATCTGTGATGAGAAGGGATCCATTACCACAGGCAGATGAAAGAAAACTATCCTTCCTCTCCTGATAGCTTCTAGCAAGAGATTCCAGAGTCCACTTACCCCATCTCAGTCAGAAAGCTGACGCTCGTGGGCTCTATGTAGTTCTGGGGCACCTGCGTCTTCATAGCGTATGGGAGAATGCCTCATCTGGAACATGGCTTCCCTCGTGAGGCTCTTGAGCAAGAAAGATCCCGATTCCCATGGGGCTGTTTAAGCTCTAGGCACGTCAGAAAAATTCCACCTTACTAGGCACTATGATTGGCCAGGACTGGAGAGTTACCCCAACAGGATCAGTGGATGTCCAGCTGTGAGTTTGTTATGGACTGGAAGCATCAGGGACAGACCCAGAGAGGCAGACAGAGATGGACTGCTACCTTGTGAAGTCTTAAATGCAGATCCCTGAAGACCTATGAGCCTGGACAAGGAGGAGGAGAGCAAATACGCAGGGGACAGTGTATACGAACATACTGTGGACAAGAGGCCCAAAGATTGATCTGGTCCCTTATGTTCAGATCAATACACAGTCAGCTATAAAGATACTTTAACCAGTTAATTCTTTCTGGGAACACCAGAAAGTAAAAAAAAAACTTCCTGCAGGCTCCTCCATATGCGAACACTAGTTTGGGAATGAATCCACTGCACAAGAGACCCAGCTGAGAGAGAGATGGACAGAAACAGACATATTCCTGGTGACATCATAGGAACCCCTGTATTAAGCCTTACTTGAGCTTTCCAATAACCCAGGACAATAAATTATTATTATTGTTATTGTTATTGGCTTCAGCTGAGTTGAGTTTGGTTTCTGTCACTTACAACTGAAAGAGTTCCAAGTATTAGAGTTTTCTAATGCACAAATCTGCCTTCCAGTCCCAGGTTAGAGGAAGAGCATTTTCAAGTGCAAGACCATCAGTTCGTGTTTGGAGCTACACTGGACCATTACTCTGAGGAAGATGATGTTTGAGGTGTGGGCATGCGGCAAGAGTACAAATTCACACTCTGCAAAAGCACATGCATCAGAAGTTAGACCCCGATTTACACAAATACATTCTGAGTCCCTCAAGAGCAATGGCTCCTTCCTGCTAAGGATTCCATTAAGATGTCACTGCCTATGGATTCTGCCCAAACGTGCCCTTCTAACATAAAGTGAGTTTATACTCTGACTAAACACCTCAGTATGTTTTAAGCTATAATAAAGGTACTGGGTAAGAAAAGTTTGAAGTTAATGAGATTTCATTTAGTTTGCATTTTTAAAAATATAATCTTTAAAAAAGACCCAAAACTTGAATAATTTAAACTGATGATGGACCAATCAAATAGTCCCCATATTTCCAATTTTCCTGTAATATATCATGCCTCTATTGAAGTGGACTATTATAGCTGCCTGAAAAAGTATTGTTTGATGTCTGTAAGCCCAGTCAGCAATCAATAATTTGAAATTTGTACCATTTGTACCTTTAAGTCCTGGCACATCATTTTTTATTTCATTCAATCTGCTTACTGTTGAAGAAAAAGGATTTTGAACCACTGCCACAAAGCACATTTATGTGTGAAACAGGGTTCGTTTATATGGTGCAAGTAGATCATTTTGACATTTATTTGCAATATTAATTGTATATATTGACTCCATTTTTTTCAGAAATTGTGAATTTATTATAAATTCTCCCGCTGATGACCTTATTTTTGTGAGACTATTCTGCAGAACTCAAAAATACTCCGGATTCGTCATGGATTTTTGAATTCAGAGAAGCAACATATGCTGTAATATTAAATTAAAATTCCATAATCAGTTGCTAGTCCAAGGACATACACTGGAGCAGGAAATGCAATTTTTAAAAAAGTTGCCTCTTCGCTGTCAGATTAAGAAGGAAGGACCTTTCCTGGCTAACTCTTCATTTGTTTTTGCAATGTATTCCTGGCGTTTGATCACAGCCTAAGTATGCAACATGGAAAGTTACCTCAACCATGTCTAAGCATCACTTGCACCGAGACAGGCTGGGATTACTTCTGAAGCCTTCCTATGTCTTACCTAAATATACTACCCCATGTACAAATACTCAGGGAAACTGTTTTTAAAAAGCTCTTCCTGGGCTGGAGGGATGGCATAGGGGTTAAGGGCTTACCTGCAAAGTCAAAGGACCCAGGTTTGATTCCCCAGGACTCACGTAAGCCAGATGCACAAGGTGGTGCACGTGTCTGGAGTTTGTCTGGAGACCTGGCACACCCATTCTCTCTCTCCCTCTCTCATAAATAAATAAATAAATAAATAAATAAATAAATAAATAAATAAATAAATAGCTCTTCCCTACTGCAGGGTGGGAATTTGAAACTGCCACTTCATCTGAGTAACAAGGAACATCTGAGTTTAACATACCCAAAAAGAAACCCCAAGAGATGCCACCCCAGAATTCTGGAAGTTTCTTTAGCAAAAGAAAGGAAATCCCACACTTCACAGGCAGAGAGATGCTCTTGGATCGTTAGTTGTAAGGGAGACATATCGTCCGCGTATTTTGAATTGCTGGGCAGGCAAGATAGTGCTTGCAAGATTGCTGGCTGTGGGAGAGGAACGTTTTACAGTGTGGCTAACTGGTAAGGAAGAGAGAGTGGAAGTGTGGATCCTGCCCTTCTATTCACTCAGAAGTAGTACAAGCCAGTTACTTCATCTTGTAGGGATGATAGTTAAAAAGTAAACTAAACGAAACCAGGTGACTTAATGTTTGCATTTTCTCCAGCTCCTTCTATGTGACGATGTGCAGATGCTGAAGGGAGGGTGGAGATAGAGTTTTAGAGATGAAAGGTATGACACCCCCCATGGGAAATAAGACTGATATGCCAGGATAAAAAGTAAATGTATGCGATGGCGAGACAACGTAGAATGGCCCAAGGGCTGCAGAGATGTATGAAGTGCTGTAAATAGTTACAAGAGGGAAAGATGATCGGTGCCCAGGAAATTTGAGATGACATCATAAAGAAAGGAACATTTGAGCTAGATCTTGAAAAAAAGTGGACAAAGACAGATGGAAGGAAAGCAATAAATAAAGAAAAAAAGAGTATATGTCAAAAGTAGGAAAAAACTATATATTTGGAAAACAAGGGCACATGAGATATGTGCAGTTGAGAAGTCAAAGATAAGATTGAAAAAACAGGTGGGAGTCAGACAGAATTTGTCCTTTGCTGGAAACCACCGAGTCTTCTTGGGTAGAAGAGTCAGCGTCCTAGGTGTAGCCTAGGACGTCCATGCCAGCAGTGCGACACATGGCTTGGGGCACACTGGAGGGAGAGGGCGAAGAAGAAGGCAGCTAGGTGTGATGGGGCTGGGGTAGTGGGAGGAAGCGGAACAACCAAGAAGTGGTGCCAGAGGTAAAACTGTCAGGTGTCAGCAGCTGCCTGAGCTGGAGGTACATGAGACAGGGGGTGGAGATTGGTGCAAGGTGATGGATCTGACTGCAGACTGTGCTGACTTACAGCTTCCGGTGTGAGATAAGTAGAGCAGCTGGGAATGCAGGTCTGAGAGAGAGGACGGGGCTTTAAATACAGACTTGGGAGTCAGCCATGGTGAGGTGAGCGGCTGAAGCTGTGAGAACGGATGATGAGATCACCGCCGTGGAGGAGCTGTCATATGGAGGGAGGATGGAGGACACACACAGAGGAGCGGAGAGGGGAAGGAAGACATAAAAAAGAAAAGAAAAGAAAAGAAAAGAAAAGAAAAGAAAAGAAAAGAAAAGAAAAGAAAAGAAAAGAAAAGAGAAGAAAAGAAAAGAAACACTTCGGGAGGCCAGCGAGTGCCAGAGAAACGCTAGGCAGTCGTGAGGACTCATGGACCCAGCGATGATTCTTTGGACCCAGCTGAAAGAGGCCTTAGACCTCAGCAGGTCCCATCTCTTCACTTGACAGGTAGCCGAGGCCCAGGAAAGGTTCATGACAGCCAGCGAACAGCTGCATTCTGGGCTGGGTTTAGTCCCCGTGAGAAGTAGGTGACACCAGTCCTTCTCTTCCCACCACCCTTCCCCCAGGCTTGTGCCCCTTGTCTTTCCTATTGACAACAACGTCAACAGGAGTGACGTTTATTGAGCCCTTTCTCAGAGATGTGGCCTCAATATAATGGCCGAGGACTTTGGATCCAGGTGGCCAGGATTCAAATCTTGGCACCCCTCTCTTACTCGAGCAACTTTGCACACGCTATGGTATTTATTTTCCCAGCCTCAGTTTTCTCGGCTGTAAATGGGGATCATGCCAGTAATTAATGCCCCACAGTTGAAACGCAAGAGTTAGACATGATGTCTTGTGATGATTATTTCATGGTCATTTTTATGAACTTCTCTAAATTGGCTACTTGAGCTGAGGTGCTTTTTGTTGTAGTTGTTGTTTTGAGACAGGGTCTCATTCTGTAGCCCAGGCTAGCCCATGCAGCCCTATCTTGACCTCAAACTCATGGCAATTACCCTGCCCAGCTTTCCAAGAGAGTGCTGAGGTCATAGGTGTGAGCTGCCACTGTTAGTTTAGGATGTGTTTTTCAACGCAATCATATGACAGCCCAGGCAAAAGGAACTAGTCAGAATAATCCTTTTCCTATTTATTTACTTACTTACTTACTTACTTACTTACTTACTTACTTACTTACTTACTTATTATTTGACAGTGACAGACAGAGAAAGAGAAAGATAGATAGACAATGGGCACGCCAGGGCCTCCAGCCACTGCAAACAAACTCCAGATGCATGCACCACTTTGTGCATCTGGCTTACGTGGGTCCTGGGGAATCGAGCCTTGAACTGGGGTCCGTAGGCTTCACAGGCAAGTACTTAACTGCTAAGCCATCTCTCCAGCCCCATTAATATTTTCATAATCATGACTATTTTGCCTTTTTCTATTTATTTATTTTTGGTTTGTCAAGGAAGGGTCTTGCTCTAGCCCAGGCTGACCTGGAATTCACTCTGTAGTCTCAGGGTGGCCTCAAAAGCACATTGATCCTCCTACTTCTGCCTCTCAAGTGCTGGGATTAAAGGTGTGTGCCACCTTGCTCAGCTCATTTTTCTAATTTTTAAGATATTACTGTAGGAGCTGAGGAGATGTCTCGGTGGTTAAAGGCACTTGCTTGCCTTTTGGCCCAGGGTTCAATTCCCTAGTACCCACATAAATCCAGATGCACAAAGTGGCACATGCATCTTGAGTTTCATTTGCAGTTACCAGAGGCTCTGGTATGCCCCTACTCTCTCTTTCTCTCTCTCAAATCCATAAATAAAATGTTTTTTTGCAATTACTTTAAAAAATTATTTCTTTTGATTACTGAATTTTGGCACCCCTTAAATTTTGTACATAAAGCAAACTCCTTGCCTTATTCCCCTATTTCTAGCTTGCTGTTGAACGTAATATGGGAAGTTTTCAGTGGTTGTGCTGGGATATCAGGCATGAACCAGTATCTTAACGGACACGGGGGAGGGGGAGACACCCTGTCCTTAGTACAGTGTTCTGTCTGTCAGTGAGCTCGTCTCTGTTTGCACAGTGTGAGTGTGTATAGTGTGATTTGTCTCCTACCTTTCCCAGAGCATAGCTGTGAGCACAGGCCCAACTGGGAACCATAAATGAAATCCAGGATGTGTTCCAGAAAGCTACTTGGAATTGGTATGCAAACCTCAGGTTCCTGCCTCAAGGAAGCCGTTTTCCCATAAGAACATGGCCTCAGCCTCCATTCTTTATGTTCCTGTCAACATGACACTAGGTCCAATGATAAGTTGATTTCATAAGATAAAAGCACCTAATGCCTCATGTCTTACTGTTTTCAGGAAAAGGGCACACACTGGAGGCTCATATTTGCCCCTCTCTGATAAGATTCAATGGAACAATGTAGATGACTCCCCAGCACAGTGTGTGGACATGGTAGCCACAGTAAATGGTAGCAACTGTTTTTACTATATGGTAACTCATAACCACATAATACCTAAACAGCTTGTTATTATTTTTATTTATTTTTTTATTTGAGAGAGACAGAGAGAGAGGAAGAGGCAGAGAGAGAGAGGAAGAGGCAGAGAGAGAGAGAGAGAGAGAGAGAGAATGGGCACACCAGCGGCCTCTCAGCCGCTGTGAACGAACTCCAGACACGTGCGCCCCCTTGTGGGCAGGTGTGGCATTGTGTGCTTGTGTCTGGCTAAACGTGGGACCTGAAGATTTGAACAAGCACTCTTAGGCTTGGCAGGCAGGCGCCTTGACCCCTAAGCCATCTCTCCAGCCCTCGTTATTATTTTTATAGTTGATGTCTATGAGATTGTTGGTAGTCAATTGTGTTTAGTCTACAAACACAGCCATCTCATATAGTTCAACTTACAAATCCTAACGTGACTATTACATACTGGATCATGAGGCTGGGGAGATGGCTGAGCAGGTACGAAGATGACCCGAGTTTGATCTCAGCACTCATGCAACAGGCCAGAAATGCTGTGCATGCCTGCAATTCCAGAGTTGAGGTGAGGGGAGACAGGAAGGCTGCTGGGGCAACCTCACTCAACATAGAACTCCCCATTTTTTCCTGTTAAGAGGCTGACACCTCAAATCTTTCTCTGTCCTCCACATGCATGTGCATGGGGCACATGCATCTACCCACACACACAAACACACATACACACATACACTCACACATACACACACACACATACACACACACACACCAACCACTTCACACATATAATACATACACAGCAGCAGCAGCAGAAGAAGAAGAAGAGGAGGAGGAGGAGGAGGAAGAAGAAGTGGAAGAGATGGCTTAGCTATCAAGGTACTTGCCTGTGAAGCCTAAGGACCCAGATTCCAGAACCCACATAAGTCAGATACACAAGGTGACACATGCATCTGGAGTTCACTTGCACAGCTAGAAGCCCTGCATGCCCATTCTCTCTCTCTTTTTCTCCCTCTATCTTCCCACCTCAAATAAATAATAAATAAATAAATATTTTTTTAAACAAAAGAGAGAAGAAAGAAGATTAAATTGAGCCATCTGACACAGGCATTTGGGAAATCAAGAACGGGCAAATGTTTGCAATTTCATGTGCTTTAGCATAGTCCCAACACTATGCTATCGGAAAAGTTATATTATTCAAGAAGCTGAGTAATTGCCAGTCCTTACATGGGGCAATCAGTTCACATGGACAATTGCTTGCTTTACAGGTTAGAAGGCTCTTCCTAATTCGATGCCATGTGATGCTCTACAGGGCATCCTTGTTTCCATCCCAGTCCATCCCACCAAACATTTATGAAGCTTCCCTGATACAGCAGGTACTGAGAGATGAGCAGCCAAGCAGACGCCTGCCTTGTGTGCACTCTTTCCACAGCCGTGTTCTGCTGGCTGAGGCTGCACCTCAGTGAGTGTCTTTTTAGAAACTGGAAGTTACTCTAAATTGATTGCCACAGATGGTCATTTTCCTATGTTAAATTCCATGGTGTTTCTTTTTTTAAACATTCACCATTTTTCACAGACTCAATGACGTATCGAGAATGATAGATGAGGTGGTGTCAGATGGTGGAGGGAAGTTGTGTTTCCGGCTTTATTCCTGTTTCCGTAAGACACAGTTCAGAACACGCCGAAATGAAGTCAGCACACTTGATTTGACTTGCTGGCACACAGTGTGAACTCTGTCAGACTCCTCAAACCATCCCCAGGAGAAGACAGGCTTTAAAAATGTATAAGCCTTATACACAGTGGAAGCAATATGCTTGAAGTTACACTAGGTCAGCCAATGTGACCTTACTGAGTTGGTTTTTGCACTCTTCCCTCTGTCTTTCCAAGTCCTCTCATCTGAAGTCTTAGAGTTTCCCTTTATCTTGCTAATTCACCATGACCTAAACAAAAAATTCAAACTCAGCTCAAGTTTCTATGAAAGTAAGTGTTCTAGTTACACATGACTCCAAACAAACAAACAAACAAACAAACAAACAAACATCTATGTTTAATGTGAATATACATGTACTTTAAAAGAAGATGATTCAAATCCATGTAAAATATATTTTTAAATATGTTTTTATTTATTTGAGAGAGAGGCAGGCAGAGAGAGAGAGAGAGAATGAATGGGTGTGCCAGAGCCTCTAGCCACTGCAAACAAACTCCAGATGTATTTGCTATCTTGTGCATCTGGCTTATGTGGTGTTGAGTCAGGTTTGCATTGCTGGCATAAAACACCTTGTGGGTAAAAGGTTCATTTTGGCCTACAGACTCAAGGGGAAGCTCCATGATGGCAGGGGAAAACGATGGCATGAGCAAGGTTGGACATCACCTCCTGGCCAACATCAGGTGGACAATAGCAACAGGAGAGTGTGTCCAACACTGGCAAGGGGAAGCTGGCTAGAACCCACATAAGCCCATCCCCAACAATACCCTGCCTCCAGGAGGCATTAATTCCTAAATCTCCATCAGCTGGGAACCTAGCATCAGAACACCTAAGTTTATGGGGGACACCTGAATCAAAAACCACCACATGTGGGTACTGGGGAATCAAACCTGGGTCTTTAGGTTTTGCAGGCAAGCACCTTAACTGCTAAGCCATCTCTCCAGCCCCATGTAAAAAAAAAAAAAATTTTTTTTTTTTTTTTTTTGAGGTAGGGTCCCACTCTAGCTCAGGCTGATCAGGAATTCACTCTGTATTCTCAGGGTGGCCTTGAACTCATGGCGATCTTCCTACCTCTGCCTCCCAAGTGCTGGGATTAAAGGCATGTGCCACTATGCCCAGCTGTAAAATATTTTTAAAACCTGATTTTTTTTCTTACTGATTACTTTGCTTATTTCATGCTCGTTCTCTGGAATACAGCTAATAAACCTGCGTGTGTGTGTGTGTGTGTGTGTGTGTGTGTGTGTGTGTGTGTAGAGACCAGAAGACAACCTCAGCCATCCTTCTTCAGGAACACAGTCCATCTTTATTGAGACAGTTGGCCTGGAGTCCACCAATTAGGCTAGACTGGCTGGCCAGTGAGCTCCAGGAAGCTACCTATCTCTTCCTCTCCAGTGCTGTCTTTACAAGTGTGCCACATGCCTGCCATGTTCATGTGGCTTCTGGGAATGAAACCTGGGTCCTCTTGCATAGAAAGCAAGCACTTTACTGACTGAACTATTCTCCCTAGCCCTAAAGGGAATCAACCTTTGAAACTTAAACTTCCTCTTTCCTTTGCCTTCATGTTGATTTCTGCTCCCTTCCTCATCACCTATCTAAAGCACTGGCCACATGTCAGAATCACTGGATTCTTCGACATTCAGGTGAACAAAAGTGTTGGCTTGCTCTTTCTTGTTTCCATACATCACTCCAAACAGCGCCTATCTTCCAGGCGGTACTGAGTTCTCGGCTTCTCTTCACCCTCGCCCAGCCTGACACAAGATGGCTTGTCTTTCCGGAAGGACTGAGAGTCATTGTACATCTGGGAGATGTTCTTTCAAAAGCATGGACCACGAGCTTCTTGAAATGCTTCTGTTAAAAAACAAAGCGAGACGGCTTAGTGTACAAGATTTTATTTTCACATTCAGTTACTATTGTGCTGCCTCCTTTCCGCAACACAGACGTGTGTGCAGTTTTAAACAAATGGCAGCTCATTTGTGCTTCTTTCCAAATTGCTCTTCTGTGAAGTGTTTCCATTCATTTATCCAATCACTGAATTTTTATTGGATATTTATTTCATGATGCAGTGTCTGGTATGTAAGATGCTATAGTTATTCTGTGCTGTGAGTTACGCAGTGTTCATACTGAGAGCTAGTCTGGAGATAGAAATAGTTCCTACCTTCAAGAAACTAGCAATCTCTAAGATGGAATGATAAGCTAAACTACAAGTGAGACTTGGATAAATATCATCCGAGTTCAAAGATGTCCATATGTAGAAAAGCACATTGTGAATTTCATTTTTTTAAATGATTATTTTATTTTATTTATTTGCAAGCAGAGAGAGATATAGAAGAGAGACAGACAGAGAGAGAATGGGCATGCCAGGGCCTCTAGCCACTGCAAAAGAACTACAGATGCATGTGCCCCTTGTGCATCTGGCTTACGTGGGTCCTGGGGAATTGAACCTGGGTCCTTTGACTTCGCAGGCAAACGCCTTCACTGCTAAGCCTTTTCTCCAGCCCTGAATTTCATTTTTAAAAATATTTTATTTTTATTTGTTTACTTGAGAGAGAGAGAGAGAGAGGCATGACAGAGCCTCTAGCCACTGTAAATGAATTCTGTATGCATGCACCACCGCAAATGAATTCTGGATGCATGCACCACCTTGTGCATCTGTCTTACATGGATCCTAGGGAATTGAACCTAGATCCTTTGGATTTGCAGGCAATTTCCTTAACCACTAAGCCATCTCTCCAGCCCACATATTGTGAATTTCTAATTTGACACATTTATTTCTTCCTCAAGCATGTTCAAGTCATGTACCACTAAACATTTCTTTTCAGTTCTTTTTTATTTTTTATTACTTTTTTGTTTTTCAAGGTAGGGTTTTACTGTAGCCCAGGCTACACTATGTAGTCTCAGGGTGGCCTTGAACTCACGGCAATCCTCTTACCTCTGCCTCCTGAGTACTGGGATAAAAGACGTGTGCCACCACATCTGGCTTTTCAGTTCTTTTAAAAGAAATTTAGACAGGAAAGCCCTCCTCTGTTTTCCTCTTCAAAGAACAGCAGCTTTCTCATGAAATGTCAGGATAACCCTTACCCATTGGTGAGCTCTGCTAAGTGCGGGGCTCATTTTTCAATGTGGAAACTGAGAAATCAATGATGATATTTCATCAGTACCAAAAGGATGGATTAATATTAGAAATAAAAAATGTCTCAAAGGTTCAGAAACTGGGCAGGAGAGATGGCTCAGAGGTTAAAGGAGCTTGCATGCAAAACCTGATGGCCCGGATTCGATTTCTTGACCCCTAAGACCATCATTTATCAATGCCTAGGAGCTCATGGTGCATGCGTATCAAGTCCACTTGGATTAACAAGGAGGTAAACATGCAGATATCTGCTGAAATTAATGCTGTTAAATTCCCATTCATAGTAGCCAAAGGGTGGAAGCAATCTGTTGGAGTCAGCTGTACATTGCTGGGATGAACATCCAAAGCAGACACACTTATGGGAGGAAGGATTTATTTCAGGTTTACAGATCCAGGGGAGGTTCCATCAGATGATAGAAGAAGCTGGCTCCCCTTCATAAAATCCAAGCAGGGAGACACCACCAAACAGCCAGCACTACACACAAGCACAGCCAGAGCTCAAACCTCTCCACACCTTTGGGCCGGAATTCAGGTCCGCTCCCCCCACCCAGTGATGTGTCCTGACCCTGCAGCAGGAGTCTGCCTGCTGAAGGCTGAAGCTGCAAACTCAATTTTAACAAAACACCTGAGTCTATGGGGGACATACATTCAAACTACCACACAGCCCAAATGTCCATCAATTCATGAATAGATAAGCAAAATATGGCACATATTCAGAATACTTTGCAGCTTTAAAAAGGAAGAAAATTTTGATAAAATGTGGATGCTTCTGGGGCATAGGGTAAAAGAGTTATCTGCAGATGAGGAGATCATAAGAAAGTCCTGGATGTGGAAGGTGTTAATGGGTGGACAACCTTGTGAATCTATGTAATGCTGTCAGAATACTACACTTAAAGTAGTTAAAATGGGGGCTGGAGAGATGGCTTAGAAGTTAAGGCGCCTGCCTCCTAAGCCTAAGAATGCTGGTTTCAATCTCCAGCAGTTCCAATCTCCAGGTCCCACGTTTAGCCAGATGCAAAAGGGGCCCAATGCAACATTTGACCACAAGGGGGCGCACGCATCTGGATTTCATTCCCAGCAGCTGAGAGACTGCTGGCATGCCCATCTCTATCTGTCTTCCTCTCCCTCTCTCTCTGTCTCTCTCTGTGTCTCTCTCCCGCCCAACAAAAAATAGTTAAAATGGTAACATTTTATTGTTTGTACTTTGCTACAACTTTGAAACAAAGTGAAGGTCCCTGGCTCTTAGCCAGATTCCTTAAATGAGAAAATGGAGTGAGTGACTAAAGAAGGCACTCCATGTTCTCCGGGTGAAACTGGGTAAAAAATTGGGGCCATTGATACAACCCACCTTAAATTCTTTCTGCTCCTAGCAGTCTCCACGCTCACTTTACACCTGCTGCACGCGGCTGAAGCGCCGAGAACGTAGAGGTCACGGCTGTCTTTTTCAGCACTGCATCTTCCATTTAATAAACTACGGGCCTCAGACTGGCACTCATTATATATTTATTGAGTTACTTAATTTCAACATGAGCTTTGCATTTCTTATTTGTAAAATAAGTATAATTGTCTTGAATGGTTGATAAGAAGATTCGAGACAGTGGACCTGAAGAACTCTGCCCTGTGTCTGATTCATAGGGGACGTCTAATCCCTAGATATTTTATTATTATTCTTGGGAGGAGGCTTATAACTGTTCAGGGTTAGGTCAAGAGTTCTGCACACAGAGACTATAGCAGTTGCTTTCTCATTGCTGGGACAAGACTACCTGACCAAAAGCAGCATCTGGAAGGGAAGGGTTGATTTTGGCTTACAATCTTGAGGGGAAGTTGCGTCATGGCATAGCGGAGCAGAGGCGGGGCATCCCATCTTGTCACATGTCTGGGCAGTAGTCATCTGAGTACTGGGTTCAGAGCTGGGCTTCTCCAGTGGCATATCTCCTCCAGCATGGCTCTATCTCTCAAATTGCCATCTGCTGGGGATAGAATGAGGCGTAATCACAAACCTGTGCCTATGGGGGAACATTTCACATTCAAAGCACCACAAATGTCTATGGGCACCTAGTGGGCCATGTCAGGACATTCATCATTCTGGTTTCCTGTCACCCAGTATGAAATAAAGGGGATTGTGGTGATTAAACTGGATCTGCCACAGGACTCTGTTCTTGCCCATTGGTGCTGTATGGATACTCCAACAGTTACCAGATGCTCAGGAGAAGCTGGAAATAGGAATTTTGGTTTTTTGGGTTTTTTTTTTTGGTTTGGTTTTATTTATTTATTTGAAAGAGAAAGAGGCAAATAGTGTGAGAGAGAAAATGGCCATGCCAGGGCCTCTAAGCCACTGCAAACAAACTCCAGAAACATGCCCCATCTTGTGCATCTGGCTTATGTGGATCCTGGGGAATCAAACCTGGCTACATAGGCAAGAGCCTTAACCACTAAGCCATCTCTCCAGCCCAGAAATAGGAATTTTGAACTGATATTATCCAATTTACTTAAGTTGCATAACGAAAGGCTTTTAAAGTTCTAGGCAAACCAAAACTAAAACCAAAACATGTATCCCTGGGCCATGAGCTGACATCAGCTGATTCATCCCAATGCCCAGGGCAGGCCAGGTCCTGGAGAGACTTCCTGCTATGAAAAACAGACCTGGAATTCTCCACCTCCATCAGACTCACTGTACTTATGGATTTGGGAAAGCATCTCGTTGAAGCCAATCTAAACAATAGTGGAAAGTGTGATTGTGGTAGCCTTATAATTGGCCTACCATGAAGTTCAAGGGTGTGGAGGGCCAGGATGGATGTTCTTAGCAGGGTTGACACTACTTCCAGCCACCATGGAAAGACCGTAGTGTGCAAAGGGGTTGAGGTATAGACTCTTATCTAATTGTTTTCTAGGTTTCTTGGTAAACTATTTACTGCTTTTGCACTTAGTTTCTTATCTACACCTTGGAGGACAGAATCATTTCCCACAGCTAGGGGGCTCTAGTGGTCCACCGTTCATACACAAAAAGACATCATTTGCAAGTCAAAATAAAATAGTCTGCTTTCATTGTTATTGCTAAATATTAATAGATCGATACAAAAAATATGCAAAATTACTAACCTTCTTTGTCAAATTCTTTTATTTTTTTCTCTTTTCCATGGGTACTTTTTTCTTTTTTTAAAAAATTATTTATTTATTTAATTATCTGAGAGAGAGAGAGATAGAGGAGGAGAGAGAGAGGATGGGCATGTCAGGGCCTCCAGTAATTGCAAATGAACTCCAGACGTGTGCACCACCTTGTGTATATGGCTCATGTGGGTACTGGGAATCGAACACGGGTCCTTTGGCTTTGCGGGCAAGCACCTTAACTACTCCATCTCTCCAGCCTCTCCGTGGGTAATTTTTCTATGGCTAAATCTTTTGATTTTATGTTGATAACATCTTTCTTTTTTTAATTTTTGTTTATTTTTATTTATTTATTTAGTACCATGACAGACAGACAAAGAGAGAAAGAGATAGAGAGAGAGAGAATGGGCACACCAGGGCCTCCAGCCACTGCAGACGAACTCCAGATGCATGCGCCACCTTGTGCATCTGGCTTATGTGGGTACTAGGGAATTGAACCTTGAACCAGGGTCCTTAGGCTTCACAAGAAAGCACTTAACCGCTAAGCCATCTCTCCAGCCCTTGATAACATCTTTCTAAAGTTCTAAACTGGAAAGTAAATATCTGCTTATGTTAGAAACTTGTCATATCCAGTAATAATACTATGCATTTAAGTTTTTTGTTTGTTTGGGTTTTTCTAGGTAGGGTCTCACTCTAGCCCAGGCTGACCTGGAACTCACTCTGTAATCCCAGGCTGGTCTTGAACTCACAGTGATCCTCCTATCTCTACCTCCTGAGTACTGGGGTCAAAGGTGTGTATCACCACACCCAGTTTATGTTGGCATTTTTTTTAATTTGAGAGAGACAGAGAGAGAGAGAATGGGCATGCCAGTGGCCTCTCAGCCACTGTGAATGAACTCCAGACGTGTGTGCCCCCTTGTGGGCAAGCACGGCATTGTGCCCTTGCATCACTTTTTTCATCTAGATAAATGTGGGACCTGGAGATTGGAACCCTATATTGGCATTTTTTAGTCTCAATTCTTAACTAGTACATCTTGGGGAAGACTATATTACCAAAAGTAATAGTTGGACGTGGTGGCACATGCCTTTAAGCCTAGCACTCTGGAGGCAGAGGTCAAAGGAACAACTGTGAGTTTGAGGCCAGCCTGGGACTACAGAGTAAGTTCCAGGTCAGCCTTGTCTAGAGTGAGACTCTACCTCCCCCTCCCACAAAAAAACCTGATAGAGAATAACAAAAATAAAGCCTCCACAAAAATTACATAATTTGACCACTTAAAAACCCAAACAAATTTTCAGCTTTTAGGGGTGTCAAACAAAAGAGGAAGTAAGAGTTGCATCTGAAGTTTTGCCTGCTTGTCATCCCATTATTTTTTTTTCTGACATTTCTACTATGAAGACACTGAAATGTACTAATTTAGCCTTAATTCCCAGTTTCTCCTTCTTGTGCCCTCCATTCTGCTCTAGGACATGTTTTCAAAGCACTTAGAAGCACTTAATGGACAGATTTAGCAAAATCTTCATCCGGTTTTCACAGCTCAGTCGCATACAAAAGATTGAATAAACTCTTTCCTCCTCCTGCCTCCATCCCCCCAAAAATATTGATTGTGGTTGGGGGTGGGGGACAGAGGACAGTTTCTCTTGTGTGAAAGCTACACAGAAAAAAAAAATTTTTTTTTGAATTAGCTCTTTTCAGATGCTAAATGGCCACTTCCTCTTTCTTATCAGCCACTTTAATGTAGTCCTGGAAATAACTGTACTTAAACAAGTACTCACACATATTTTCAGTTTCCTGATCGTCTCAAATATCGCTGTTTCCCAAATATACTGACTTCGGGAAAGTAGAAAATGCATTTTATTCCAGGCCCTTCTTTCCAATTTGCAAACCCAAGAGAGTTTAAGGGAAATGCAATCCACATGCTTCTGGGCATTTATACTCAAATGCATTCATCTTCAGGGCTCCCTGCCCTCTTTTAAATATTTTATTTTTATTTATTTATTTGAGAGGGAGAGAGAATGGGCAAGCCAGGGCCTCTACCCACTGCAAACAAACTCCAGATGCATGCGCCACCAAGTGCATCTGGCTATGTATGGATTCTGGGGAATCAAATCTGGGTCCTCAGGCTTCACCTTAAGCACTGAGCCATTTCTCCAGCCCCATCCCCCACATTTTTTTTAAATGAAAGTAATTTGTTATTGTTGTTGTTGTTTTGAGATAGGGTTTCGCTCTAGCCCAGGCTGACCTGGAATTCACTATGTAGTCTCAGGGTGGCCTTGAACTCATAGCGATCCGCCTACTTCTGCCTCCCGAGTGCCGGGATTAAATATGTGCACCACCATGCCCAGCTAATGAAAGTAATTTGATGTCTATGAAGCTTTAAAACTTTTTTGGTATTTTTTCCCCTAAAAAAAAAAGTTTCTTTGGATGATATCTGATTAACTTTGGCTTGAAATGTAGTGTGTGTGTGTGTGTGTGTGTGTGTGTGTGTGTGTGTGTGTGTTTGGAGGGAGATAGGGTCTTACTCTAGCTCAGGCTGACCTGGAATTCACTATGTAGTCTCAGGGTGGCCTCAAACTCATGGCGATCCTCCTACCTCTGCCTTACGAGTGCTAGGATTAAAGGCATGTGCCACCATGCCCAGCATGGCTTGAAATGTAAAAGTCATTTGTTAGGGCTGGAGAGATGGCTTAGCGGATAAGGTACCTGCCTCCTAAGCCTAAGAACACTGGTTTCAATCTCCAGGTCCCATGTTTAGCCAGATGCAAAGTGACGCAATGCTGCACTTGCCCACAAGAGGGCACACACATCTGGATTTCGTTTGCAGCAGCTGAGAGGCTGCTGGCGCGCCCATCTCTATCTGTCTTCCTCTCCCTCTCTCTCTGTCTCTCTCCACACACACACAAAAAAAGTCATTTGTTAAAGGTGGGTTCTGAGCTTACTAAAAAATTATCACATTATCTATTCTCTTTTCATCCTGCTGCTTTCCTTATACATTGTTCCAAGTCCATGTTATACTATGAATTATTCATCCATTCATTTAACTTGTATTTAGCCTATCGACTTATCCTACTTGTCACAGGTTGTGGACACACTGCAAAAACACAACAGACATGCTTCCTGCCCTTGGGGAACTTGGGATCCAGCAGAAAGAAAACAGACAGGGAGGGAAAGTTTGATGAAAGAATACCAGGAAATAGGTTGAGGGCCTTTTCCAAAATAGTGTCCTAAAAGCTGAGATTTTTCAGCCAAATAGCACAGGGGCCAGCCCCCCCCCCCCTAAAAAAATGGGTAAGTATAAGCTCTGAGGTAGAACAGAAAGGAAGCCAGTGTGGCTGGAGCTTACAGAAGTGAGAGCAACAGGTGCAAGATAAGGCTGGGGCAGATCATGGAAGACGCATGGTATCTTCACCTGCCTCTTAGAATTCACAGCACAGTTGTGGCCACTAACAGGGGAGGAACACACTTCCCTTAGCATGACCCATCTGTCTGTGAGCTTTTCAGCGAAACTTCACAGGAAGGCAAGGACTCTTCCTATGAAAGCCTTTACTTATATATACGTGCAGGTGTAGATATGGCTAAATGTCTATATGTGAATCTATGCATATGCATATAGGGTATGAATATCACATGCATCTTTTACATGCTGCTTTCTTTTAAGCAGAGTTCTTCTCCCACACTACTGCCTTTTCTGTGGTTGACACATCTGTTTCTTCATAGCCAGAGCTTTGCAAGAGCCTCCCTAGTCTCCCTGCCTCCAGGCTCTCACCTTTTATTTTTATTTAATTTACTTATTTATTTGAGAGAGAGGCAGATAGAAAGAGAATGGGTGTGTCAGGGCCTCTAGCCACTGCAAACAAACTCCGGACGCATGCGCCCCCTTGTGCATCTGGCTTATGTGGGAAATTGAACTGGGGTCCTTAGGCTTTGTAGACAAACGCCTTAACTGCTAAGCCATTTCCCCAGCCCAGCTCTCACCTTTTAAATCTCCCATCTGATTCCTGTTGTTATTGTACTTGTTTTTGTGGGGGGGGGGCCGGGAATCTCAACATGTAGCCTAGGCTGGCCTCCATCTTAAAACCTTCTGCATCAGCCTCTCAGGGGTTGTATTGGTTTAATAACATCATTTATCTGGTGAGATAATCCCCGAGACATCTTAGATGAACTTCTAATAAATCTGCTTTGCTTAGGATGAAGAATCCAGAGCCATCATTGGCCCAAACCTACCTCAACATCCCTCCCTGCTATCATTGCCTCCCCTCCCCACTCCCAACACCACTGCCCTGTGCTGTGGCCATCCACATAGACTGTCTCTTTCTTCATCTGGAGAACATCTTTTCCAGCTACTCTGAGAAACACTGGTTCCATGAGAGATCACTAACAGACCCTCAAACTCCAAATGGTGGAATGCTTAGAGGAAAAAAAAAAAAAAACCACTTCATTTATAAAGTCTTGATTTGTGTCCCCCATTCATATGCTGAAAGTTGAATTCCCACTACTTCATAATATGACCTTGTTAGGAAATAAGGCCTTTATAGAGTGAGTAATCCAGTTAAAATGAGGTCATTATGATGGGCTCTAATCCAATATGACTGGTGTCCTTATAAAAAGGAGAAATGTGGACGCGCACACACACACCAGTGACATGTAAACATGAAAAATCTCTAAGTATGACCTTGACTCAGGATTAAAAACATCATTTGCAGAACCTACTGTAGAGTGAAAATGCAGGACTCTTTTTGTGCATAAACTATTAAGAATTTCCAAAATAGTGGAACCTTAAATGCTCAGGGTCCTTCTAAGCACGGTTCCTTTAAGCACAGGCCTCATAGTGCCAGCCTTGCTTTCAATGTAATCTTTTGCACTTACACCCACTGACTACTCATTTCAAGAACCACACTTAAAGTGGTTCTCTATTGGGGTGTTCCCATGACCACTCCCAGATATGATGTATCCCTAACAGTGCTCAAAGGATTCAGCGTATCATTCACTGGCTGTCTTTTCTCACAGTGGAAGGAGATTAGACAGCCTAGGCAGAGGCAAAGGTGCATGGCTAAAGCATACAGGAAGCCAGCTGTAAGCTTCCCAGAGTCCTTTGCTGGAGAAGGCACCATGGATGTTATTTAGGAAGCTCATTAGAGACTCAGTGCCAATGTTCTGCTGGGATCTGGGACGTAGTCTGCCTCGAATGTACCAAAATCCTAGTGTTAATATTTTACACTAACAGGAAGTAGTAACACTCAGGCACAAATCTACTTTTCTGATCTGACTGGTACTCAGGCTGAGGGGGTGCACTTGTCAACAAACTCAGATTCCTGCTGTGCAGCACTTCAAGACGGTTCCTCTGGAAAGCTGGTCAGAGATGACACCCCAGTGAGACGCTGGGAATTTTTTTATCAAGATTTCTGCAACTTGCTTGGGCCTGAACCAAAAGAGAGAGTTCCTCACACTGCTTTGGAAGCATTGCATTGAAGGCTCTGGGTGCGGCAGACATGGCTCAGGTCTTCCCTTGCACTGCAAGGTAAGCCTGACCCTCGGCATCAAGAAGCTAGAGTCTGTTGGAGAAGTCAATGCTCATCTACTGCAGGACTCTGAGAAGACACGAGACAGCCCTTGGACTCTAAAAAGAGGTTCTAATCTCACTCACAGTAAAGTACAATTGACCCAAAATGCTACTGAATCAACTCTCCCAATCATGTGTATGGTTTGGTGTGGATTCTAATTATAACAAAACTTTAGGGCCAGGCGTGGTGGCGCACGCCTTTAATCCTGAAACCCCCCCTCAAAAAAAACCCAAAAAACTTTAAAGATGGACTCTTAGCCAAGGAAGTAAGCTATCGTGTGGTAGGGCAATGATTTGAGATACCCCTGAATGGGCATTCACTATGGAATTGCAAACAGTCAACAGTAGTTGAGTCCAATGAAAATCTGGACTAACTTGATATACTTTAATCATTTCTTACTCTTCCTAATAATCACAGTGATATTTTGGAAAGGTGGGTAAGGAAGGGAGCTGGGATAAGTCTTCAAACGTCCCTACTTTTGTTTATCCAAACTGTGTTTTGTTGTGATCATCCTGAATGCATGAGGCTATGACCTTACGTCCTGCATGGATGGAATCATTAGTTGATCCACCAATAATTTCCAAAGGTAATTATTTAATACTCGTCAATCTAATAAGCTAGGGTATATAGGTAGGAAAATTTGGGTCATGCTTGTTAGATTACAAAGACAATGTGACAATGGGGAAGGACGCTGGACTTGGGTCTTGACTCCCGGACCAAGAAGCTTTGAGTTTCAGTTTCCTCGTTTGCTTATGGAAGAAAATAAGTTCCCTCTTTCTCACAGAGTAGGAATAAAGATCAAATAATGCTCTTTAATTCATATGGAAGTGGTTGGCAAGCTATACAGTGTGTGTGTGTGTGTGTGTGTGTGTGTGTGTGTGTACTCATGCTTAAAAAAATAAGGTGAAGTGACTGCATTTAAGAAAACCAGCACGTTTAATGGATGATGGCAATAACCCAGTCCCATTATGGGGACTGGTTACTGTCATTGCCTGCATCACTGATAGCACAATTAACTTAATTAACACATACCTCTGTGGCGAGTCTGCTGAAATAACACTTTTCCTTTTAACATACTCATGCTTTGCCAGCCAGGCATTTCCGAGTCATGAGTCTTCCAGGAAGGGAGGCCCAAGTGTTAAATAGCTTCTAGTTGGTATGCAGAGAACAGAGTCCTAGAATATCCTTATCATTAGTGATCCAAATTACCTACAAATAGATCAGAAACCTCATGAAAATTTTGTATAACATTGTAATGACCAATACTTTTTAATGCTGGCAATGCTCTGTCCGGACAGGCTCATGCCTACTATTGGGCTACATGCTATTATTCATTCTTTCTCTTGCTCCTTTCCTCTCTTTCTTCCTCCTCTTCTCTCTCCCTTCCTTGTTTGCTCTGTCAGTGCTTAAGTCTATATTAAAATCTTTTCTTTAATAAGCTCCAACTTTGCCTAAACACCAACCAACTGGGGCCGGAAAGGTGGCTTAGTGAGTAAGGTGCTTGCCTGTGAAGAATAAGGACCCAAGTTCGATTCCCCAGAACCCATGTCAGCCAGATGCATATGGTGGCACATGTGTCTGGAGTTCATTTGCAATTTCTAGAGGCCCCGACACACCCATTTTCTCTCTCTCTCTCTCTGTCTTTCTTTAAAAGAAAAGAAAAAAGTCAACCAACTAAAATAAACTAATAATAATGATGATGATGATGATGATAAACCAACCAACAAACAGATATGGAGGTGTGCCTGGGTGGGATGAGTATGATCCCATATGGAAGTAATTGTCGCCAAATCCAGAGAGGCTTTCCACATGGACAGCATCCCCTCCTACATGAAGTTCTAACATGAGAACCTGGGGCCTCTGGTCTGCCCTAATGGTAACGAGGGTTTTAGACAGGGGAGAATGAGTTGCTGTCTAGACGGGAAGGAAGTCTAGACTGACAGTTTTATAGCACAGACTCCTTGCTTATCACCTGGGTTGAGTGCTATTGAGCACTGGAAAGGGAGGCTTGCCATAAACGGCCACACAACTTCTATTTTGAAAGTTTTTAATTTCCTTTCAGTTCTCCACACATGTCAAGTCCTTGGAGAGCTCCTCTTACTTTATCCCTTTCCTTCTCTCAGCTCACGATTCTGCAGATCTGCTTCATGGTCCACTTTTCCATCCTCCGCCCTGTGTAGGGCCTTCTTTTTACTTCCACTCACGTTGACACTTCCTCCCGTCATTTCAGTATTTCAGATGTGTAGGTCATCTTCTCGATGAGTGAGCACTTCCCTTAGATACAGTGTTCTCTACTCCCTAAAGCGGCTTAGCTGAAGGCTTGTCCATGATAGATGCCAAGGGGGAAAAATGTTAATTAAATTTATTTCCCTTTCATTGGAAATCGGATGTTACTAGTTCTACAAGACTGGCTGCATATATTGGAGATCCAATATATTTAATAGCTTAAATCAGACAAGTTTGTTTATTTATTTGTTTTTCTAATAGTGTGTAATAGAACCTCCAGAGAAAGTAGACAGCTGTGTTCTACAAAGATGTCCTGGGACAAGGGCCCCTTCTGTCTTGTTCTGGCATCCCTTATATGTACTGTTACTGTACTAGTTAAGCATAACACACCAAATAGCAACTGAAATAAGGAAATATGGAGGGTACGGGACTCACTGAGGGTCTTCCCGTCATTCCTGACACATTGTACTCATCAGACCTTGTCCCTATGATCATAGATGGCTGCAAAGAAGAATGGGAAATGAAAGCTTTATTTCAAGTCAAAGTGTTCAAGTCAAATACCGAAGTTTAATTAATATAATGCCATGACACTCCAAAATGTCAAATCGGGCTGGAGAGATGGCTTAGCAGTTAATGCACATGCCTATGAAGACCAAGGACCCACATTTGATTACTCAGCACCCACATAAGCCAGATGCACATGGTGGCACATGTGTCTGGAGTTTGTTTGCAGTGGCTGGAGGCCCTGGCGTGCCCATTCTCTGTTTGCTTCATTCTCTTTTTCTCAAATAAATCAATAAATAAAATATTTTTAAAAATTCAAACCACAATTCACAATAGGAAATACATGTACATGCTAACCCAAATACAGGTACCAATGCAGAAAATGAAACAAATTTTGCAAGACAATACTTTACCTTATTTTGTGTGCTTTAAAAAATATTTTATTTCTTTTTTTTTGGCATATGTTTGTGGCATGTGTATGTGTGTGTGCATGTGTATGTATATTTATATGTATATGGGCACATGTGTGCATGTGTGAGTGTGGAGGCCAGAGGTAAATGTAGGGTGTCTAGTCACTTTCTAAAAATGTGCTTTTTTTTGGGTGGTGGGGGTTCAAGGTAGCGTTTCACTTGAGCCCAGACTGACCTGGAATTCACCATGTAGTCTGAAGGTGATCTTGAATTCACAATGAACCTCCTATCTCCGCCATCATGTCTGGCTTAATCACTTTAAAAAATTATTTATTTATTTTTTTATTGACAGCTTCCATAGTTGTAGACAAGATCCCATGGTAATTCCCTCCCTCACCCTACTTTCCCCTTTGAAACTCCATTCTCCATCATATCCCCTCCCCCTCTCAGTCTCTCTTTTCAGTTTGATGTCATCATCTTTTCCTCCTGTTATGATGGCCTTGTGTAAGCATCAGACACTGCGAAGTCATGGATATCCAGGCCATTTTGTAATCACTTATTTTTTGAAACAGGGTCTCTAGCAGGATCTAGAGCTCAACAATTCACCTAGACTAGCTAAGCAGCCAATCCTGGGAACCCTCCCATCTCCGTCTCACCTCGCTGTCCTGTGGGTGCTGGGGATCTGAACTTGGGTACTCAAGCTTGTGCGGCAAGCATTTTACTCACTAAATTATCACCCGGCACATTTAAAAACTATTTTATAAGTGTTGCTTGTTCCTGATGAAGGAGACACGACATGTAATTTTATTGCGCTTTACTACAGAAGAATGAGAGAAGAATTCTAGGAGATCAACAGGGGTCTTCACCATGGGGAAGGAAACAGTCTGACCATCGGCAGGATCATTTATCTGCATGCCTTGTGGCACACATCACAGTATTAGCTACTGGCTCCATACAAGAAAATAAATCAATCCGCTGAGCAACCGATGAAATATTCCTGAGTATAGATGGAGTGTCTGTTGACACATTCAGAAATGGAAGACCGGAGCAGTCATTACCAAGAGATCCTCTGAGGGTGGGAACAGAAATTATAGCTGAATATGTGTTGTTTGTAGAAAGAAATGTGCACAAAATATCCATCCCATGGATCCCCCTGTATTTTAAGCTTAATGTATAATTCTGAATAAACTCAAATGGATCTCATTTTAATTCACTGTCACAGCCTCAAATTTATGAACTCTCTCAAAGGCAACTTCCTATCTTCATTGTGGTATTATATCTCCTAGGCTCTTCTAATTCACTTTTGTGCTAGGGTCATGTATATAACAAATTTGTCATTCCTTCTGTAGACTTCAAATGTGAGGAAAACCTCATAATGTGTGATGTTTCCTTCCTTGACATTTTTCAACTGACTTTTGTCAGATTTTTTTGACAGGAAAAAAATAAAACCAACAACTCTGAGAATATTGCACGGCATTTGTTTTCAGAGCAACAGTTTTGGAGGAGTTTGAAATGACTTCTAAATGATGTCACAATGGACACATTAAAACCGACCCGGAGCCCTTTGTGCTGTGAGCACCGTTAGCCTCATCAGCTCTGGCACAGGCATTGTCCTTCACTGCGAGCTAATTGTGTTAGTGAGGCCCTCCCAGGGTGCTTCGAGGGCCTTGCTTTGTGGTAAACAGAGCATTTCCATGGCATTTATGGAAAGCCGGCTGGCTAAGAGACATGACAGAAACAGTGAGGCACCACAGAGCTTTCATTGTTTTACAGGCCCACGAGCTGCTCACCTCAAGCGTCTGGCCACATTGCTGTTTCTTCTGATGCAGCACGGATGGGAGAGGCCTCCTCTTCCCACTGCAGACTTAATGACATCTATAGAAACAAGAACTTACTGCCTTACTGCCTTAAAGGCCTCTAAAAGGCTTCTGAAGGAAGGAGTCGATGTTTTCAGTCTTGTTTTCATTCAGCGTCCCAGAGCCCATCTGGATCAGCATCTGTGCTTGCTGCCGAGAAAGACAGAGACAGAGAGTGAGAGAGAGAGAGAGAGAGAGAGAGAGAGAGAGATAGGCTAATTACTGGACAAAGTTGGGGATTAAGCTTCTCCCTCGCTCTTCTGAAGAAACTCTTCCTTTGGAACAGGATTTGGTGCTCTCCAGTGTGGGGAGAAGTGTTTCCTCAGAGCAGGCAATCCCATCCTGCCCATAGAAAGAGGACTGAAATGTGTACAGAATATATATTCGATTTATTGATTTATGAGAGAGAAAGAGAGAGAGAGAGAGAGGAGAGAATGGACACGCCAGGGCCTCCAGCTGCTGCAAACAAACTCCAGTCGCATGCTGTACCTTGTGCATCTGGCTTATGTGGGTCATGGGCAATTGAACCTGGGTCCTTTAGCTTTGCAGGCAAGTACCTTACCCACCAAACCATCTCTCCAGCCCGAAATGTACAGAACTTTGAATCCATCACCTTTGGCAATCCCAAGAAAACCCTCCCAAGGCTGCTGAAGATGGGGTATCTTTTGCCATATATTCAAGCAATAAGGCATGACAAGCACTTTATTTCATCAAGGCTATGCGCACCTTATGCATTTTGTGGCAGAAGGCCAAAACAGAAATGACTTCAACTCTCAGGAATATTCTTCCATAAATGCATTAAAATCCTTGTCACTGACTTATTAGAACTACGAAATGAAAATCACCTGAGAAGGAAGGAGGAAGAAAGATGTCCCGAGACAGGTTCCTTGGGGGTCAAGCACCTCCACAGAAATTTCCATCTGTAAATAATGTTCAAAATAACATTCAAAATGTAAGATGTGAGAAACAGGCTCCTCCAGTATTGCCAAAGTTCAAGGATCAAAGTGCAGCGTTAGAAGGTGTGAATTTGAGTCAGCTTTCTGGTTTGGATGGTCCATATTTTCTCATCTTCCCCCAAAGATTGCAAAAGGACTTGTGTGTTTGTAGAAGGCTTTTCTTTTTTTTTGAAAAATAATTCTGGGCCAATTTGGCTTTTAGAAAATTTCCTTTGAAGATGAAGGCTCCAGGGTGGTTGCGACCTGGCCCTTCTCCCAGAGAGAGGTGCATTTCTAGATGGTTAGAGAACTTCAGGTGGGAATATTACTCTGCTTCTGGCTTTATGCCTTCAAATATGACCTAAGGCAAGCCATCATTTCCCAGAAACGAAATATGTCATATGTTACTATTAAAGTGAACCAGAAAAGGAACATTCTATTATAATAATGGGTTTTGCTAAAAAAATTTAAATGTCAAATCCCCAAAGGAATAATACATATTTGATACTATTATTGGAACAGCAATACCAGTAATTGTATGAGGTACTTATACTGAGCATTGTTCACATAGTAAAAGAATCGCATGTAAGTCTTCTGTAAAATTATGGTGTCAGAGAAAATGAAAAATAGCAGCAACTATTATTCATGAAATCAATATCCATTTATTGGGGTATGTGTCAGTTGTATAAGCTTGAATGCTAAGGATCCAAAAATAAAAAGACTAGAATATCTTCCTGCCTTCAAGGAGCTTATAGTCCAGTTAAGGAGACAGATGGGTAATGTCACCACAGATGTACCAGAGATTCCAGTGAGGACTTGGACTACACCCCAGGTAGTTCCCATGCAAAGGGTCTTTGCTTGTTCAACTGGGCTGACCTGGGAAGACCAGAATGAAGAAGATCTTAGGCAAATGGAATAGAATGGGCAAAAACCACATAGATAAAAGCATCATACCTGTGGGGACTGGTGAGTGACTTCTGTAGCTAGAGAGGCTGTCAAAATGTCTAATGTCAAATGGTTGGCTCATTTGAATGAAAGAAACTTGAATGACTTTTGAGTATAATTTCATGAGATGAATATATTTTGCATTATATTCTATAGGACTAAGGAATGAGGGTAAGAGGCAAAATGCTGCAGGGAATAAAACTGTCATTCTCACCATGACTCACCGGATAACTTATGAAAATACACTTATATCAAGAAATACAAGAGGACTGTTCACTTCACAAGCTCATGGGTGGCTTGAACCTAATTTTGTAGCATTAAAACCAATTTTCCACTGAGAAAACACGTCACAGAGGATTGTATAAACCTTTATAATGATTAATATTTGATACTTCCCTATCTTTCATGCTGAGATCAGTCCCCTACACATGGGAACAGAGAAACTGCAAGGAAACATATATAGTATTGCAGTTGCCCTCTTGTTGCTGAGACAAACACCCGATCAGAAAAGGATTATGGGAGGAAAGGGTTTATTTCAGGCTTACGGATTCCTGGGAAAGCTTTATCATGGTGAAGAAAATGCATTCACTTCATCATACACCCACAGCAGAGAGACAGCAGCCAGCGCCAGTAAGCAGGAGCTGAGTGTGCACACCTCAGGGCTGGACTCAAGATCCACCCCCAGTGATTCACCTCCTCCAGCAGGGTTCATGGAGACTTAAGTAGGAAGCTTAATCATAACCAAAAACACCTGAGGTTATGGGGACATGACATGCGAACCACCACACATAGTATAACAACAGTTAGTCACAATGCTCTTTTAAAAATATTTTATTTATTTATTAGGGAGAGAGACACACACAGAAGAGAGAGGCAGATAGAGGAGAGACAATGGGCACACCAGGGCCTCTAGCCACTGCAAATAAACTTCAGACTCAGCTCTACCTTGAACATCTGGCTTACATGGGTACTGGGGAATCGAACCTGAGTCCTTAGGCTTCACAGGCAAGTACTTTAACCACTAAGCCATTTCTCCAGCCCCCACAATGCTTTTAAAAAATTTATTTTTTACTTTATTTATTTTTGGAAAGAGAGACAGAGAGAGAGAGGGAGAGGGAGAGGGAGACAGATAGAGATGGGCGCGCCAGCAGCCTCTCAGCTGCTGTGAACGAAATCCAGATGTGTGCGCCCCCTTGTGGGCAAGTGAGGCATTGCGCCCTTGCGTCACTTTGCATCTGGCTAAATGTGGGACCTGGAGATTGGAACCAGGTTCTTCAGCTTAGCAGGCAGGCGCCTTAACCGCTAAGCCATCTCTCCAGCCCGACAATGCTTTTTAAATTCCATATTCCACAGGCTTTCTGGACAAATGTGTTTCTCTCACCTTTCATATTAGTAAATATAGTTGTGAGGTGGTGATTTTTTTTGTTCTTGTTGTATCCTACTGTAAGAAATCTTGGGCCACATCTGTTCATTCACAGCTGTTCACAAGCTCTTTCTATGGTGACGAGTATGTTTTCTATCCATGCTATCCAATATGGTAGCTACCAGCCATGTGCAGTAATTGGTTAGTGCTATCGAGGAATGACATTTATCTCGTATTTAATTTCAATTAATTTCATTGAAGCAGCCCCATGGTTGGTAACTACTGTATTGCTGTATTTGTTAACACAATGATACCAACTGCTGGGTTATTATTACCATTACTATTATCATCATTATTATTATTACTTTTTTTAAAGTTTTTTTAGTTTTTTTCAGTGATCTGGAATTCACTATGTAGTCTCAGGGTGGCCGTGAACTCATGGTGATCCTCCTACCTCTGCCTCCCAAGTGCTGGGATTAAAGGTGTGCACCACCACACCTGGCCCATTATTATTATTTTAAAAGTAAAGTTCTTTTTTGTGTTTGTTTGGTTTTTTGAGGTAGGGTAGCACTCTAGCCCAGGATGGTCTGGGAATTCACTCTGTAGTCTCAGACTGGCTTTGAACTCACAGCAATCCTCCTACCTCAGCCTTCCCCCACTAGTGGGATTAAAGGTGTGTGCCATCACACCCAGCCTTAAAAGTCAGGTTCTACTTTCAACACCAGTAAGAGCTTGAGGACTAGGGTAAGGAATGTCTGATGGAGTGTCCAAATATTCTTAAAACTCTAAGAATTTTTTTAAGATTTTATTTTTATTTATTTATTTATTAGAGACAGAAAGGGAGAGTGAGAATGTGTGCTTCAGGGCCTCTAGCCTCTGAAGAGGAACTCCAGATGCATGTGCCCCCTTGTGCATATGGCTTACATGGGACCTAGAGAATCGAACCGGGGTCCTTAGGCTTCACAGGCATGTGCCTTAACCATTAAGCCATCTCTCCAGCTCTAAGAAATTTTAAAGAAGTTTTGCATTCTACATATGGAAGAAGTTTAAGCCACCCTGTTAAAAGCTGATTTAAAAAATTTCTATAGAATATGTAACAGTGTTTTCCATACAAAGAATACTTGCAAAAGATATGGATGATGTCTTAAATGACAACTTCATGGTTATTCAACTACCCTAAGTGATCAGCATAGATAATGTGGTTTGATTCAGGTGTCTCCCATAAACTTAGGTGTTCTGAATGCTAGGTTCCCAGCTGATGAAATTTGGTAATTAATGCCCCCTGGAGGCAGTGTATTTTTGGGGGGCAGGATTGTAGGTATTATAGCCAGTGCCCCTTGCCAATGTTTGACACACTCTCCTGTTGCTATTGCCCACCTTATGTTGGCCAGGGGGTGATGTCCACCCCCTGTTCATGCCACCATTTTCCCCTGCCATCTTGGAGCTTCCACTCGAGTCCATCATCCAAAATAAACCCTTTTTTTTTTTTTCCCCAAATCTGCTCTTGGTCAGAGATTTCTGCCAGCAATGTGAACCTGACTGCAATAGTAAAGTTGGTACCAAGAATGGGGTCATTTGCTGCTAGACACCTAACTGTGTGGCTTTGGCCTTTTGGAGCTGATTTTCAAGAGGAATGTGGATGAATTTGAAATCTTGGTCTAAGAGACACCTTGCAGTGCTGTAAGTACAGCTTGATGGACTATTCTGGTCAGAGTTGACATATCCTGAATGCAGTAAGAACTATGGACTGTGAGATTTGGATTATGAGGGTGAGAAAGAGCTTTGCCTGGACCGGGCTAGAAGCAGTTTGTGTGAGAGGCTTGCTGTTATGCCTGAGTCCTGACAATTTGTATAGGGTTGCATTGTGTAGAAACGAACTGGTGTGAGTAGAGGGAAATCTTTAGGCCAAAACTGCTGCCTGTTCAGCTGCAATTGAGAGATTACAATCATTGAGATTGGGTAAGCTGACCTGCATTGGGACAATAGAAAGAATGCAGTTTTTTGAAGGGGCCAGAATGCTGAAGGAATATCCTGTTCTTCAAAGTTTGCTTTGTTCCCCCCTAGATTAACAAATAGGCACCCCACCTGGTTTTATGGAGTATAAGAAATGTAGGAAAGAGAGGGTCATTGAGTTTGCAGTGTGGTCTTGTGTTTTGGAAATGGCCATGGGCAGTGTGAAGCAGGTTTGCTGGATGCCTTCAAGGAGACTTGATGGAGCTGTGAGGATGGATCGTGGGTTGCAGTGCAGACCCAGTAGAGATGCTGGGACCATGACATGGCTGCCAAGTAGAACTGCTGGCCCCAGATGAAGTTTTCCAGGACTGTGAATAGCCTAGCTAGAGGGGGTGGAATTGGAACTCCAGAGATGTTGCTTGTTAGAATTATTGGACTTGGAGACTTGTCATCGACTAGAGTTGTTGAACTTGGAGCTACAGAGTTTAATGTTTGCCCTGGTTGCTTTAAATCTTGTATTGGTTGCTATGCCCAATGCCATCTTTTGCAGTATGAATGTGCGTTCTGTGCCATTGTGGGTTTTGGGGATTTTTTTGTTTTTGTCTGTTTGTTTGTTTGTTTGTATTATAGCTCAGTAAAGACTTTGGATTTTGGGGATGTTTGAACATCATTAGGATTGATAAAAACTATGGGGGCTTTTAAAGTTGGATTGAATGCATTGTATTTTATATCATGGATGGTTATCAGTTTATAGGGGGTAGGGGTGGAATGTGGTGGTTTGATTCAGGTGTCCCCCATAAACTTAGGTGTTCTGAATGCTAGGTTCCTAGTTAAAGGAGATTTGGGAATTAAGGCCTCCTGGAGGCACTGTATTGTTGGGGGCGGGCTTATGGATGTTATTGCAAGTTTCCCCTTGCCAATGTTTGGCACACTCTCCTGTTGTTATTGTCCATCTTCTGTTGGTGAGGGGGTGATGTTCACCCTCTGCTCATGCCATCGTTTTGCCTGCCATCATGGAGCTTTCCCTTTTGTCCATAATCCAAAATAAACCCCTTTTTCCCAAAAATTGCTCTTGGTTGGCTGATTTCTGCCAGCAATGGGAACCTGACTGCAACAGATAAGCAGTAGTCCATCTATTGAAAATTGATGTTCTAGTCCCTCATTTCCCAAAGAAAGATGCTGGTTTCCATTTATGAAACGGAGCCATGAAAGAGTATTTTATGTGTTGCTCATCTATGGAAGTCTTCAGATAAACTCTTGTTTCCTTCCCAACCTTACTCTCATTAAAAACTTGCCCAGGTTTTTTTTTTTTTTTTCCTGTTTGCATGTGAAAACACAGGAATAAATTTCCTTAAGCAAAGAAACCGATCGGAAGGCTGAATTACATTTCCCCAATTACATTTCCCTGAAGTCCATCCTGTAACTTAGACTTGCTAGAGAAAACGAACTTAAGTAGCCCTTGGTTCGAACCATCTGTCGCAAAAATGTGACATATGTTTGCTTTGTTTAGTCAACAACGGAGTGTAAACTGATACACACTGATCTAGAAATCTGGGTCTACTGTGGTCTCCTGTGATGTTTGGGGAAGGGGTCCTGATGAAGGCATCGTCTCTTGGTACCTGCCCCAGAGGCACACGTGAAGGAGGGGCACAGATTGGTGGGATGTCCCTAGGGTTTGGAGCTGGCACTGAAGCGCAGACGCTCCTCACAATGCCTTGCACGCACTCCAGCAGCCGCCCCAGCCAAGGGCGCGCCTGGCTGGTGTGGAGTTGAATGGAGAGAGACGCATCCCCCCGCCTCTTCTCCCCGCCCTTACACCCGGACCTCAAACTTCAACCAAAGCCCGTGCCCTTTTCAATTAACCCCCTCGATCAGAACGAACGTTTACTCTTCTGTCCTTCGCGACGGTCATTGTCTGCTGCGATGGGCTGATTTGACAGCTGGGCTCACATAGACTCTATTCAAACTCGGGTGTTCCGAGAGATGAACTTGGACATCAGCAAAAGATCTCCAATATAAGCTGTGTGCGAGCGGCTGCTGGACCGTGGCCACCGCTGCAGGCTCTCCTGAAGACCTGGATCTCTGAACCCAGACTTGATTTCCGTGGCTCTGGGCGCCTCTCGGGTTGCGGGGAGGGGAGAGGATGTAAGCTGAGAACTGGGGTTCAGGAGCACTGATGGGCAAGACAGACCCTTGAGGTTGAGGTGAAGGGCTGAGCGTATGTTCTCTCTCTCTCTCTCTCTCTCTCTCTCTCTCTCTCTCTCTCTCTCTCAAATTTACTCTTAAAACACTCAAGGTGAAGATCCATTATAAATTTCACAGAGCTAGGTCTGACCGCACTTCAATGCAGTGGAAGTGGGGGCTCCACTTCGCTCTTGCTGTCCAAGCTGGAGGAGAAAGGTAGAAACTGCAAGCTGATAGTGTGTGTGCGCGTGCCCCTGTGTGTGTGTGTGTGTGTGTGTGTGTGTGTGTGCGCCCGCGAGCGCGCGGCGTCCGCGCGCGCGCCCTAGTGTGGACCAGCGGGTGGGTGCATCCCGCGATCACCGCTCGGTGGTTTGGTTCTGAGTGCGTCTTTAACGTGCCAGATCTTGAGTCACTGCCGCGAGTGACGTGGGGGAGAGAAAAAAAAAGCAACTTAGTGTTCAGAAGGGTCTGGCTGGGTTGCACTAAGAGCTTTGTGCACAGAGCGATCTGGCAGAGCCCGTGGCCGGTTGCACAGCGCTGCGTGTCCTGTCCGCCCGGGTCCCTGAGCGCGCGGGCGGGCGCGTCTGCGGCGCCGGCGCGGGTGCACACGAGCTTCGGAGCGGGCTGGCGGTGCGCTGCCGGCCGGGCGGCGAGAGCAGGAACAGGCCAGGGTCCTCTGGCCAGAAGAAATCTGGCCACGCCGTCCTCCGCGCCGCTTCCAATAGCCACTGACATTCCTAGTGGACATCCGAGCTGTGCGCTCTGCTGGGAGATCGTCCGAGCTCTAGCCTATCACTGCATTTTTTTTTTTTTTTGTTCCTCATCTCTCTAGCGCAGATATAAAGTGAGCCGGGAAAGGAGGGGGCGGGGACACCCTCAAAGAATAAATAAATAAACAAATAAACTGGCTCCTCGCCGCAGCTGGATGCGGTCGGTTGAGTCCAGGTTGGTGGCATTTTGGACTTTTCTCCTCCTGGGCCATCTATCGCCACCCTCTCCCCTGCTCGCTCCAGCCACCCCTTTCCATGTCGCAGGCTTTCTGCCAACTTTAGGGCCGGGGGGGGGCGGTGGCGCTCGTGGAGCGGGACTGCACCTGCCCGGGTGGCGCGGATTATTCGGGCCCTCCTCCGGGTGTCCCCGGAGCGGCGGTGTGGACGCGCGGGAGCCTGGGGCGCTGGGCGACTTGTGTGTGTGTGTGTGTGTGTGTGTGTGTGTGTGTGTGTGTGTGTGTGTGTCTCGGGGTGGCGATGTCCGGAAGGCAGCGCAGGATGCGCGGCGGCTAGGGGCGCCGGGGTTTCAGCCTCAGCCGGGAAGTCTGTTCCCTCTGACCGGGGGTCGCCTCTGGAAAGAGGCGAGTCCCCCTAACGGGGGTTGTCAGCGACGGCGGGTAGCGATTGGTGGTTGGGATGCGGAGGGCCAGAGGCCGAGGGGGTGACCGAGCTGGCGGGCGGGCACGAAGAGGGGGCGGCTAACTTCCAGGCTGGGGAGCTGGTGAGGCGGCTGCTGCCCAGGGTGGGTTCCACTAGCTAGAGCTCGAAAAGTAACGTTTTACTTATTTATTTGCTTCCGTTCAACCTCCTTGGGGGTTGTGCCCCACCCCCTTGGACTTGGGTAGCTCTCTTCCGACCTCTCCGCCTCCGGAGATGCGCCCTCCTTCCTTCCCTCCCATAGATGCTCACGCCTCCCCAGTCCTCCGACCTGACCCGGGTGGGGGTGGGTCCCCCAGGCGGGAGCGGGGGAAGGGAGAGGGGCGGCCAGGATGAGTGGCGGTGGCGGTGGCGGGGGGAAGGCTTCAGCACTCTGGGCTCTCATTTCAAGGCGCGCTTTCCCTTCCAGGTTGGGTCGGACCTGAACCCCTGCAGGCGGGACCGCCTCCCGCCCTCGTGCCCTCGCGCCCCCGCGGGGAGCTGAGTCGCCGGTGGCGGTGGGCGGCTGACCGGCCGGGACTTTTCCTCTCGCCCTGAATGGAGCTGAACTTCGGGCAGCCACAGGAGCGCTGCGGTCCGGGGATCGCCGCCTGCTGAGCCCTCTCGGGGAGACCCAGCGGCGGCTCTGGGTTTTTGTTTTCTTTTTTTGGGGGGGCGGGGACCAGCTGCGCGCCGGCACCATGTTCCTGGCCACTCTGTACTTCGCGCTGCCACTACTGGGTAAGTCGAGGCCGCCGCTGTCATGTCTATCTCTGGGTTGCTTAGTGGGTCGCTTTGCAGCCTCTGTCCTCCTCCCCCCTCCCCAAACTGCGGCACGAGTGCGGTGGGAAGAAGTTTCGTTTTGGGGATGGGGATTACGACTTCCTGCCCTTGGGAAGCGGTGGCAGCGCGCGCGGTACTGAGCGCCTGGTTTTGATTGCGCTGAGGTTGTTAATGACCCAGCCTGGCCGGGAAGCGAGGAGTTCGAGCCCTGGGGTCTCGGGCCACAAGCCCTACGGCAAGTCGCGAGATGATGGTGAAGGCGCCCGGTGCAGGTGGATTGTGAGTGAGCCCAGGGTCGGGAGAGAGAGAGAGAACTTGGAGAGGAAAACTTTTCTCCCAATAACATGTCGGTATCCCCCCCACCCCCCGCGGGGCAGACAGAGGACCTTGAGCGCCAGGCTCCCCGGGCGCCACTGGGTTCTCCGCCGGGAGCCTTGGGCTGCTGTCGTGCGGAGAGAGAGGAGTCAGGAGCCCGGGGTGCTCGGGGGAGGCAGGACAGCCAGCCACTGGGACCCTCTGCTCCAGGGCGCGGGATCCTGCACAAATCCCGTTACCCCGCGGGCTAGGGAAGAGGAGACGGAGGCAGGAGTTATTATAGTAGCAGGAAAATGAACACCCGGAGCAAAGAGTTGGAACATCTCCCAGCCGAGAGCGCCCTAGAAAGTGGGTGCGCACGCTCCTCGGGACCTGGAGTCGGAGTGTCCATCTCCGCACTCAGGCGCTCTCCCTTCGCCCCGTAGATATGCTCCTGTCTGCAGAGGTGAGCGGCGGGGACCGCCTGGACTGCGTGAAAGCCAGCGATCAGTGCCTGAAGGAGCAGAGCTGTAGCACCAAGTACCGCACGCTGAGGCAGTGCGTGGCGGGCAAGGAGACCAACTTCAGCCTGGCATCCGGCCTCGAGGCCAAGGACGAGTGTCGTAGCGCCATGGAGGCCCTCAAGCAGAAGTCGCTCTACAACTGCCGCTGTAAGCGGGGCATGAAGAAAGAGAAGAACTGCCTGCGCATCTACTGGAGCATGTACCAGAGCCTGCAGGGTACGCCCTGGGGCCATCCCCTCACTCCCTACCCTGTCCCTCGCAGAAGACAGGCAGTCCCTAGGTCCCTGGGCCCAGCCGGCTGATCTCATCCTCACTCACTTCTCCCCAGCTGCGGAATGAGGACCTTTCATTGGTCTCTGGGGACAGAGGCAGCTGGTGTTTGCTGAGGCTGAGCAGCATTGTTGGGGCTGGTGGTTGGATAACCCATGAAGGGGAGGGGGACCCCCTGGGACCCTGGTGACCTTTCTGAATCCTACTTAGAGCATTAGAGTAGGGGATCCCTATTAAAGGCCACCCAAAGAACCCACCGCTTCTTTCCAAAGAGAGTTAGCCTGAAGCTTTTGCTGGCTTCAGAGAACAACACAAAGGCTTGCCCTGCATCTTGCCTGGAGTTTTCCTTAGAACAGATAAAGAAGTATAAAAGGTCCAGTGAAATCCACTCTATCTTTACTGTTCTCAGGCCTGATGAAAGGCACATGTGTGAAAAACCATTTGTCATCTTAGATTAGTTGAGTCTTGAACCAGCTGCTGCCATTCAACCTTGGTTAAAACACACACAAGTAGCTCAGGGAGAGCAAGATCTACTTGTCACAGCTGTCCATTCTAATGGGATTTTCTTTTTGTACTTGTGGGCCAGAGGCAGCAGGAGTCTGTAAACTGGACACAAACATCCGGTACCTTCATTCTCTAAAAATCACACTGAAATTTTTATAATACACAGGTCTGACCTGTCAGTTGCCATTTCCTCCAGAATCTTTTCAACAAAAACTTGTTTTAGAGATAGTTTCTTGAATATCTAATATACTTGCATTCTCACCACTTGCCATGGTTTGGGGAGCAAACAGAAATGGGGGCCTCTCCTGGGTCACCTTTCTTCCATTGGTTCTTGAAGGCAAGTAAGATTTGTGACGTCACTGGCTCCTTCCTCTCAGATTTCATTCCTTTGCAAAGAGTGGGAGAGTTTTCTGGCAAGCTCAGGCTGGGTTTATGCTCCAATATTTTCCATGGCACTCTGGGAAAACAAGGACAACAAAAGCAGAGGGATGCAAAAGACATAACCACAGCCAAATCCGGGCACTTGAAATCTTTGAAAGTTTTAGTACCTTTTTGTCACACAATCATAACAGGATTAGCATTCCGATTCAGCAGTGAAACCCAGCTTGAAGTATATGTTTTCCAATCTTTGTTGTTTCCAGGAAATGACCTGCTCGAAGATTCCCCTTATGAACCAGTGAACAGCAGATTGTCAGATATATTCCGGGTGGTCCCATTCATATCAGGTAAGCAGATTTATGCTTCCAACTCTGGTGCCATTGCTGGCTTGAAATCTGTTAGTCTGCATTCTGGTTGGCTCTCAAACAGCTTGTAAGAAGCTGGTGGAATGGCACAGTGTCTCTGGGAAATTAGACTAAGATGATGATAATGACAAAGCAGAAGGCCTAGCAGTGACTGTCTGACTTACAAGTAATTCTCAATGGAGTAATGCTAGTGTGGTGGTTAGGAGGGAGGTAACTGAGTTGATTTTTTTTTTTAACATTAAAATATGATTGGCCAACTCTTGGCCAAGGGAATGCTGCTTCTGTCTGTAGGTGGCAATCCTTTCTTATTGCTGCATACTTCACCCAGTGCCTCTGTGGAATGGGATCTGCTCTAATGATGCCACCCTCTTTAGGAAACATTGAAGAGAACATTAAATTGTTGGAGAATTTTGGGTAGGCTCACTTGTCTGCCTTGGATTGAAATGATTTAAGCCCTATCATTTGTCAACATTTCCTCTCTTTCTAATTTTTCCTGGGCAAGTGTTTGCATTCCTGAGAGAGTATGCTTTTCTGCACCAGTGGCCCTTAAAAATGTAGTCTTGCTGTCGTGTTCCCTGTGGCTTGCTTTGTGTTTCTTGGGAAGAGAACTCAAGTTTGAGAGAATTAAGTTTTTCATGACATCTGATTTCAGGCAGCCCATAAATAAGAGTCAAGGCAGTAAGTTCTCTTAATGAAATACAGGTTCCAGGCTGATATTGTCTCTTATTTATTTCCAGTGAAGACATTTTCTCAAGTATATGTAACACCACAAATTACATGTTTCTTGGTGGCTAAACATGGGGATTGATGCTGAATTTGACTCTATGAGATAATGGCTTGTTACTGATGAGTGTTCTGGCCTTCCCAATGCTTTATTGTCTTTTTATGTGCAGGAAAGCACAGAACCAAGGGAGAATGCTACATATTGATAGTGTGTGTGTGTGTGTGTGTGTGTGTGTGTTTGGTACACTCATTCACCAAACAGCCATTAGGTACTTACTCTATTCTCACAGTTATTATGGTGATTTTAACCGTGAGCCAGTTATCATCTCTACCCTCATGAGTCTTATAAGGCAAGAGCTGCTGGCATTTATTGAAACCTTACTGCATGTCAGGCACTTGTGTGAAGGGATTTGCATTACTAACTTACGTCCTCATCCTCGGATGCTTCTTAGGTGTTATTTCCATTTTAGACACGAGCCGATTGAAACACAGCAGAGAGGAAACTAGTTCAAGATCACAAAGCACCTAACCGGTAGAGACAGATGTAAACTCACATTTGTTTGATTCCACGTTTGTTTCAATTAAAACGCCTCACCCTTGCAATTTCGAGTGCAGCCTCAACATGGGAGCTCATTAGAAGCTCAGCGTCTTAGGCCTATTGAGTCAGTATCTACATTTTATCAAGATCTCTGGCTGGGTCCTTCTTATTGTGCTTGAAGCTCGGAAGAACTCCTGTATATGACCTCTGCCTTTTCGGTGTGTGTGTGTGTGTGTTTGTGTAAGTAAGACACGAGGCTACAAGCATGTTATCTGCAGCACTCATGTTTATCCTAAATATTGCTGGTAATTTTCACTCCAAACCTCCACTAATGCTCTACCCCACCAGGACAGTGGCTCAGTGGCTCAGGCAGTGGAAGCCAGATGTGCAGACAAGTGTGTGTACCATCTGGCTTTCATGGAGACAGATCTGTAGAAGGAGAGATGGAGTATGACTGAGGGCACACACAGAAGCATCTCACCTACTTTCTGCTTCGGAGGGTAGTGTCTCTTGGCTGTTGACCTGTGGAACATCACTCTTGCTCTTCCCACTGACAGCTGGAGGGATCCGGTTCTCCCCGTGGAGATGAAGAAGTGAGGGTGCTGGTAAGCAAGAAGAGCATTTGGATTTTAATTCCAGAACTGCAGTGAGCTATGAGACCTTTCACAGACTCCTTTTTCTTTGCTGGGTCACTCCTTTCTCCTTGATATAATGAAGCAATTGGAGTAAGTGATATCCAGCCCTTTAGTCTGTGGTTCTGAAGGAAGATTGAGATCACATCCACAGCTCCTCTTCTGTGCTCGGACATCACCTTCCCAGTCTGTATTCACTTCTACTCTCAGTGGCATGGCCATTCTTGGGAACCGCTGGCTTGTCTGAGTTTCTTTTATGGGTATCAGGAATTCTTCGTTGTGGACCAAATTTCACTCATTTGTCGACTGGATTCTTTGCTTAGCCAGGTTTCTTTTCGCAGCAAAGAGGATCCTGAGTTTGTGGGATGTGTCCTGCCAAGTACCTAGCTACGTTTTATACCTCAAGGGCATTGGATTTAGGTTCCAACACTAATGAGCTTTGACCTCTGACAGTGACTGTGTCCTTAAGTGGAGATAGTGGAGCCAAATGGAGCCCTGAGAGGCTTGAAGCCATTGGTAATGCACATTAGCCAGTTAGTTTGGCCTTGGTAGAATGGAGGGCCGAGGAGCAGGATGATAAATATTGCCTTTCGTCACTTGATTCGGAGATTCTGGAATATCTCTTCTGTCTTGGAAGTGTCTCTGAGGAAAGTAGGGTCCCTGTCTTTCACAGATGTGGTTGCAGCTTAAGTTCCCATATATGGATTCTTCTGTCTTGTGGGAAGAGTGTGTTTATTCACTATATTAAGTGTGAGCTGGGCCCTCCTATAGAATGAGACACATCTGACATTCTTGTGTTTCCATTTTCTTTGGATTCCTCCAACCCACAAGCCATCTGTCATGTCTTACGTGCTATCTAGATAAAAGGCTGTGTTGAGATACTGCCCATGGCCTGACAGGAACAAGGAAGGAGAAAGAAATAAGACAGAATGTAAAACTCTTCCCATCTGAAAGCTGCACTGCAGAAGGGAAACAAGTGGAGCAAACCTGGTCAAGCCAGTATTTAGATTTAGGTCGGCAGTTGGTGGGCCGAGCGTATGTGTGTGGAAATGCGATAGGGGAAGCCTTCATCATCCAAAGCAAGATAAAGGACTTGAGGTAGAAGTATGTTTACTGCAGGCTCGTGCCTGTGAGGTTTTCAGGGGTCTAGTGCATGAAGCACACAAAGGAAAAAGGGAGCCAGTGTGAGAGATGAAGGAACACAGGAAAGTCTCCTGGGAGCCAAGAAAGCAGACCCATGTGGGTGCCTGGAGGTCCAGAGGCCGGAAGTTACCAGGCAGTGTTTCACATCTGCTTCTTTCCTGGCCACAGCCCTCCTCTTTTAACCAGTGTTCTGCTTCCCCTCCTCTTCATCACAAAAGTTCAAGTCACAGCAAGAAGTCAAGAACGATTCCAATGGACCTGTTGGCTTTTTTTTTTTTTTTTTTTGATTTTTCAGAGAGGGGGAACAAAGCAGCGAGAAATTTTGAATATACAGTGGACACCAAGAAGAGTCTTAGGGTAAATGATCTGAGGGGAGAGATAAGCCCTTTGTGGGCAGCAAGGGACAACCAAGGGGTTCAAAGTATTCATTGGGAGATTGGATTTTCAAATGCATCAAGAGATGGGAGGTCTTGCCCATGTAGAAACAAAGCTGACAACATTGTATATGAGAGTCAAGTGTGTGAGGGGGATTGTGGGAAAAGGCATTGTTAGAGTGGGGACATCCTGAGAATGATTTGGTAAGAGATGACATCTCATTCTTGGGCTCTGTCATCTGTTCCCTAGCAAGTCCTCTGAGTGGCTTAGACCTTCCTGCAAGCCTCCGGATCTTGAGATTTGTGCTTGAGCAATGAGAAATGGGTTGATTCAGGAATCAGATCCACCTAAGCTCTCTTGAGTCTGGCCTTCTGACTAAGGTTGTGAATCATTAGTTGTGCTTGGCATTTTTGATTGAATGTGCCATCATCTTTATGCCACTATTAAAAAAAAAAAGAACTTTATTGGGGCCAGGAAGATGGCTCAGTGGTAAGTGTACTTGACATACTATCACAAAGAACCTGAATACAATTCCTGCCACCCACGTAAAAAGCCATGTGTGACCACCATCACCATGTACACCTGTAGTCTTGGCCTTGAAGTGGGCAGAGATGAGACTGGGGCTTGCTGGTCAGCCAGTCTAACAAAAAAAAAAGGGCACAGGGCTGGAGAGATGACTTAGCGGTTAAGGTACATGCCTACGAAGCCTAAGGACCCTGGTTGGATTCTCCAGGTCCCACCTAAGCCAGATGCACATGGTGGCACATGCGTCGAGTTTGTTTGCAGTGGCTAGAGGCCCTGGTGTGCCCATTCTCACTCTCTCTCTCTCTCTCCCTCCCTCTGTCTCTAATAAATAAATAAAAATAAAATCTTTTTTTTAAAAAAAGACAGGGGCTGGAGAGATGGCTTAGCAATTAAGGCATTTGCCTGCAAAGCCAAAGGATCCCGGTTCAATTCACCAGGACCCACGTAAGCCAGATGCACGAGGGGGGAGGGTGCATGCATCTGGAATTCATTTGCAGTGGCTGGAGGCCCTGGCGCGCCTGTTCTCTCCCTCTCTCTTTCTCTCTGCCTCTTTCTCTCTCTTAAATAAATAAATAAATAAATAAATAAATAAATAACAACAACAAAAAGACAGAGATTCTGTCTCAAAGAACTAAGGCAGAAAAGGCAGAGGAGTCATAGAGAAGGACACCTGATAACCCTCCTTTAACTTATGCAACACATATTTGCATACACTATGCACACATATTGCACATACTATGCACCAGATATACTACACCCCCTCCTCCCAGAAAACTTTTTTTTTTTTTCAAGGTATGGTCTCACTCTAGCCCAGGCTGACCTGGAATTCACTAGTCTCAGGCTGGCCTCGAACTCATGGTAATCCTCCTACCTCTGCCTCCTGAGTGCTGGGATTAAAGGCATGCGCCACCACGCTCAGCTGCCCGCTCCCCCAGAAAACTATTAAAAATTTTAGGGACTTGCCTCCAAAGCCTAAGGACCCAGGTTTGATTCCCTAGTACCCACATAAGCCAGATATGCGAGGTGGTGCATGTGTCTGGAGTGGCTGGAGGCCCTGGCACACCCATTTTCTCTCTATCTGTCTCTTTCTCTCTCTTAAATAAATAAATAAAATATTTTTAAAAATTTAGTGGCTGAGGAGATGGCTTATCAGTTAAAGTTGCTTCCTTGCAAAGCTTGCCAGCGTCCATTCTCCAGTACCCACGTAAAGCCAGATGAACAAAGTGGTGCATGTGTCTGGAGTTCGTTTGCACAGGCAAGAGGGTTTGCCATGACCATACATTCTCTCTCTTCCTGCTTGCGAATAAATGAAAATATTAATATATCTGTACATTGGAGAGGAGCCTTATGATGTCATTTGTAAGACCAGAGAATGGCTTGAACATGCTGTGCTGTACCTGTCAGGGACCTCCTCTGGCCCTAGTTGTGTTGTTTCTGTGTTTGTTGGACCCATTTGCTCCTTGTTATTGAATCCAACCTATGGCTACTTTTTAGAAGGCCAGGGAGCCTCTGTCTAGCTTAATCCTTCCACCTCCCTGGAAGTCCCATCCCTCTTTTCTCCTCAAGCTCTCTGGCCAAACCATCCCCCAGGTTTTCCATCTGTGTGTGTCCTCCTGGGCCTCTCATATGGCTTTGCCTTTGCTTGGGAAGCATACATTAGTTCTTCAAGGCTGTGATCAGATTTCATCTCTGAAGGTCTTGTTGGAATTCTCCCAGACAGGCCCTTCCACCCAGGACTCCCTCCTGCTGCCTGTACTCTTGCTTTTATGGGAACCATTAATCATGGCACATTGAGAGGACTTATTTATATGTCTGTCTTTCCCACTGGAAATTCAGGGACTATTTGTTATGCTGTGTCTACTCAGCACCCAGCTCCCTTCCTGGTCTGGAGAAGACCTTCCATAGTCCAGAGGTAGCTGAATGATAGAGAAATATTCTTAGAAATGTTCTAGTCTAGGCTGGAGAGATGGCTTAGCAGTTAAGGTGCTTGCCTGCAAAGCCAAAGGACCTGGGTTTGAGTCCCCAGTACCCACATAAAGCCGGATGCGTGAGATGGAACATACAGCTGGAGTTTGTTTGCAGTGGCTGGAGGCCTTGGAACACCCATTCTCTTTTTCTGTCTCCCTCTGCCTCTTTAAAAAAAAAAGTTGTTTTTTGTTTGGAGAAAGAGAGAGAGAGAGAGAGAGAGAGAGAGAGAGAGAGAGAATATGAATGCGCATGCCAGGGCCTCAGCCATTGAAATCTAACTCCAGACACTGTGCTACCTAGTACGCATGTGTGACCTAGCACTTGCCTCATCTTTGTGCGTCAGGCTTATGTAGACCCGGGGAGTCAAACATGGGTCCTTAGGCTTCACAGGCAAGTGCCTTAACTGCTAAGTCATCTCTCCAGTCCTCTGCCTCTTTACAAAAAGAAAGAAAGAAAGAAGAAAAAAGAGAGAGAAAAAAAGAAAGAAAGAAAGAAAGAAAGAAAGAAAGAAAGAAAGAAAGAAAGAGAAAGAAAGAAAGAAAGAAAAAGAAAAGAAAGAAAGAAAGAAAGAAAGAAAGAAAGAAAGAAAGAAAGACAAACACCCAAAATGTTGTAGTCCAGTGCTCTGCTTTTACAGATGGTAAGGTCAGAGAGTGGAAGGGACTTCGCCAGGGTCATCCTGTTTGGAGACTTTTGCCAAGATCCCAGTCTTTTGACTACATACAATAAATACATTTAATAGATACTCCTAGGACCTCAGCTACCACAATATGGATAACTCAGTGCCCTCCCTCCGTACCCCAGCATCTCACCAGCTTTACACCACTATTTCCATCGGGGGTCCTAGATGATACTATCTGTCTCTAGTTCAGTTACCTCAAACACAGTATGTCCAGAATGGGTCTCACTTTTACCCTTTTCTCTTCCTGAGTTCTTGTCTTATCTAAACGAGTTATCAGCTGTCTGTTGTGCTACACCATAAACTGTGGGGTCATCTCCAACCCTCTGCCATCCTCACTCCCACAGCATGACCATCTCTAAGCCCTGTGGAGATCACGTGTCCTTGTCTGTATTGCTCTTCTCTCTCTGTTCTCTGTGTTCCCATCTTTGCATGGGCACTTACCAATTTATTTCTGTGTCATTTCTCCCAGTGCTACCTAGCCTCTTTACTGCCAGGTTTTGTCTTTGTTCCTTGGTGACTTGTAGAAACCACCCTGCTACAGTCTTCCTTGATAGACCTACTGACCTGCCTCTGTCTTGCCCCAGCCTGGGTGGTTGGCAGAGCAGGTTGACCAGCTGTTCTTCCATTTGTACCACCATCCTTTGTACACTCTGGTGCTGGACGAAGGATGCACGTCTTCAGCTTTCATTCACTGGGTGAATCTCAGCTTGCTCATTTCCTTTGTCTCAGAAGGTCATTTGAGCTCACAGTGCCTTAGCTTTCATGAATATGAAATGGGGTGATGGTAATGACAACAACTTCATAGGTTCTTGTAGATTATGTGAAGTTCATAGCATAGGCCCTGAATCATTCTTGATCCTTGATAAATCGTAGTTATTTTTTGATTTATTTGAGAGCAACAGGCAGAGAGAGAAAGAGGCAGAGGGAGAGAGAGAGAATGGGTACACCAGGGCCTCCAGCCACTGCAAACGAACTCCAGATGCATGCGCCACCTTTTGCATCTGGGTCCTGGGGAATCAAGCCTCAAATTGGGGTCCTTGGGCTTCACAGGCAAGCTCTTAATTGCTAAGCCATCTCTCCAGCCCCCATTTTTAAATTTTTCCTTTTATTTATTTATGAGAGAGAGAGAGAGAGAGAGAGAGAGAAATAGGCAGGGGGAATGAGAGAGGGAGAGAGAGAAAGAATGGGCACACCAGGGCCTTTGGCCACTGCAAAGTTACTCCAGATGTGTGTGCCCCCTTGTGCATCTGGCTTACGTGGGTCCAGGGAATTACACCTGGGTCCTTTGGCTTTGCAGGAAAGCGCGTTAACCACAAAGCCATCTCTCCAGCCCTCGTGGTCATTTTTAATGTATGTTGAAGGCCATATTAGCTGTTGGCTCACTTTTGACTCTAAGACTGGGCCTGTTATTTTCCAACCAGGGATTGAAAGAGGATAATACTCTTAAACCTTCAGGAAAGCTGCTCCTAAACTATCTTGAACAAGGAATGAGAAATCCTTCCTGGGGCTGGAGAGATGGCTTAGTGGGTAAGGCGCTTCCCTACAACACCAAAGGACCTTGGTTCGATTCCTCAGGACCCATGTAAACCAGATGCACAAGGTGGTGCATGCATCTGGAGTTCGTTTGCAGTGGCTAGAAGCCCTGGAGCGCCCATTCTCTCTCTCAAATAAATAAATAAATAAAAACAAGACATTAACAAAGAGAAATCCTTCCGGTATCTAAATAGAAGGCCCTAGAGGATAGCCCTGCTTCCTAATAACCCATCTTGAGGCTTCACTCCCCGTTGCCCATGGACTTTCACTGGCGCGCTGAGTCCCTGCTGCTCCTGCCGTGGCCCCTCTCCTTCGGCTCTGTGGGGGAGGAGGGTTTGTTTTGATCACCTGGGGCGGAGCTCTTCCTGTGCTTAAGGATTCTTGTGATCAGCTTTCCCTTTTCGACTTCACTGGCTCCCATTCCTCCAGCCTCATCCCATAAATCTTCCCAGCGCCCCTCAAGGCGGAAGAATTACCGCTCCCCGCAAAGGGCATGCCTTAGACCCGGGAGAGGCTTCCGCCTGTAAAGCTCCACTGGTACACTCACCTTTCACTTTCACTGCTGGGCTTTATTCTCTTCCTCTCCTGCTCATCCAGAAACCCATTTTGATTGTACAACCATGTGAAATTATAAGAAGGCATAAAAGGAAGAGAGCTAACCACTGTGAGTAATTATGTTCACAGGGAGCCTTTTCAGATTGCTTCTCTACGGGCGTACATGCGTGTGCGTGCATACACATACACAGGCATTCTCTTACGCTGCCATGGGCTCCCGCTCCACACATGACTGATGACCCCGAGAAACCTTTGTCACTCTGGGTCATTGACTACTTCCTGAATGCGACATTGTATTGTTTACATTAAATGTCTACCTCAAGAAGTTGCAGGAGTGAAGCAAAGTAGGACATTCTGGTCTCTTGACTCCTCAGAGCAGAGGCCTGTATGCCCCAGGGAAGATGGTGGAGGTGGAGACAGTCAAACACGGTGCATGGATTTACTGTAGGTCGGTTATCAGAACAAGGGAAATAAAACATGCATGAGCCAAAGACTGTTACAAGGTGCAAAGTTATTTACAGCCAGGATGTCTGTCTTTCTTCTTTCTCCTTACTCCTCTGAAGCGTTTCTTTCAGCTATCTCTTAATTTTTCTGCTGTCCAAGATTGTTCTTTCCAAAGGAGGCCAGCTTTTTCTGTTGTTGTTTCTTTTTGTTGTTTTGTAGGGTGTAGCAGCAAATTCTCAGGAGATGTATCAAGCTGAGTGTCATTGGTTCCAAGAGGAGGTCTGGGAGTTAGGAAACCCATGTTTCGCGGGTAGCTTCACCCCTGGGGAATCGTGGGCTAGTGTTTGCTTTTCCTGAAGGTCAGTCGTTGGTCTTCCAGTGAAAAGGCAATGGACTAGAGAATCTTTAATAGATTTTTCTCTCTTGAGAAAGAGAGAGAGAGAGAGAGATATATTTGGGTGCACCAGAGCCTCTTGCCACTGTAAATGAACTTCAGACACATGCACCACTTTGTGTATTTGGCTTTATGTGAGTTCTGGGGAATCAAACCTAGGTCATTAGGTGTTGCTGGTAAGCGCTGTAACTGCTGAGCCATCTCTCCAGCACAGATTTCCTCTCATTCTTTAAAAAATTTTTTAATTATTTTATTTATTTTTGAAGAGAGTCACAGAGAGAGACAGAGAGGGAGAGGGAGACAGATAGAGAATGGGCGCGCCAGCAGTCTCTCAGTTGCTGTGAATGAAATCCAGATGCGTGCGCCCTTTGTGGCCAAGTGCGGCATTGCGCCCTTGCGTCACTTTGCATCTGGCTAAACGTGGGACCTGGAGATTGGAACTGGCGTCCTTAGGCTTAGGAGGCAGGCGCCTTAACCGCTAAGCCATCTCTCCAGCCCTCCTCTCATTCTTAAAGAGTCTATAGACTCTGTATATTGAATCTTGTATCATTTTTTTAGACTTACTGTTTTTCAATACAGCACTTTCTTCATACCAAGGAAACTTGGAATCCTGGCATTTATATCATTATTATTATTATTATTATTATTATTATTAAAATATTTACATAGAGGCTTAAGAGATTTCCCAGTGGTTAAAGGTGCTTACTTATAAACCCAGCCTGTTGGCCTGGGTTTGATTCTCTAGCATCCATGTAAAGCTAGATGCAAAAGGTGGTGCAAGGCTGGAGAAATTGCTTAATAGTTAAGGGGCTTGCCTGTGAAGTCTAAGGACCCAGGTTCAATTCCCCAGTGCCCACATAAGCTAGAGGCACAAGGTGGCACATGGTCTAGAGTTCATTTGCAGTGGCTAGAGACTCTGAAGTGTGTACTCTCTCTCTCTCTCTCTCTGCTTCTTTCTCTCAAGTTAATAAATAAATAATTTAAAAAAGAAGGGGTACAAGAATCTGGCATTCATTTGCAGCTATAGGAAACATTGACACACCTATACAAATATAAATGAAAATGTGTAAATAAATTAAAATAAAAAATTTGCATATCGTGATGTATTCAGTGCATATCTTAGTTTGAACTTAAATGTATTTTAGCATCTTATTTGAATACAGACAATAAAGTAAAAAATCATAAATGGAGAATGTAAGAAAGGGGAAAACAGGAGTAGGAAAGAGGAAGGCAAAATGCATGCTGCAAGATTCTCTTTGAATAAATTAAATGCTCAGAAGGGCTATGTTTGTTCTACAGGGATAAATAAAAACACATGGACTGTAGCTGCAGTAGGACTCTTGGAGGTCATTCTGGTCCAATCCCCTTATTTCACTGATAAGAAAACTGAGAGTTCCATAAATGTCTAGGACGGTGAAACATAAATTGCCTAGGACAGTGATGACAAGTGAAATTAGGTGCATTTGTTTTTAAATTGATATCTGAGGCTCGCCATATCCTGGCATTTCCCCACCTCCCTTCACTTGTCCTCGACCTGTTCAGGCTTCTGCCCCATTCTCTCTCTGAGTGAAGGGGAGAGCCACAGCATGGGCTTCAGTTAAAGGGGTAGCTGACCATTGTTTCGGAACAAGGATTAATTGGTCCCTAACAGCAGGAACTAGTGGCTGGAATATTCATTTTCATATATTTTGTCCCCTTCAGAGTCATCTGCAAGGAAAAAATGAGAAAGTATTTGTTGCTTTCAGTCCTCCCAGCCCTCAGATTAAAAAAAAAATTAATCTTTCATCTGTAATTTTTTGTTAAAGAAACTAAGCACTTCCCCTAATTTAGAGACTCAACTAGCTGGGTCAGTGATGAAAACGAATGGGTAATTTGCATAAGGGGCTAATTTATTATGTCCCGCAGGCATTTCTTTCATCTCTCTTTCCATTCTAATTAATGTTCTAAGGGGGTTCTGTCACCGTATCAGAAATTAGGGTAAAAGCAGCCATTGTTAACCTTTGTGACGATGATTTCTTGTCTTCCGTGATCTTTTAACCATTTTTCCTCATGTCCAGGATTTCACAGTGAGAGCTGAAGAGTGCTTGGGAAGATCTTGAGGGGTGTGCTCTTTTCACAGTCTTGCTGAAAATAGAGAGCTGTAAAATAGCAAAACGGGGCTGCAGAGATGGCTTAGTTAGCGGTTAAGGTGCTTGCCTATGAAGCCCAAGGACCCATGTTCGACTCCCCAGATCCCACGTAAGTCAGATGCACAAGGTGATGCATGTGCAAGGTTGTGCATGCACACAAGGTGGCTTTGGCATGCCAATTCTCTCTTTCTTTCTCTTATAAAAAACAGAAAGAAAAAAAATCAAAATGGCCCAGGATAACCTTGTTCTTACTGCAGAGGGGTCTATAAAACATACTAAAAATACGGCTTAAGTACAAGCTCTCTAAAATGGGTGCAGACATAAGAGCACCCACCACACACATTTTTAGGTGTGATTGTGTATCCACCTGCTTGGGCATGTATTTACAATGTGGGCGAGTGTAGACGTCTACCTTACCAAACATTCTGCCCCCAAAGATCTTCCCTGACATGTATTCTGTTGGTCTTGGCTGCGACAAAGGCAAAGACAGCTGTGTGTGACATAGCTGAGGAAAGGAACGAGAACAAGTAATTTCTTCGAAAATCAATTGCAATTTACTCCTGCTAAATTGGCGAACGTCCGCCCTGTTCACGCATTAGCATATGACAGGCCTTTAATCATTTGGTCAACTGGCCTATTTTTGGTTAAACCACAGTTGCTTCTGGGACTCTGCCCATCCCAGACCTGTGTGTTCTCCAAACCTGCAGTCATTTTAAAGGGGAGAGGCGACCCTTTGGAAACTCACAGAGACGTCCCTGCTGTGTGTCCTTCATTGAGCCACCCATACACATGCATCATTCACTTTTTTTTTTTTGGTCCTAGCCCATTAGAGTGAAGATGGTGCCCTCTGATTTTTGAGAAGGAGGCTTGAGCTCTGAGAAGTGGAACAGTACTTTCAGGGACAAAGACCCAGTCCTTGGAAGAATTTGGATTCACTGTTTGTTCTCATGACCTTAAATACAAAGCTTTCTACTGTTCCTTGGTGACATGTTGTTGTTTTTTTTTCCTCCTTTTGTTTTTCGAGGTAGGGTCTCACTCTAGCCCAGGCTGACCTAGAATTCACTATGTAGTCTCAAGGTGGCCTCGAACTCAAGGTGATCCTCCTACCTCTGCCTCCCGAGTGTCCCACCATGCCCAGCTACATATATTTTTTTTTTTTTGAGAGAGAGACACGAGAGAGACAGAGAGAGAGGGAGAGGAAGACAGATAGAGATGGGCCCTCCAGCAGCCTCTCAGCTGCTGCGAACAAAATCCAGATGTGTGCGCCCCCTTGTGGTCAAGTGTGGCATTGCACCCTTGTGTCACTTTGCATCTGGCTAAACGTGGGACCTGGAGATTGGAACTGCTGGAGATTGGAACCAGCGTTCTTAGGCTTAGGAGGCAGGCGCCTTAATCGCTAAGCCATCTCTCCAGCCCTGTTTTTTTTTTTTAATTTGGTGTATGTAGTATGTGGAGTGTGTGTGTGTGTGTGTAATGTATGCCCATGTGTGTGCAGGTGCATGAGTGCCCCATCTGCACCCATGCAGAGGTCAGAAGAGAACTTCAGATGGCCTTCTCCATTCCTCTTCCACTTCACTTTCCCGAGCCAGTCTCTCTGAACCCAGAGCAGTCAAACTGATCAGTGTGTCCCAGAAATGATCCCGTCTCTGCGCCCCCTCCCCACACAGGACTAGGGTGACAGGAGTGCCGCCATGACAATTATCTGGCTTTTTACCTGTTTGCTGGGGATTGGACTCAGGCTCTTGTGCGTGTACAGTAAGCATTCTTAACTGCTTAGCTGTCTGTCCAACCCCCCTCATGACATTTTAATATTTTTTATTTATTTAGTTATTTGACAGAGAAAAAGGGAGAGGGAGAGAGAAAGAGAATTGGCACACCAGGGCCTCTAGCAATTGCAAATGAACTCCATATACGTGCACCCCCTTGTGCATCTGGTTAACGTGGGTCCTGGGGAATCGAAGCTGGGTCCTTTGGCTTTGCAGGCAAACACCTTAACTGCTAAGCCACCCCTCCAGCCCCTCAGTGATATTTTAAACACAGATCTGGATCTTGTATTCTGAAGGAGGTGTTTAGGCTTTTCTCTGCCTCTCAATTCCCAGTTTCTCTTCCTGTCTTCTACCTTGAAGCACTGTTTGATAGAGGCCCTTTAAAGTTGAAATATAAGCCAATATCTATTACTTTAATATTTGGCCCTGCCTTCTGATGTATTCTTAATTGACAACCAAAATCCAGAACACGCATGCTATTAAAACCATTCCTGCGGAACTGCAGAAATATTAACCAAAGAAGCAATTTCTGGATTCTATCTTTATTTTTTTTCATTTCTGTGTGAGACGGAAGGTTTCTAAACTAGAGCAGAATGCCTAGGGCCGTTTTTTGTCATGTTGTCATATAAATAGCATTACACAGTGGTAAAGAAAGGAATACGTAGTTGAGTCCCACTTTAAGGTGATCTCATATGCTGTTCATTTGTCTTCCACCACGCTGGCGCTCCCTTCTTTTACTTCCCAGTGAATTGTCCGAGAAACACCATGCCAACTGTTATTCTCGTTGTCCTTTCACATTATCATCTGGTGAACACTTAATAATGTATGAAAATAAGTATTGAGCTCACTGTTTGTAGGAACAGGCCAGTGGGTTTCTTAAAGCCCATGTTACGAAATGTTTCATTGATTCTTGATCCTATGTGTTTCCAATAAACTATTTAATTTTTTTAATTTTATTTATTTTTGGAGAGAGACACAGAGAGAGACAGACAGGGAGAGGGAGACAGATAGAGATGGGCGCGCCAGCAGTCTCTCAGCTGCTGTGAACGAAATGCAGATGTGCAGATGTGGTCAAGTGCGGCATTGTGCCCTTGCATCACTTTGCATCTGGCTAAACGTGGGACCTGGAGATTGGAACCGGGTTCTTAGGCTTAGCAGGCAGGCACCTTAACCACTAAGCCATCTCTCCAGCCCTCCAATAAACTCTTGATGGAGCAGATACCAGAAGATCACTAGGGTCTGAGCAGTCCTCAATGAAATGGCTGTTTATTTATTTTATTTATTTTTTCCCCAGAGCTTTAGAATGGCAAGTAACATTTGAATGGTTAACAAGAAAAAAGAAAGCAACCAAGCTAAAACTCTTCATATATTCTCAATTGGAAATAAATGTTCTCCCCATGATAATGTAAGAGAATAAACACCCTTAATTACAACAGCTGTGAGATACAATGCATCAGGCATCCTGGTGCAGTAACTTTGCTAATCCTTGTTGAGCAGTGGGTACTCTTTACCCCACTTGGAATAAGGCAGCGGAGGCCCGAGTTGAGTTGTTGGAGGGCAGATGCCTAAGTTGTAATAGAGGCAGCATTTTTATCCAAGAAGTCAGCTCCGGAATTAATTCATGTGGTGGCAACCATCTGCACATGTATGGACGTGTCCCGAGAGTGTTCAGTGCATAGCCTGCACAAGGGACTATTGGACTATTAGACTCATTTTACTGTGTGATACATACGTGTGCATTAATACCGATTTCAAATGCCACACTCATGTGTATCATACATATAAATCCCATGCATATTATGAACATCATATATAATATAGCCCACATTATATATGACACATACTCTCTGTTACATGTATTTATTTTATTTGTGGTTTTTTTTTTTTTTTTTTGAGGTAGGGTCTCATTCTAGCCCAGTTTAACCTGTAACTCACTCTGTAGTCTCAGGCTGGCCTCTAACTCTCAGTGATCCTCCTACCTCTGCTTCCCAAGGGCTGGGGTTAAAGGCATGTGCCACCACACCACACCCTGTCATGTATATTTATTTTAGAATGAGAAGAACTGGTTGATTTCTGGGTTTTCACTGTTTTTTTTTTTTTTTCTTGAGGTAGGGTCTTGCTATAGCCCAGGCCAACCTACAGTTCACTCTGTAGTCTCAGGCTGGCCTCAAACTCACAGTGATCCTCCTACCTTTGCCTCCCTAGTGCTAGGATTAAAGGCGTGTGCCATGATGCCTGCCTTGTGTTTTTTTTTTTTTTCTTATGGAAAAATATTTATTCAATCTTCAAATTAAAATTACAAAAGTTCATCACTTTATCTTATTGTTTTAGAAAATGAAAGAAATACACCTATATTCTCCAAGTTTGAGGCAAGCCCAACAGACTGCTTTTATTTATTTATTTATTTATTTATTTATTTATTTATTTTTGGTTTTTCGAGGTAGGTCTCACTCTAGCCCAGGCTGACCTGGAATTCACTATGTCATCTCAGGGTGGCCTTTGAACCCACAGAGATCCTCTGGCTCCTGAGTGCTGGGATTAAAGGTGTGTGCCACCATGCCCGGCTACATTGTTTGTTTTTTTACTGTGATAGAATTGCATTCCTTCCAAGTTCATTGAGAACTTATTATGACCATGGTGAAGGGCCGTGATGACTGGAAAATAAATAGGATCCTACCCTTTTATTGCTTTGTAAGAATTCTCATTTTTATTTTTTGGTCTAAGGGATAGAAATGAAGGAAATTAGGTTATGGTGAGTGAGCAGGACTTGGTACATAGTTCAGACGTGTCCCTAGAAAGGAGCTAATTGACAAGGTGGGGTTGAAAGTTAGAAGACTTGCTGAAGGGGCCTTTTGAGTTGACTTTTTGCAGTGAGCAGGAGTTTGGTCCTGGAGGTCCTGGAGTGGGCATTCCAGGCCGAAGCAGCTGCATGGGAAACAGAATGTCTGGGGTGCCGATAACAGGCAGGGCACCAGACAAGGGGCAGGTAGAGAGAGCAGAGGATGTGGAAAGGCAGACTTACCAGGCGCAGGGGTTTGGTCTAACATCACTGGGGCTTTTAGACATTTGGCCATTTTTGCAGCTCATCAGGGTAGAATGACAGAAATTCCACATACTTCCAGTAGTTTTATATTCCGAAAGTGTGCACAGATGATCTGGATGTTTCTATGCTAGAGTCCTGCATGGATCATGCTTCATTAGAGGAAGTTCTTCATGGGAGGTTAGTGATGAGGCCAGAGCACTGTGCTGCCTCAGTTCCTGCTGGAAAGACAGTAGGTATGGGTCCAGTTCATGCTTCTCCCAGACTTACCAGCTCCTGGGGAAGAAAGACGCACAAGGTTCCAGAATGTGAATGCCAAGTGTGTTGTCTGTTATTCACGTTCCCAGGACAGACGGAGGAACAGGGCCAGTGGGGTGGGTAAGGCTATGTGGATGGTCTCTCAAAGGCCGGGGGAGGGGGAGGACACATGTGGAGCAGAACACCAGCAGGGTAGATGCAGGCCTTGGATACTAGGGGGTACTTTGGCTGCAGAGGAAAAGGAGGTCTTGGGGTCCTCACAGGCATTGCATGATGTGGCTGGAGAAGAGAGAGACCCTCTTGCTAGTGGCCCCTTGGAAAATGCATAGCCTATACCCCCAAGAATAATGACCTCTCTATTTGGCTTTCTGTGGTACCCCCACCCCAACACTGTCCTCTGTTCTGGAACCAAGGTGGACCTCTGTTTTGTTGTTGTTTATTTTTTATTTATTTGAGAGCGACAGAGAAAGAAAGAGGCAGATAGATAGAGAATGGGCACGCCAGGGCCTCCAACCACTGCAAACGAACTCCAGATGCATGTGCCACCTTGTGCATCTGGCTTATGTGGGTCCTGGGGAATTGAACCTCGAACCCAGGTCCTTAGGCTTCACAGGCAAGTGCTTAACTGCTAAGCCATCTCTCCAGGTCCCGGACCTCTGCTTTCTTACTTGGGTACAGTGGCTCAAGCATGGACTTCGCTCCCCAGACGAGCAACTGATCTTCCCTGGTGAAATGGCGCTGGTCAGCCTTCCTATTGACCTCTGGCACCCTGACGGGTGGCAGCCTACATGTAAGGATGTAGTTTCATTTATTTTCTCTTTATTGTTTTGCTTGTCTGTGTTTCACTTGGCCTGCCCCTCCAACCTCCCCCCCCACACTAAGTTCTCAACTGGATTCAGGATATTTCACAAGAGTGTCTGCATAAGAACACAGAGGGTCTCAGTGCAGGGAGTTGTCCCTGATTGCAAGCAATGCCCAGGGACATCAGGGCCCTCCCAGCGAGGCCAGCATGAGAAAGAACGCTGGCTGTGCAGACTGCGGCTAGTCACTCCCCGGTGTCCAGTACGCTCTTTCTGGTGTGTCGATGGCATGGCTTCAATGCCTGCCTGGCGATGAGCGTGGTGACACTTCTTTTCTTGGCTCCAGCTGCTCCCTGGAAGGAAGGGACCCACAGCCTAGCAGTACCTCCCCCTACACTGATCCACCAGGTAGGCCATCTGTGGTGCTTCCAGAGACAGGGGAGGGGACAGGGAGAGCAGGCGTGCGGTTTCCATAATCCTAGGAATTTATGCAACACATCAGTGAACAGTGGAGAAGAACAAAAATCTTACAGTTAAGCATGCCCGGGTTTGAATTCCACATTCCAGCATTCACTAGCTGTGGGAACACTCCCTCACAACCCTCCTGGTCTTGTCTGTAAAGGGGATAATAACGGTACCCAGTCCACAGGGGTGTTGGTGGTTAACAGCCCATTTAGTGTGTTTTGGCAGTCTTGGATGGCTCAGGAAATAAACAAATAACTACCAGTATGTTCCCTTTGTACTCATTCTAACTCTCTTCTTTCCTCCTGCCTCAACTTATTAGGCTGAAATGGGAATAGATGGAGTGAATTTAGATAGCTTCTGCTCTAGAAAACAATGTAGAAAATAGAGTAACACCTACCTGTAGCTATACCTGAAACAATAATCACCAATTTGGTTTACTTGGAGATATGGATCAACTCTCAAAAATAGCAGCATGTGATATTCTTCTAGAACTTTCTGTGTGCCAGACACTGTGCTAATCCTGGGGTGAGGTGGTGGATGGAGTGATAAACTAGAAAGAGCAGAGCAGGATGAACTGGCCTGGTGGCAGGGTAAGGGAAGAGATGAGACAAAAAATGAGGATGCAGGCAAGGAAGTCCTAGGAATGAGGTGTGAGGATGCAGGGAGAGGATTTGAGGTGAGCCAAGGCACGTTCATGGGAGAAAAAAAGAGTATTTACCCAGCACAGAGAACTCATGTTGAATATATGAGTCCTGTGTCGAGTGGATATGAACTTAGTAGAAATGCAGTGTTTTTCTTTCCTCTGATTATTCTCAAGAATGTTAAAAAAAATGTAATGTTTGCAAATAAAGTAGAAACAGCCAAAGCATTGTTTTCTATTAGCAGCCCAAGGTTCACTGGCTCTGGGTATTTTTTCATTCTTGTCTTCCAAATTGTAATTTTAAAAGATGAGGCATTTCATATTCAAGAGTTTCCTTTGTCTGAAATAAATTATTCATTTCTTCCCAGTTTCAGAAACAATGAACATAATACTTAATGCATCACAATTAAGCGGGCATAGCTTCGTATAAAATTATGTTCTGTACATTTTGGTGGCCCACAGAGCCCTGAGTCCTCTATCTTGTCGACATTTGTTCCCCAGCAGCAAAGCATGAAGTCACAGACCCAGAAATAAGCTTTCTTTCTCTCATGGTGTGTGTGTGTGTGTGTGTGTGGTGGGGTGGGGGTAACTTTAGACCCCAGCAGCCTTGTTTTTGATATTCCACAGCTGTCGGTGGCTCTGTCACTCTGCATGGAAAGTGAGCTTACTGGGACTATATTGTGCACGGGGTCAGGTGAGGGTCAGAATTCTTAAGCGGCCCCCACGTAGCTCAGTCTCCTTTGTCTGGGGTTGAGATCCATCCAGAATCCTTTCTCAGAAGGGCACTGCTTGCATATGACTTCTTTTGGAGATTGAGGGCAGCTACTTCTTGAATGCTGGTTGGTCACTTGGATGTTTTATAAGGATTTGTCTTTGGAACACCCCCTCCTGTGACAAGGTTCCTCCTTAGCAAGGTCGCCATGGCTAATAAGGATAGGGGATTTCCATAGAAATCTTCTCCAGGCTGGAAGGTGGAGCTGTGGTGGTTTCCCAGGACGTTAGTAGGATGCCTCCCACTCGTCTCAGCCCCGAGGTAGAGTCATAGCTGGCTGTGGTTGCCCAAGAGCAAACCCTGAGAAGGTTTAGTTGTGACACATCTGCTGGGCCCATGAACAGGTTATCGGATGCTCTGCTAGGCTGTTTTATCAAATCTGTCCAAAAGCCCCAAGTGTTGGCTTGGCAGACGAGGCATTCCTCTTTGCATACGAGCAAACCCACACCCGGAGGAGTCCAGTGATCTGCCTAAAGCCTCCCAGCTAGTTGGTAGCAGATCCTGAATTCCATCCAACTTTGTCCAACTTCAAAGGCTTCACTCCTTGAGTGCCAGCCTGCCTGCTGCCTGCTGCCTTTCTGATGGTTTTATCAAGAGCAAACACAGCTAAATGCAAGATGGAGTCTTGGCTACCTCTGGTCTAATCTGCTTTTTGTATTTGAACAGAAAAATGATCATATCTCTCTTATGGTAACGGGTTAGGAAGAAGGACCTGGACGTGGCCAGTTGTCCTGGACGTTCTCCTGTTCTTATCCTTTGTTTAATGGCTAGAACTTGCCCTGGCTTAGCTGCAAAGAACTTGGGATCTTTGCTTCCACCTGGGTGCTTATGATCTGTGTCTCTGTAGTTTCTGGGGAGTCTCTTGCTTGGACTTGTGTCTCCCATGTAGGGTTCAGACGACAGGAACCAATGGATGTGTTCCATGAAGTGTCTGAACTTTCAAATTTGTGGTATGCCCACACAGCTTCCTGCCAGATATGTCTACCAAGATATCTGGCCATAATTCAGTCATGCTTCATATTGAACGGGGTTAGTCTGGGGCAGGAGGCAGAGGCATATATTTTATTAGACTCTTAGGGAGGCAATTTTTATATATTGGTGGAACAGTGCTGTAGTACAATGTAGTACAGTGAATGTAGTACGGCTGGGTTTCCTTTCTCCATTATGTTATGACATAGGCAAATCTACTGCCATGTGACTTAGTGGCATGTTCTATAGAATGTAGATGGCATCTGTTGTGCAGAGTCATTTTGAGGGTTGGGTTTGTGTGGTCAGAACACCCATTGAAGGGTATCACTCTGTGGGCACCACAGAATGATAGAAGTTCTTATTACTACAGAACAATAATTTGTCCACTGCATTTCTTTGAACCTAGGGGGCACCGGTAGCCCATATGTTTATCCTCGATGCTTAGGGTGGATGGAGGAGGTTACTCCTTGAATGCTGGCTGGTTGGTGGATGCAGTGAAGGGTGTATCATAGACTCCTGGCTGCTCCCTGGAGGCCTCTCTCCAATTGTACTTGCACTGATTTGCCTGTAAAACAAAATAATCCCAGCACGTAGTAGGCACCAGCTGTATACCTCAAATATAATCTACCAGGCTGCCAGAAACCTCGGGAAAAGTCAGTGACAAAGCAGAGTGGATGTGATCACACCCCAGGAAGTGACCTGCTACTCCACACCTCACTCTTCATTAAGAGCAGTGAGTGGACATACAGCAAGAGTCTTTCGGAAATGATTCTTAAATGCAGATCTGGCCAGCTGCTCAGATTACAGACAGCCTTGGAGAACGAGGGAAGGCAAGCGCATGTGGATTCCCAGGCAGGGGAGTGCCTGAGTTGAGTGGAGAAATTTCCTTTTAAGAGCACAGCCAAACAGCTTTTTAGATAAGCACTCTGATAAGGCCTTGAATACCTGGCAAATATTTACCCTCAATGTAAAATATTCACCAAGTGAAATATTTAGAACACGCTGGAATAGAAAAATCCACGCTCAGGGTTTTATATTTCATAACTATAAAAACAAACAAAACAACTAAAAGCCTACTGTACTCTGAGGAGCTTGTTTTACAGCACAGGTGACCACAAAGAGGCATGCCAGTGCTTGCCCCTCCCCCCCAGTCAGTTTCCTTTCTTCATCCGTTCCTTTTCTAAGATGTGTGTTCTCCCCAGCGCCGCTGACTCTGACACTTTGCTCTGTAAACTCTGACTGTGTGCCAGGTGCCACCTCAGGTGCCCTTGTGGGGAGTCACTGTGGGTGGAACATGGGATGCTGGCATTTGGAGACTCGGTCTCCCCAGCAGCTTCCAGGAGTAAAGAAACTGTGTTGACAGAAGTATTTAAACTCCCAGAGGGCTGGCGTTGGACATGAGAAAGTGTGTGTGTGTGTGTGTGTGTGTATGCGCGCGCGTGTGTGTAAGGGGCTGGATCAGACTCCTGAGTTAGACTCTTAAGATTCCATTAAATCAGTTGTTGTCTTTGCTGGGCCTTTCTGCTGTCCGGCAGGGGGCTATTTGGGTCATTTCCGGGTCCCTAACCTGACAACATAGCACATTTTGTGCAGTGTCTGTCCCAGAATGGCCCCTACCATGCACTGCTTAGTTGAAAATGACCGTGCTGAAGCCGGGTGGATTTCCTGAGAACCTTTTGGTTCCGACCTGCTGTGTGCTTTTGGTCAAGGATCTTTGTATGTCTTCTTCATCTAGTTCATCAGGTATATTAACCATGCCAACTTTTGTGAGCTGGACATTGTCCAGGGTCCTAGGGACATTGGTGTGGACAAGAAAGATGACATTCCTGAACTTATAAAGCTTACAGCCTAGCAGGGGACATTACAGAATGATTACCACAAGTGGAATATTAAAAGGCATTATTTACAAGGAGAGAGACACAGTAAGAGAGAATGAGAATGAATGAATGAGAATGGGCACAGGCACACCAGGGCCTCTAGCCACTGCAAACAAACTTCAGATGCATGTACTACTTTGTGCATCTGGCTTTACCTGGGTACTGGGGAATCAAACCCCAAGCCAGTATGTTTTGCAAGCAAGTGACTTTAATGCACCAAGCCATCTCCCCAGCCCCCTAACTGGGTTTTTTAAAACGTTTTTTTCTGATTTATTTTTAAAATATATTTTATTTATTTATTTGGGAGAGAGAGAGAAAGAGAAAGAGAATGGGCATGCCAGGGCCTCCAGCCACTGCAAATGAACTCCAGATGCATGCACCCCCTTGTGCTTCTGGCTTACGTGGGTCCTGGAGAAACGAGCTGGGATGCTTTGGCTTTGCAGGCAAACACTAACCATTAAGCAATCTCTCCAGCCTTGATTTATTTTTATTTAATTATTTATTAGAGACAGAGAGAGGGACGGGGGGGGATGGGTGCGTCAAGGCCTCTAACCATTGCAAACAAACACCAGACACATGTGTCACCATGTGCACCTAGCTTATGTGGGACCTGGAGAATTGAACCTGGGTCCTTTGGCTTGGCAGGCAAGTGCCTTAACTGCTAAACCATCTCTCCAGGCCCCCAACTGGGTTTTGATGGTGTTCATTCCCCTGAAGAAGAAGCAGACCACATGGTAATAAATAGAGGGCAGAGGCAACCTTGTCACACAGGAAATCCTAGAAGGAGTTCTCTGAGAAGGTGGCTTTGGACTGAGACCTTAAATGACAAAGAAGAACTGGCTGTTTTGAAAACCAAACAGCACTGTTGGAGAACTGGAGAGAGAGAGAGAGCTGTCAGTAACACGCTTGCCTTATAAGCAGAAGACCCGAGCTAGATCCCCAGAACACACAGCTAAATGCTGGGTGTGGGTGTACAAGCTTGTAATGCTAGAACTGGGGAAGTGGACACAGGAGGATCTTGGGGTTTCACTAGCCAGCCAGTCTAGCCTCACTAGAGAGTTCCTGGCCAATGAGAGACCCTGTCTCAAACAAACAAACAAACAAACAAACAAACAAACAACCCAAAAACAAAGCAAACAAAAAAAAATATGGATGGCATTCCTGAAGACCAACACCTGAGGCTGTCTTCTGGCCTCCACACACACATGTGAGCGCACACACACACACACACACACACACACATTGTTGACAGAGTTCATAGGCCCCAGGGTGAAACAGTGGCTAGTGTGGTCAGCATGTGCCAGGCATGATTTCTTTTTTAAAATGTATATTTTTTATTATTTTATTTAGTTTTAAAGAGAGTCACAGAGAGAGACAGACAGAGAGGGAGAGGGAGACAGATAGAGATGGGCGTGCCAGCAGTCTCTCAGCTGCTGTGAACGAAATCCAGATGCGTGCGCCCCCTTGTGGTCAAGTGCGGCATTGCGCCCTTGCGTCACTTTGCATCTGGCTAAATATGGGACCTGGAGATTGGAACCGGGTTCTTAGGCTTAGTAGGCAGGCGCCTTAACTGCTAAGCCATCTCTCTAGCCCTCCCAGGCATAATTTCTTTATGCTATTTTTTTTTTTTGGTTTTTCGAGGTAGATAGACCTGGCCAGAGGGTGGCCTCAAGTGCCTCTCTGCCTCCCGAGTGCTGGGATTAAAGGGACTGTGGGGAGGGAGATAGAGGGCCAGGGTGCACTGGGGGAGGCTTCAGGCCATGACACCACTTGTCCCTTATCCTGGAAGTCTCCATAGCTGTATCCCTTTGTTCTAAGTTCTGAGCAAGGAGCAAAGAGGCTGTCTGAATTGGAGACTTTGTGTTGTTTTGAGTGTGACTTGGAGTGACCCGCTGTGCCCTGCTGCATTCCAGATATACGACCTGAAAATGTCATTCTTAAATGATCGTTCTTTTTTAGTGTTGCGTTCATGTTTTCTATTGATTTATCTTGTTAAAAAAAAAGAAAACTATAACTCAAAGGAAGATAATGATAGGCTATTGACGTTAAGAGGGTCTTTTGTGATCACCAAGACCGGGCCCCAACTTGATGGATGGAAGATGAAATTAAAGGCCAGAATGATTAAGGGGCATGGAAGGACTTCCTCTCCCCTTAGCTAAAAATGTAGTTATGTCCAAGGAGGACTGACAGGCCTGAAGATGGCGGTTCCCAGGGGATCAGGATTACTGTCTCCATAGGCATCTACCATCTCAGAAGATTTCTCAGCCTCTGCCTGCTCTTCTTCTTTTGTCCCATTTTTCTGCAGCCTTATTTTCTGCCTTCAAATATGCCAGGTTTGTTCTAGCTTGGAGCTATTGCTTTTGCTTTTCTCTGTTACCTAGAATATTCTCCGTTATCATGGCTAGCTGACTTGCTGTCTTCAACCTGGAGATTGCCCATGGTCACTCAGCTAAATGTTTCCCCTGTTCCCTCACTCTACTCCAGTTCTCTGTTTCATGCCTTCCAGAACCAGCCCCCTGCAGAATTGTTCTGCCAGCCTCCTTGTTTGTCTTCCTTTCACTAGAATGCCTCAAATGATGCATAGTTGCATCAAAACAAGGACTTCATCTAGCTTGTTCATGAAAGCCACGTGATATCTACTTAGCAGATATTTGCTGAATGAATGTGTGAAACAATACATATGGTGGGTGGGCTCCAGGCAGATACAAACAGACTGCTAAGTAATCACTTGGTGCTAGTACTTAGTACCCAGTACTTCATACTGGGTGAATGAAGACAGGTGTGTACAATCACACTCCTAAGCAGTGTACCCTCACAGAGCAGGGTGTCTGTTAGAAGTTTGGGTGATAAAGAACTTGGTTATTTTTATCTGTTTGCTTGTTGATTTTGAGATGAGGTGGGGGGAGGGGTCTCATGATATTGCTCAAGCTGTCCTTGAACTCTTGAGCTCAAGTGATCTTGTCAACTCAGCACCCTGTGTGGTTGGGATTACAAGCACATGTCACCACACACCTGGCTGAGGACTTGATTTTAGAATTTATAAGAAGTATAAAGAGCCACCTACCTGCCAGAAGCAGGTAACTATCTGGCAAATTCCATCACTAAGAACATGACCTCTTGACCTCTAGCTCGTGTGTCTGCCTTTTATGTTGGAGACTGTCACCACCAAGGTAAATAGGTTGTGGTCTCCCAACAGCTCCAGGTATTTCCGTGGGTTTTAAGTGACTTTTGGGCTTCATAGACACCAACACAGCAACGGAATCAGGCACTTGGTAATGGACTGGTGACCAAAGTCACACTTGCTACCTGCCTGCCCGTCTGGAGTTTATCATCTAGCAGAGGAGTGGGACTCGGGTGCACAGAGAGTCCCAGATATGAGACAAGCTCTCAAGGAGAGGCAGGTGCTACTTAGGAGAACCTATAACAGGGAGCCAACTTGGCCAGGATAAGAGGAATGTTCCAGAACGAAGAAGGCAGAGTGCATGGCCTGAGGAAACAGGGGAGAGGCCAGTGTGAGATGAGCCTGGAGAAGTCATCTGGGGCTGGTGACCGCAGTGGGAGGGAGTGGGGGCCTGTGTAGCCTGAAGCCTAAACTTCGGAATGCACCATGGCTAGAACTGTGCAGCCAACATGCTCTCCTCAGACCACTGTCGTCATTGACACATTTGAGAAGAACCAACTGCACCCATCTGGGGAAAACACCAGGGCTGCTCTAAGAGACAATGCCCTGTATTTGTTGCTTTTCAAAGAAAATCCCGTTCTTTTACACAGGCGCTGTAACTCTCCTGCCTCAGTTTCCTCAACTGGAGTTAGCTTCCTATCTGTGCAGGGACTTTATAGACTGACAGGCTGGCTTTTAGTGGATTGATTACTGAGGGCAAAACAGTTGACTGCCCCATAGATTTGGTGTTCCTTCAGCTGTGGGAAGGGAATGGCTCCAACACCGTGTGAACCCTGAGTCCCAGTGCTTTGGAACCAGGAGCCGCTGGGAGCTTTTGCTCCAACTGCAGGTGGGATGTGACTTGTTGTGGCTGTCCACCTGTGGGGGCTTGAGGTCACCTTGACATGTCTCCTCCACAGAGACTCTGCTTTGTTATCTTTGCTCCATGGCTAGGGACAGCTGCCCAGAGCAAGTCCAAGTGTTACAGGTGAAAGCTTGGGTCGAGAGGTTTTGGTGATGGTTCTTGCCTCCTAGCCTGAGGAGCTTCCTGGTCTCCAGCTCTGGGTCTATTCACTTGCCTCTCTTCTCTGGACCACCGCCCCCCATCCGACGCCATCCCCGAGGCCTCATTCTG